>JAHWFO010085106.1:1753235-1872489 GCA_023313115.1 Rhysida immarginata
CCCTGCAAGACCACATCACTGCCAAGGACTATCTCAACGTTTTGTGTGACCAGGTTCATCCGATGGTGCAAAGGTGATGCCTTTTACCAAGATGATAAGGCGCCGGTTCACACAGCTCGCATTGTCCAGGACTGGTTTTCTCAGCATGAGGGTGAAGTGTCACATCTGTCATGGCCCCCACGATCACCAGATATTAATATTATTGAGCCTTTGTGGTCTGTTTTGGAAAGAAACTTGCGAGCACGCTATCCACCTCCATCATCATTGAAGGAACTTGCCATTATTTTGCATGAAGAATGGTACAAGATTCCCTTACAAATCATACAGGATCTCTATTTGTCTATTCCAAGGAGGCTCCAAGCTGTTCTACAAGCCAAGGGTTATCCAACTCCATATTAAAGGTGATAATATGTTTTTTGTTAGGTGTTTCCATATTTTTGTCCAACCCCTGTATGCCCGACAATGAAATTTAGCCAGGGGAATGATCAAGCTTCACTGTACAGCGCATTTTGCGTTAGTTTTTCCTGTCTCACAGTAACAATGAATGAGCACGCATCTAAAGCTTCAGTTAGTTGAGTCTATTCAGTCTGGAGGAGGAAGCCAGTACAAATGTATTAACAGTACTATTGCTGGCTAATTTTTATTGTCGGATAGAAGTAACCAGCAGTGGTTTAGTAGAGGCCTAGGGGTCTAGGCTGAGCTCATCGACAAGCAGTCGACTGTCGACAAGTGTCGATGGTCACGTGGTTAATGACGCATTTGTCGATTCGAGCTAGCATGAACACGACTTGTCTATAGTGTCTACAGAGTCTATAGTGTAGACTTGTCTACTTGTCTACAGAGTTTACAGTGTACAGACTCTACACCGTCGATTTTCTAGTGTAGACTTTGACCATCGACAACTGCCTTAAGAAGAGTCGACTATGCACATTCTTGTCTACAATTCAAGAGCAGTCGACTATGCGCTTGGTGATCGTTATTTCAGAATTTAGCAACAGATTTCTTATTAAAATCTTTTTTCCTTCGTTTCCGGCCTGCAGGCTCAATGCACATAGCTCAAGAATACACATTTTCTAAAAATATTAACAAAAACTTGTTTAAAAACATTTACATACATGAAGCACTCTCTTGTGCTACAAAACTTGAACTGTGAAAATAATAATATACTGTGTCTACAGGTATGGTTTATGTATGTATTTATGTGTGTACATGGATAAATGTGTAAAATTATGTGTAAATGTTTGTAAACTTGTGTATATCAATGTATATCATCTAGCCATAAGTGTGTAAACTTGTGTATAAATGTGTAATATGCCACTTATCGACGGTTAGATTTTGTCGACATCGACAGCTTGTCGATGAGTTCAGCCTAGACCCCCTAGGCGGGCATAGGATTGAACACTCGCTAATAATAGAATTTAACAAACATGTTGAACGAAGTATTAATCTTTTTACTATTTAAAAAGCATAGCCATTAAAAAACGATGTTGGCTGTCTTGACTTAAACCAAACCTCTGTCGATCATCTTTCTACTATATCAAATAATAGTAAAATAGGAAAAAAAAACAGAAGTTAACAAACCTCTCAGATTAATATTCACTCTCACATATACAATATTTAAATAATTATTACCTATAAATATTTATGCACATTTAACAAAAATTATTTCTTGAATATGTGATTAGTTTCATAAACGGAAAATAAAACAAAATGAATAAATTTTAAAATAAAGCGTTAATATTAAGCGAATATATTTCTTCTGAAGTCACTATTATGCTGCAGTGTTCAAATGAAGTAAATAAAAACATGAAAATATGAACATCATTGAATAATTAGTATACACTAAACAAAAATAGTTAAGTTTAAATGTTAACTGTGGAATAACCGTAAATAAAATAAAAAAGTAACAATTCTCTTAAACATTTCGTAAAAGAATTCAAATACAAAGTGAGTTTTGAAAAGGCACGCAAACCACTGAATGATGCTGAAAGGGAGGCAACATCATTTTCTGTTGCTATGTTGAAATTCACTTATCATTTACTATTACTTGCTTTGTATTATTCATTGACCATGTATAATAGGCTACCTCTTGAAAGCAAAAGTGAAAGTTTTGTGTGTTGAACTCTTTCAGCTTCTCAGTTGTTATAGTGTTGCCTTTGTGTTAAGAGGATAATTGTGATTGTGAACAGAAGTGGCTCATATCCTCCTGTAATCTTGTGTTTATGCATATATTCCTGATTAAACAAGTGTTTTTGTGCTAAAACACCCACTGTGCATCATTTTCACGTAACCTTCAGTATTTGGTTCAGTAGCCACCTGCATCCAGAACCCTTTGTAGCTGTCTTGGATCTGTTTCCGCCAGCCTCTCAAAATATTCCAAATCATCCATCACACCGTCCTATGCTTCAGCTGTCTCCTCCCAGAGCTCGTTCTGATTCCTAACACCAGTAACATCTATTCGGCGCTTTAACTCACTCCAGGCGTTCTCAATTGGGTTTGAGTCTGGTGATCTGGCTGGCCACGCTAGACGTTCAAACTGCAGATCAAACGACTTCATCCTGGTAAAATGCTCGGAATATCGGTTGCATTGTGTCATTTAGTAAATGAATATACTGAGCAGAAGTTAGAAAGCCTTGAATTCGATGAAGATGTCCAGCACCACCAGCACAAAACCATCCCCAAGCAGGCACACTGAAACGTCCACTGCGAGCTACTTCATTAGGCTGAAGTCGTTTTCCTTTTCTCCTTCATATTTTCACCCGACCATTGTTTCTAAATTGGATGCACGTTTCGTCTGTAAATACTGCAGTCCTCCAATCATCAGTAGTTTAGGCAGGTGTTTCAGGGCAAATTCTACTCTTTCATTTTTTATGGGCTTCAGTCAAAACTTCCTATCTAGCATAACAATAGTTGTGAATTCCCATCTCGTGCAATCGCCTTTCCGCTGTTCGTTCAGAAATGTTGAGCTGTAATTAACTCTGCAAGTCGAAGGCAAATTCTGTTCCTTTGGGTGCAAACCTCCACGTTAAATAGAAAACATCCAAAACTTGAGGAATTATATTTTTCTTTCAACTTCAACTTTTAATTTAATATTTCGTTATTAAAATAAAGTTATACACACAGTAACTTTCTTTTACTCGTTCTTTCGTTAATTCATTTCACTGAAATAACATTATATTACCGTCTCGTTTTAAATTATTCTATGTTATTAGCGAACAGAACAACGTGTCTATATTTTTAATGTAATGGCTGAAAATACGCATAGTCCTAGCATTAAATGCATCGAAAAAACTGAACCCTTTCTCATATGCTTTGAGGAGAAGTCTAGTGAGAACCCCGTATTGAAGCTGCTTACCTCAACTTAATTGTTAAGTTCAGTCTCCCACCATAGTCGGTCCCGAACATCGAACAATGAACTCAACTGCTCCAACAGATTAGAAGCTAAGCTTCCACCGTGTTGCCCGCTCAACAATGAGCGAGTACTCGATAATCTAGCATACGCTGCCCCTGCTGACTGGCTAAATTTCATTGTCGGATATAGTACATGTCCGCTTATTGGGAGATCGACTGATACTAGTATTTCTAATTTTCCGTTAGATGATAGATTTATTTTATTTTATTTTATTTTATTTTATTTTATTTATTATTAAAATCGTCTAACAGTAAGCTTAAGCTCTGGATTACTAAATTACGGTAATCATCTTTCTTAATGCCAGCAGAAAACACCAAAGGTTAATCTCATCTTATATCAGAGAATGTATAATTTTAATGACGTCTGTTCAATTAAAACGATAGGACCAACTAAGCCAGAAACGAGGGATTAACTTGCAAACGACATAGTCTGCTGTATTTTAGTAATCCAGAGCCTTGCAATGTGTAGCGAGTGCTAGGCATCTGTTCATTGTGAAGTGAGGGTGCAAGTGGACAAAATGGAAGGTGACTATTACGGACAACGATGTAGCGCTTCAAAATCAAGCAGGGTTTCATTCTAACATGACAATGGGCAGCCTTACTCCCTCAAGTTGGCATAGCTGGGGTTCATTGCTGTGCCGCACCCATCATATTCCTCGGGCCTCGTTGGATTGCTTTGTTCGACGAATATAAGACTCGCTGCGAGGTATAAGATTTGCGAAAACCGAAGGACTGCAGGGAGTTGCCCATGAGTGGTGGTGTACCACCCCTAAAGACTAGCTACTCGACGCCATTATGAAATTGACAGGAGGATGGCAAAAATGCATTGATATTGGTGGGAGTACCTAGAGCAATCCCACGTATTGTACAGTACTGTATATGAAGTTCGACAATAAATATTGTTAAGAAAATTAACTATGTAAATAATTTCCGATCTACCCTCATAGCTCACATTGTATGAGGGGTGATCAAAAAGTAAGGTTACAAAGCCTGCAGTGAAACGTGTACATTTTATTTCATACAATCAATTACAGCCAAATGATAGTACATACATTAGGTTATGTTTCGACATAATCTCCATATCGGTTTAGGCGCTTTGTCGGTTTGTGGGATGAGGTTGAATATTCCCTCCTGGTAAAAATCCTGTCTTGCGGGTTCAGCCACGTTGTCACGCAGTGTTTCACATCCTCGTCTGAAGAGAATTGTCGGTCTACTCGGTGCGCCTTCAAGTGAGGAAAGAGGTGAAAGTCGCTTGGAGCGAGGTCCGGGCCATAGGGAGGGTGTTCGATGATGTCCCAGCGAAACTGCTTCAACAGCGTGGTGGTCTTCTGGGCTGTATGAATGAGGTCACGCGTTGTCGTGAAGGAGTACCTCTTTCCTACTTGAAGGAGCATCCAGGAGACCGACGATTTGCTTCAGACGAGAAGGTGAAACACTTCACGACAACGTGACTGAACACGCAAGGACAGATTTTTACCAGGAGGGAATATCCAAACTCATCCCACGAACCGACAAGTGCCTAAACTAATATGGAGATTATGTCGAAAAATAACACTAGTCAACACACATTTTGTAACTAAGACTACACAAAGTGTTCTTAGTAGTAATTTGTATGTAGAATCCGAATCTGCTTTTAGATTTTTTCTATCACGTCACGTTTCCAAATTATGCACTTCGAGACTTCTATGTTAAAGTAATGGACGTGAAGAGAAGCGGCTGCAATGTTAAACTATCCATATTTTGGGGCCGCAAGAAAATTTATCCGGCCCCAAACACTGAATAATTTAAAAATGTTTCATTGAAAAAAAAGAAATCTGTGTTTGCTAGAGAAATTTCAAAATTATATTCGTATTAAGCAGAAAAAATACTACCAAAAATCACCCACTTTAATTTGGTTAAAAGAAAAATCTTAAATTTTGTTAGCCAGTGTAACCTAATGTCCGAAGGTTGTTCAAGAATCTTTGCCTCCTGGTCCGTAACTTTTTTATTTGTTAACCGATTTTCAAAATTCTTTTTGTATGTGGTACTGACATTTGTCCTCTATGTAATGCACTATTCACTTTTCGGCATAGTCTCCCATCCCTTTCCACGCATTGCGCCAACGCATGACTAGTCGGGTGAATTTCTTAACCAGAATTGTTTGCCAAAAAGTTAAAATCATTCATTTATTTATTTATTTTCTTTTTTTGGTTTAATTTGTAATATTTTCTTTGGAATGCTCGCATTTTGTTTATATATGTCAGATTGCCGATTTGGTTTAACCCAGAAGCAGAGAAGAGGGAGAGAAGGAAGCAAGAGAAAAAGAAAGAATTTAACCACCCGCTACCTCGAGAGGACAATAGAAGAATCGGAAGACTCGAGAAAGGAGAAGCAAGCCGCTTATTAGGAGGAGAAGGCGGGTATGCAAAAGCGGCTCATGAAGAAGGAGAATAAAAGGTGGGGCCAGAGGAAGCAAAATCAGGGAGGTTTCAGATTTCATGACGAATGGAAACGGACAAGGACGGCCAACGAGACGGTTTAGGAAAACGAACCCGGCACGTTGACAGCACTGAGGGATCTTCCACGAGTACGTAAAAGCGAAACCGACTGCGGAGACCTCGCCGCTCTAGCTGCCGAGCGAGCAACGTCAGCCTAGCCAGCGTAAAAGTATGCGAAGTGCCTAAGACGAAAGGAGAGAGGACGATTGCACAGGACTTATGGAACCAGCAAGTTCGCCCATACGCCTAGGCAATTGAATCGTATAGAACTTTTCATAATCGAACTGTTTTAAATTCGTCTTATGCCAGCTCACCCAACGGGAGAAAGCCCGCGTGGAAACGACAATTTTGCCGACCGCCTAGCCTCTCGCCCCCGCCAGTAACTGAGACGCATTTCCCGACAACATCTCATACGAAGGGCGAGCCTTTCCCATCTACAGTGACGGTATTCCCGGATGACGATCGAATAGAGACGGAGACGGACGATTCAGCGCCAGCCACGAAAGCGAGCACAGCTTTATCGCCGAGCCACGACGACGCCGACATCGCCATCGATGCGGACAAGGTCTCTCCCGCCTCAGATCGCATTAGTCCCGAAAGGAACGCCACTGCTAAGCCGTACACGCCCAACTTGGACGAGGAGGAATCGGACAGTCCTGCCGCCACCTCATTAGCTATTCAGACGTTAGAGAACGACGAATCGACCCCACTGAGCGCCCCAGCCAGCCCGACAGCGGACGACATCAGCTTTGCAAGCGTGAGACGCGCAGAGATATCTTGCCGCGAGCCGCGCTAGGCTATAGCCTCGCCAACTCGGGGTATTCTTTTCTAATTTTAATGTCTCAAGATTGGATAAGCTAACGATTTCAGACATTAAGTGTTCATATTAATTTCTCTTAGAAAATTACAAACTGTGCTCGGTTAAGAAATCTGAATGATCCTCTTCTCGCAGTTTTAAGATACTCAGCTACGTAGGCTAATATATTTGTCTTTATATTTATTTCGTAGTATTGGGCAACGCTCCTCGAAACCCGTCAGGGTCGCCGCCTTCTGTTTCAGCGGTGACAAGCCTCAGCGGACACCGACGCCATTGGATTCTTCGGCACTGAAGCGTCGAGGCTCGTCTACCAATACGGTCGTTCACCCCACTGGCCTTTACACAAACTTCTGAACTTTTGATTAATTCTGTATATTTTTCTAATTAGCCAAAAGAAATATTTGTGACAATTTATCACTTTATTCACAAGTAAATTAAATTGGATTTAAATCATAAAACTTGTCATCCTCCTTTCTCTATACACGACCTTTCATGAATTATGCTCGAATCAAATAACTGCATTCTTAATTAATTAAAAAGTCGTGATAATATACCATTTTCTAAAGATAATACTAAATTTAAAGCTCCCTTGTTTTTCTGTGACACCCATTGTTTATCTACCATTATCATCAATCTAATCGTCTTCATCAATCCGATGGCCGATGCCATCTTCGCCCCTGCCTGTGTCAATTTGCAATTCACTTGTAATTGCAAATGAAAATAGTGTAAACCGAAACAGTTGTAATTTTCTTGTATATTTTCTTCATTAAAGCATCAATCTTGGATTTCATTTGCTTTAAAATGAAGTGTTGCATTTTTTTTGAAGCATTTTAAACCTTGGAAAGGAAACGGACAATCGACTTCTGCCCAACTGTTCTAAAAACATTTTTAGCTTAATTTAAAAAGTCTCAAAAGTCGAAATTGCCGTCTTATCGAGTAAAAGGAACGAGTGACGGCAGAGTAGGCCGGGGTGCTTGTGTGTGTATGTGTGTGAATGTGTTAAGAGCTGCGGTTGACCATCGACTGAAAGGAACCAGGTGCATCCACGTCTCGTCTGTTTTCGCTCTTGCTAACTTCTCAAATTTAATTAAAGGCAAACCAAAAAACAAACAATTGGGTTCAAGGAGCAAACGTGCAAATTGCGCTCAAGAATAACAGAGTGGCGTTGCTAATTGTGGATCTGATCACTCGAATTGCACAAAGCCCAAATAATTAGTTACACGTTAATGGCAAACGGTGGAACCTCTCATGTGGGCCAAAATGAAAAGTGAGCGGCCGAGTTCATTAGCTTAATTCATCTGGTTCTCTTCAACAGAAATGAGAGAAGGGAAGATTCGAACCGAGTCTCTTCAACGATTAAATTTACTGACATGTAAAGTGTTAAACTTTGACCTTTCCCCTCCGGAATCGACGTCCCTGTTAATTTCCCTAACAAGTGTCCCCACCTTTTCAAGTGCCCCTGGGTGGCGTTTTGCATAAGTGTCGACGGAAATTATTAGCAAGGAACGCAGAAAGAAGAAAGAAAGTAAAAACAGTAACGGATTTTTGAAGTAATGGCAAACTTAAAGATTTATTTCATCACACGTTCCGAGTTCGGCCAATTTTGAGGTGACACTGAAAGATGACATATTTCATCTTCTATTATTATTATTGTTTGGAGAAAACAAACTCGGATCAAGCCCAGAAGCCAAGTCCCAGAGGAGAAGGACTCCATAAATTACAACAAAAAGGAAAAATTAAAGATTATGTTAATTTGTCAATAATTATTAAAAAAAAAACCACGCCGAAATGCTCTAAAATGTAAATAAATATAATCGAGAATCCTGTGTTTTCATTGTAACGATTGTTATAAATTTTAAGTTAAAAAATCGTTTACAAACAATTATATAGAAGTGAAAATTTACCTAAAATTATAAGTGTGAAATTTTTAACAATTTTCTGGGTTTTTTTTTGCAATTTTTTATGCTTAAATCATGATTTATAAGCTTCAATTAATGATAGATTCTTAATCTGAAAATTATTTCATTTAAATACTCTGAGTAATAATTTAAAAATTTTCAACCGCTTTAGAAAATCGTGAAATGGAACGCGAGATGTTGATTGCTCATTACTATCTGTAACACAGAATTTTATATATAAGAAAAATACAAAACGCACTTTAACTGAGCATTCGTAAATTGAGATATCTCAAAATGCTCAGCGCAGAGCCAATTATATCTATCTTTATCTTCTAAATCAGCTCTTCTGTAATTAACTACCCATTGTTTGTTCCTATATTAAATGTGAAATACATTGATAATAAATGACATTAAGTCAGTATTTATATTTAATATTTTTCTTATATGCGAAAAAGATAAATAAGAAAATAAAATCAATTATTTACCTGATAGGATCTTTTGGAAAGCTGAAAAAAGATATATTAATATTCTTCCCCATCTAAATTAGTACAAATCCAAAAAAAAAATAGAATAACGGTATATTAGATTCTGAAGTTAAATTTGAGTGGAGATTAATCAATGAAATTTTGTAACTACTCGTTTAGATATTTTTTTCCTGGATGATGTACTTATTTCTCTAGTAGATATCAAAAGAAAAATTAAGTTATTCAACATTTAAAATTTACAATAAATAAATTGAAGATGACAAAATAATAGAATAATCCCGAGACGGAGACAAAAAAGTAGAATAACGACAAAGAAAAGATACACGCATCACTTTAATCGAAAACGATTCATCGAATTAATACTTAATTGCGTCGCCTTTGGCTTTATTTACAAGACTTATCCTATTTGGCATGCTGTTGACCAACTTTGCACATTTTTCACGATTGATATTAGATCGAAAAGTTGGATTTCCGAATTCAGCTCCTGTTTAGTCTGTGGACGTCTTTGCTGAAGTCTAGCCTTCATCAATTTTCATAAATTTTCAGTTATATTAATGTCTGGTGAACTATTGGCCATGTAACACGCAGATATTTCATGATCAAGACCTTCTTTCTTGGATTTAGCAATATGACTAGACGCACCATCCTGCTGGAACAGAAAGGAATCACAGCAAATTTCTCCAGATGATGGTATCATGAAATTGTCAAGTATTTCTTGATAGACTGC
This sequence comes from Rhysida immarginata, assembly GCA_023313115.1. Classification (NCBI taxonomy): domain Eukaryota; kingdom Metazoa; phylum Arthropoda; class Chilopoda; order Scolopendromorpha; family Scolopendridae; genus Rhysida; species Rhysida immarginata. The sequence goes on from JAHWFO010085106.1 coordinate 1,763,051, forward strand.
GGCATTTACTACACCATTTAGGACACATAACTTTCCTACTCCTAAGATTTTATTATCATCTCTGAAACAGCAAATGTCACTGATCTGTTGAGGGAGTTCTTGTTGTAAGCTGCTTATGTCTATCTCCACACACGTGAGCTTTGGTCACCAAAAGACAAAGAAAACACAGATTCGTCATTAAATAGTTTGTTACTCCAGTCATCCTGTCCGTAAGTCTCTTTCATTGCAACCCTTTATATGGGTTCGTCTTTGCTCAACGTCATCAGAGGTTTAGTTTTGGGAATTCTGGGCTGAAACGCAAATTGATGTATTCGTTTGATTGTAGTTCTGCTAAATATAGTTGCTCCACACTTTTCCCACTCAAAATGAATATATTTAACACTTTTGAAACTGTGTTTATTCACAGTGTTTTTCAGTTGCCTGTCTTGCCTCTCACTAGTCTTGCGTTTACATCCACATCTTATTCGATTTCCTGTATACGTTGGATCCTCCTTTTGCTGATTTAACACCTTAGCTATTGTAGACTGTGAGCACTTCATGATTTTCGCAATTTCTGCGTGAATTTTTTCAGTTCCATAAAGATCACATACGTCCGATTTTCTACCCATGAGCTAAGAAAAGTTGCAGTATAAAAATATTGAACATTAAAAAGATTAAACAAACTTTTTCCGGGAATTGGCACAATATTAAAACAAAGTGAAATAAAGGCAAAATACCAGAAAAAATAATAAAAAAGATATGTATATCACTTGCAATATTTCTGCTCACCAAACTGGACAGGTTTGGAAATTATTCTAACTTTTTGTCTCTATCTTGAAAATATTCTAATATTTTGTCATCTTCAATTTGTTTAATGTAAATTTTAATTTTTGAATAAATTAATGTTTCTTTTTGAGGTCGACTAGAGGAATAAGTACATTACCCAGGAAAAAAAAGTCTAAACCTGTAGGTACAAAAGTTCGTTATTTACTCTCCACTCAAATTTAACTTCAGAACGTAAAATACCCTTATTCTACTTTTTTGGCAAGGAGTTGTAGTGTCTTTCGAACAAGCGGTGGCCAACGAGTAAAGGGCCATCTACTGGTAAAATTTCGAACTATTTTTTTCTCTTATGCCATACCATTTCCCTCCTTCTTCGCGTATATTCAGGTCAAATTTCAGGTCATTCTGACCAGTGGTTCTTTTTTGCAGCCTTTTGAAAGTTGAACTTTAATTATAATCACCCTGTATATTAACTTTAAATTTAAAATCCCTGAAAAGGTTACAGTAGAACCTCCAAAGTTGACCACCTCCCTATGTTTTGCAATGGACGATGAAGTGGCAACTCTAGATTCTATTTTTCAAACAATAATGGCCTAAGTACAACCCTGGAAGCAGCTAATTTAACAGAAGAATCAAGTGAGGACGAGATAGAGTTGCAAAGACTCCAAACGAAAATGGTGGTAGGCATCGGATAATGCAGATAAAATCGCTTGCTACAAAAAATATCCGAGCATGCTGAGTGATGCAGCTGGTAATGAATGCACATTCTCCCGTTATCTTTAAAACAAAAATAAGAAACAGGCTTACATTGACTCATTTTTTCAGAAAAAAAAAATAACAAACGCCTTTAACTTGTACCATAATCCCTGTATGTTTTGATTTTGTATGATAAGTGTATTAGAATAAGCTTAGATAAAATGTGAATAATGTATGTATGTGCATTTCAATAAATTTTTCATATGTTGACCAATTTGTTGCAGTGCTTTGGGTTCTACTGTATATTCATTAACAAATTTAAAACTGGGCAAATTTAATTTCAGTTATTGTAATCAAGCTGCATCGTGTCGTGGGTTCGAATCCAGCTGAGGGCATGGATGTTTGTCTTTGTCTCTTTAATGACAAGCTTGGAGGACCAAGCAAAGCCTCATGAGCAAAGCCTCTGCAGACCGATTCCCTACAAACAATGCAAAATATGTCAAAGGTGCACTTGAAATAAGGTTTGTGGTTCTTGATGCACTGGTAGTGCTCTTTTATCCGGGTAGCGATCTTTCGTCGTGATTGGCCTATATAAGCGGCCGGGCATGAGGCACACTTCAGCTCGTACACTATTTTAGACATACTGTAGATACCTGAGCTGGATTCTTGTGGTATCCTGTCCTTTTGAGAAACATGTCGTATTCTTAAGGTGTGTGGATTCCTATAAATGATTTTGACGCCGAACCTCTTTGCGATCTTATACAAGCCTCTACCAGGGATTTATTGTATGGAAGTACAAAATATTTAGGCCTCTCCCTCTCAGGTTTAAAGGTTGTGCCGTCCTGTATGAAGTCGCGTCTCGTTTGTTTCTTGATCAAGACATCTACTAAGTCGGGCCGGTATCCTACGAGCTTTTACTGCGCAAAAGTCGAAGGGAAAATTTTAAAATTATACTCACAATGATTTGAACCCGCATCTCTCTACTTATACTGCACAGCCTTTCCCAATGTGCCACTCTGACCATTAAATGGAAAGACAAATATTACTTTCTCTCAGAATTACTTTCTCCAATTTTTTTGTTAAATTTCTGAAAACTAAACGCCCACACAATCATGTGACTAACCTTGTCGGAAAATATAGACCAATATCTTCAGCACATCCACCATTTTGCCTTATTTCAAATATACCTATGACATTTGTTGCATTGTAAGTTAAATTTCAAATAGATCCAATGGTTATTTCATCCTCGAAACCGAAAAGGTAAAAGAGAAATAGAAAGTTTGAGCAATCAAGTCGCAACCTTACTTATAATCGCATTTTATAATAAAAATGGAAGGCTAAATCGAAATTCACTCAAGGGAGCGTAAAATATATTTATAAAATCTGAATTCATTATCACTCCTTTTTTCAAATATGTTTATTTGAATTTATAGTATGAAGGTTTTATTGTTTGTCTTAATAATTTAATAAATTGCCAAGTCACTGAGGAGGAAGGATCATTCTTTATCTCGTAAAAGCAATGAATTTTTTCTTTTATTTTATGAAAAAAAAATAATAGCACTAGCCTGTCGGTTTTCTTTGCGCTTTCAATTTATTTCCCGCTAAAGGAATTTCTCTGATATGAGTGTAGAATTAAGCAAAGCGCGAGGAAGAGATCTAGGTAATTTCGAAATTGCTCCTCTCGAGGGCCCTCGACTATTAAGAGGGGCAGTTTAAGGACAAAAGTGTCGTTTACAAGCCTGAAAACGACTCATTGCTGGTTAGCGAAATAAGAGAACGGTTATCAAGGTTTATATCGCCTCCCCTCTCCCTCTTCTCCTCTATCCAACGGAGACAAATCGATTAAGGGAGAAAAACAGAATGTTGACAAAGAAAAACTTAGAAACTGTCTTTTTCGCGAAAGAGTAAAGTGAAACTACGTTGTTGTGAAACAGTATTTTAACTAGAAACGGTTGGGAGAGGGATTCAAATAAATGAGCAGATTTTGACATAAGTTCAAATAGTTAGTTTTACTGCTTCCTAGCAAATGCAAATCAGGATCCGAAAAAAAAACACACACATAGTGGGGGGAAAAAAAAAACAAAAACGAGTGCGAATATTATCCAATCTTTCCGAAACAAAATTGGAATATTAACCAAATAAATCATCTCTAAATGAGACCCATCATAAGTTGTGCAATTACAATATCAAAAAAGCAATCGTTTTTGACATGCGGAAATATGAGGACATTTTGAAAAGTTTTGCCTATTATATTCTTTCTTCAGCAATTTGTAATATGCGGGCATGAAACTGGTATGAAAGGAAAGCCTGATTCACTGACTATCACGATACCTAGCGACGCTCATCTAAAACGTCACGATTTCGCAGAATAATTGAGAAAAGGGAGACGTACATGGACGTTCGGTTGAAACAACGCTCTGTGATTGAATTCCTTACCGCGGAGGATTGTACACCTACAGACATTCATCGAAGGATAAGTGTTCTCTACGGCAACGCATCTATGGATGTGATTACTGTCAGAAAGCAAGGAGTGTGAAAGACTGTAATCTACGCACAACAATCTTGCATGATCAGTCCCGCAGTAGTTAACCCGTAACAGCCACAGAAAGACCTCGCTAAAAGAGTTGAGATATCACTTGAGCGAATCCACTATATTATCCATGCTTTCCTTGGCTATCAGAAACTGTGTTCACGATAGGTGCCACAAATGCTGGTTTCCGAAGTGAAACAGCAGCGGAAATAGATTTGTCAGGAACTTCAGATTCGATTGCACAGGAAGGCGACGAACATCAGTACCTGCATTACAGCGGCGTATGAAATTTTGCCATACTCTGAAATATTCCTAGTCTGTTGTACAAGAGACAGACAGGTTGGACCCATATAAGCAGTATCGCACCAAAGGACTTAATTTGGGAAAAAACCCTGAGGAATGAGGCCACGAGACAGGCCTCTCCTAATCCAATAACACTGCGTTAGAAATTAAATGAAAATAGAGTGTGTGTACCCTTTTCAAAGTATTATGTTTATTTTATGAAATTGCTCTCTTATTAAGAATGCAGTGTTTTTTCTACCACGTCCTATTTTCCACGTACACTCGACAGCAAAAAAAAAACGATGATAATACTGGTTGAAATGTACTGATTACAACACTTTTCAATAAAAAATGATTACAAGAGCGTTAACTAAATTATTTATTGAAATAGTAAGATTAAAATTAAAATAAAATAATAAAAAAAACGGAATTTGGACAAGAATTAATATTTTTAAAATTTTTCTCTTATTGAAAGAAGAATCCTCTCTTTAGACTCCAACAGTAATGGCCTAACTATAGCTGAATTCCAACGACCTTGAAACCGCTCCTCAGGCCTCATCATATCCTGGTGGAACCGCTCGCCCTGTTCATCGCAAACGATTCTATCGGGGGGGTGGAAGGGGGGATCAAAATGCTAATGAAGAAAATGGATCTTGAGCGACATTCTGCATCCCTTCTCTTTTGTAAGCGTGTAACAAATTGTTGACTGGAATTTTCTCATTTTCGGCTATGTGGTTCCCTAAAAAGCCATTTATAAGAGCTTTCAGTGAAATCCAGGCTTCTAACTCTGTTATTTTGCTTTCGGTCGAAATTATGGTCATTCATTAACTGACGTATTTGTAATCCGATAAATATCCCATCTTTTAACTTTGCTTCACTTAATTTTGTGAAAATTGACTTTAGATGCAAAAACACCTTCTCAGTTCTTATCCATTGCCTTCTTTCGTCCTTTAAAGACAGTTTTCTCAAAATGTACTGAAGTTAGGTTGAAAATTTTACCAAAGTGTACCTCAAAAACGTGACGTAATAGAAACATTTTGTGTGCAGCTCCTATCTTCTATTATTGCTAGCAAACTTTTAAATTTACCACTTCTCAGGGTGCAAAAATCGTGTCACGCCGTGTAATTAGGGAAACTATTATCCAAGTGTTTGCGGACATCAACATCGAAGTGAGCAGACGCAACGTCTTGCGGACAATAAGATCTCCTGACGCCCGAAACATATATTTCCAACCATTGGTTTCCTACCCTAAATACTCAGTTTACAGCCCACTACCATCTATAGAAGTTTGTCCCTAAAGATTTGAGACACCCTGTATTAAAGACACCATACTAATAACGAATTTGTCCAACTTTAGCTTTGATCATGTCGGAATTCTTCTAGGCATAAACTGTACAAGACATTGACACCGTTCCGCGGGGGAATTTCCCATGTTCACATGCTAACAGGCCTTAATTGGTTTAAATTGGATGCGGCGTTTATAGGCTTCGAATGGATCTTTCTACCTCGATCCACATATTCATACCAAATTCAGATTAAGTGATGAGCCGTCCAATGAAGCATGTGGAAACCAGAATCATGTTGACTGATCCAACTGAGCACGGTGACAGGATGCATTGTCCTAGTGAAAATAGGCATATATGTTTCAGAATACTAAAACAGGGTGCACAGGGTTTGCTATAATCGGGAGGTAGCATTCACTGCTGTTTCCAATGCTATTAAGGGATCTAATTCACCATTACTTTACCATTCATTGCTAAGTGGAGTCTAGTTCGAGTAACACGTGTTTACAATGGTTGTGCCGATTCAGGATCCCGCAAAATGTGAAGTGCGCTCCGTCATATCTTTTTTTCCAAGCACAAGGTAAGCGCCCAGCGGATATTCACAAAGAATGCTTGTTTTTATTTATGGAAACATTACCAGTCGACAACATGCAATGAAATGGTGTCATGAATTCTCTGGAGGCAGGACCGATGTTCATGATGAACATATGAGTGGTAGGCTGCCTGTGGACTCTGATGAACTTCTGCACTTATTTCTTAGCCTGAGAAAATCTTGCTGGACAACGTTTCCACGACGATGAAGAGATCAAGCACGAGGTTGAAATGTGGTTCCAGCATCAGGCGCCAGAATTCCAGGCCATTGGGATACAGAAGCTAGTACTTAGACTTAACAAGTGTTTGGATGACGGCAGCAATGTCACCGAAAAGTAACCCCTGTATCACTTAAATAACTTGCAGTGGACAATTTGTCAAATAAACATTTTTTGAAAGAATACTAACCTTACTTTCCGGACTCTTCGTATTTAAAAGGGTATTCTTCAGATTATGGCCAAATAAATCTTGCACTGCAATTAAAAAAGCAAGATATACAAATGAATAAAGAACAAGTCAGGCAACCGAAAAGCCCAGGACCGATAGGATTTTAAGGAATTCGAGGATAAAAAGGAAAGCAATGGTACTATAATGGTTTTGGTTTGGTTTGTTTGGTATTAACGTCCTTTTCAACTGCCATGGTCATTTCAGGACGGCGTTATAGGGGCCGCAAATTTTGCCTCGCAAGGATTCTTTAACGTGCAGCCGGCAAACGACTACACGGGACCAACGGCTTTACTTCCCTTCCGAAGGAAGTGCGTGATCTCAGGATTTCCCCCTGAAAAATCCTCATCGTCCTCGGCCGGGATCGAACCCGCGTACTCGGGCATCAGAGGCGATCACGCAACCTGCTGAGCCACCGAGGCCGATGTACTATAATGGTACCATTAAAGGCGTGCAAGTGAACCAATTTTGGCAGTTATTATTTTTACGTTATATTTATTCATGACACATCATTCAAGTTGTTTGATGTACTATTACATCCCATACCTTAGCATTGAAAGTTTCCAATGGACCATGATGGTACCACTAAACCAATTTCGACTATCATTGATTTTACGTTATACAGGGTGACAATAAATAATGGCAGCTCATTGTGTACAAAGTTTTTAATCCAAAAAACGAAAAGTAAAGCAATTGACAACTAATAAATAGATCATGGTCCCTTGGTAATAACATGTTCATTCGGTTTTGAAGTGGGCTCCTTTGGCGGCGATGCAAACGTGTCTTGAAATTTTCAGCAATGGGCCGCAAGTCGTCGGGCGACAATCGGTCCCATTCTTGGCGCAAGGACTTCTTCAGCGACTCCAAACTGTTGTGGCGTTTAGCACAGGTCCTGGCTTTTGTAATCCATGGGATTAAGATCCGGCGAGTAGGGCGGCCTCTGCTGAGACGTGATGAAATCCGTAAAATGGCTGTTGCACCCTCCTGCGTCATTTTCGCTCTGTGAGCTGGTGCAGAGTCTTGTTGAAAGGTCCTGTCCGCATTGCCGAAATGCTGCCGATCCCACAGCCTCGAGAATGACACGACGGTAAACTTGTTGGTTGATTTTGACTCCTTGGTCCACGAAAACGAGGGGTTACTTGCCACTGGCGCAAATTCCGCTCCAGACCATCACGGACTGCGGATTTTGGTGGCGTTTTATGACTGCAGAGAGCCGGATGCCTCTGCTGACAACACACTGTCGTTTTGGTGTTGTGTGCAGCTCCCCAGTGAAGAGCTTCTCGTCTGTGAAGAGGATGCGCTTCCATTTCTCACCTGCGGTCCGACGCTAGAGTTGGCGGCATCTGTGGAGCCGTACGCGCTTGTTTTCTTCTGTAAGGAGCTGGAGTTTTTGGAGCTTGTACGGCTTGAGTTTGAGTTCCTCTGTTGCTATTTTCCGCACCGATTCGCGGTTGATTCCGGTCTCACGAGCGATTTATCTCATTGAGACCCTCGGATTTCGCAGGACTCGCCTTTTTGATGATTTTGCGGTTTATGGGCATGTTGGTGGTACGCTTTCTTCCTCTTCCTGGACGGTCGCCTTCTTGGCCAAGCTCATTGAACCGTTTGACCGCTTTGGAGACGACGTCTCTGCCAACATTGAGCAAACGAACAATTTCAGATTGACGCTTTCCTTGACGAAACAGCTCCAAAATTGCACTGCGTTTGCTTGACATTTCAAAACACACATCAATTAACTCATAATAAATTGAAACACGGACGACTTGCCCAAGAACATGCAGTGATTGCAAGGAATTAAAAATTATTTGGTGGAGCTTTAATATATTCGCGCCTGGACACGTCCATTTCTGTTGCCATAATTTATTGTCACCCTGTATTCATTCATAACACGTCATTCCAAGCTGTTTGATATATTAGAAGCCATTGAAAGTACTGAATGTATCCAATTGACCATAATAGTTCCACTAAAACAGATATCATTGAACCAGTTTTAGCTGATTTTGACCATCAAGGAAGACCATCACGTGTCTTCACTTAATTCACAAACCTTTTTTCTGCCTTAGCTATGGAATGCTAAAGAGAGAACAGCATTGATCAGTGCACATGTCATTTTTACATGGAATTGTGTAATGAAAAACGTGCCCCCCCTGTTATTTGTGACATTTTGAACAGGATCCTTTGCAATATTTTTTTTTATTTCCTTATTAATGTCACTCGTAAATCATAATAATTTCCATTTATCAATTGGCAATAGTAGTAGCGATTAGCAAAATTAAAATGACACCTTTGATTTTTTCCACCAACGAACTCCGTCTTTCATTTTACCTAAAGTCCAGTCGACTTTAACCCCGACCTCGTATTGTGCTTTGTGATTGGTCGGGAGTTGTTCGATTCTGACGTCACCTGCAAAATCCGCGTTCTTGTTCCTCAGTAAACTATGAGTAAGTAATTTTATTGTTCTTTCAAACAAACCAATTGCTATTACAATGAAATCAATGGCGTATTTCATTCACGAAAATGCTTTTAATTACATTTATTTCATTAAATTAATTTTGCACCTGCGCACTGGATTCATTCACACTTCCTGCGAGCACTTCATATGTTTTAATTATTTTAGTTTTTTCCAGCTTTTTTTAATTTATAAATTTATAGTTTAATATTAAAATAATACAGGCGAAGTCGTTCTGCTGACGAGAGGTTGTGTGAAAAGGATATATCGACATATCGGTGTTGTTAACTGCCCCAACAAATCACGTGATTACAGCGACCAATCACAGAGCACAATACGCGGTCGGGATTAAAGTCGACCGGACTTTAAGTTGTCGAATGGCGAAAACGGAAGTCGAAAATTCGGAAGCGCTCGACCGCTAGAGCACTAGCAGACAGATGGACGCACATTGTGAAAACATAAGTACCTATCGGTCCTAACAAGTGTCTAATAAGTAAAGCAATACAACAGACGTCCTTGTTCTTTATTTCTTTATTCCTTATAGCAATACGAGACCCTATAATGCTCTTATTTCAACAAGCTGTTCATAGAAGAATATACCAACTTTGATAGGCTATATTTACCAAAATACTCAACTCAAAGACTTAATCAATCCATCTTTTTGAAGGATATAATCTGAAGTTTATTTTGGTTACCCACATTATCACAAATATTCTATGAGACGCCACGAAAAGCCCGAACGATGTACAATACAGAGCTTGCACTAGCTATAATCTGTAAAGTTTTATAACCAACTGCTCTCTCAACACTTTTCACAATGTCGTAACAGGCATTTGGTGTTCCCAGCTGGCTCGGCGAGTCGATTTCCTCGAACTGCAAGTGAACGTTTGCTGAATGGGTTGGACATTCTTTTTCAACACTCGTAGCCTTCCAGGGTTTTTGCCTTTGCAATGGCCCCCTTTCTCGGTGAACTGAAGAAACCAATGTAGGATATTCCATGTTTTTGGAGGATTGGTTCTATACAGGGTGCCCCGTAAATCGTGGTCGCAAATTTAATGGTATGCATACTCAATGGCAAGGAACAAAAAAACTCCCTATGAACATAGGCCGAACAACGCACCGTTTCCGAGAAAGAATGACTTTATTGACAAATGGAGCAACAACCCGTAGAGACCACTTTCGTGCAAAATTCTCCAAACAGTGTTCCGACTTACACCCTCTGCGATGGCGATCCGTCTTGTGCTGGTGGTTGGATCCTTTTCCACATGCTGCAATATAGCCTCTTTCCGTGCAGCAGCCCCAACGGTTCGCGTACGTCCTTCGCGGGGGGGGGGGGTGATGTTAAATGTACCAGTGTCACGTAAACGCTGGTGAAGACGGATGAACATGCGACGATCAGGGTGTCATTCGGTTTGGGTACGTGTCTCTGTATAGACGCCCGCGTCTTCTGCATTCCCATTTTCCTGACCGTACGTGAATTGCATATCCGCCAACTCAGCATTGCTGTAACCTGCTGCAGCCATGTAGTCTCACTCAAACACAGTCCAGGCAATGAATCAGCCAGGTCTACTTCCTTCCATGTACATGAACAGGGCATTCCAGTTGCATGGCAAGTTGAAGAAGTTTAGTTTCTTTACGCATCATCATCATCATCATTTCTCGTAAACGGTGCGTTGTTCGACCTTTGTTCATAGGGAGTCTTTTGTTCCTTGCTATTGAATATGCATACCATTAAATTTACGACCACGACTTACGGGACACCCTGTATACACTACATGATCAAAGGAGTTGGGACAACTGTTGTTCTACCGTAAAGCCGCAAAAATCTTCAATCGGTAGTGTGTAGGACCACCCCGAGCTGCTATCACTGCCTCCACCCTACATGGCATACTGTCCACAAGTTTACGGTATGTGTCTACAGGTATTGACCTCCATTCCTCGAGGAGTGTCGTGGTCAGTTCCTGGACAGATGTAGGGTGAACCATCCTGGATCTCACACGTCGTTCCAATTCGTCCCAAAGATGTTCGATGGGGTTGAGAACAGGACTCTGGGCGGGCCAATCCAGTTCTTCAACCCGCATCTCGTCAAACCAGTCGGATATGGATCTTGCTTTGTGGCAAGGCGCATTGTCGTGCTGGAAGAGGAATGGCCCGTCACCGAAGTGTTCCCACAGCGCTGGAAGTGCCCCGTTATCCAAAATGGTCCTGTAGCCATCAGCATTGAGGTTTCCGTCCAGTCCAGTCCAGGAGAAACACCCCCAGACCATCACTCCACCACCACCAAACTTCCAGGTCTTCACAGGGATGTCCCAACTCCTTTGATCATGTAGTGTATGTCACCGAGTTAATTTTATCAAACTCAAGCACCTAGCAACATCTCTTGGCAATGAAACAAATCTTCAGAATGTCCCCTTCACAATAAATAGAGTGCCGATATAAATTGTTTCGTTGCCGAGATACAACCTTTCAAATTGATATATTCTTTTGTGAATCCCCCGTACTATGCCACTATGAAAAAAAAGCGGCAGCGATTCTTTTGTCCCTGCAAGTTGCTTCATGTTGTTATTTAGCTTGGACGGAAGCATGATAGAGTCCACATGCCACAAATTTTGGGGGGAGACGTGGTAATCACCACCCAAAATCCAATTTGTAGGAAGCTGCGTAAGCAGAATAAAATTCTACAGCCAAAGCATAGTCAATAAAATTCTACAGTCGACGCAATAAAATGAATCTTGTGAATTTTCGAGAAAGGGAGCGTCATATACGGGGCTTAGACGGGAAACACGCAGTAAAAATAGCAGGCCGCAGAAACGATATTTTCAGAGAAGGGCGAATGAGCAAAGCTCCCTGTTGAAAGTGCGCGCGAGAAATCGTACTGTGTGCTCATTCTCCTTGCATAATTGCTAGTCAAGGAGACCAATGAGCACGCAGCCGATTCGGGCATTTATACAGCGTGAAAGCGATCATCGAGAGGTCGATGCGAATACGATTGCTTTGTCAAGGGTTTTCGCGCTGCAGTCTTCGAGTCTTCCTGAGCATTCCAATGGACGGGAATTTCCTAGACGAGATAGGCCAGGCCCGCTGAGGGTAAGAGCTCTGAATGATTCAGCTTATTCATCATCTATGGCAGGCACTCCGGATTTTCGTGGTAACGAAGGAAAGTTTCCACCCGCGAATGCCAAAGACACAGGAAGACTCGCAAGAGTGTAAAGTGAGCCGTGCCATTATTTTACAGTCTTTAACTTTATCAACTCCACGGCCTCTCGCCTTTAGCTGAACTTCCCGGGTGCTCCGAGCAACGAGCCATTCCAAAGAGACCACGGACGGATCGGGTAGAGCAGAAATCTTCTGAGCGAATCGTCAGGGCCTCTACGGAAACCGGCGCCGTCGTGGCTCGCGGGCATAGCGTAAGCAGCTCATCGCGAACGCCACAAGGAGAAGGGAGGCGAGACGCAGGCTGGAATAGGCACAAGTTCCTCAGGTCGTATAATAGACGGATAATTAATAGTTTAAGAGTTCCTCATTGCAAACTATAAACAGTGAAGAAGAGTTTTTGTCTGACTCGATTAACGAAGCAATTTCTTCAAATTCTAAAACAGATATTTCCTTATCTAATATTGTTGAAGCAAATGCGCCACCGATAGCAGAACTCCATAGCGGCGAGCGGATTCTCCATATCGAAAGAGAGAGAGACATTCATCTCAGCCAATTCCGAGACATTGACACAGGGACGTCAATATTCCTTTTCGACAACCAGAGGAATACATCGGGATTCCGGCCTTACACTGGATCAAGACTTTAGACAAGGCTCATTCTAGCACTCTGTGTGCGTACGAGTTGGCTAACGATATCAGGAAGGACGACCACAGTCAGGGCAGTGTAAGCGCGAGCATTACCAGTAATTGTATCGTTGCGCGCTGCGAAGTCGGGTCTTGCTTGGTCGATAGTAAGAAATTTTATACAGGGTGGTTATAATTAAAGTGACACCATTTAGACCCTTCTAACGGCCGTTCTGGTAATCAGATTTTGAAGAAACTTGAGATATATGTTATACAGACCATGGGGAAGAGAATTTTGCAATAAAAAATAGTTCACATTTTGACCGCTACGTCAAAATATGGCGCTGGTCATGTAAGAAACTATCTGAGAATTTTTACTCAATCAGAGACGTTATGCAAATGAGATGTAACATTAGAAAAGCTTTAAAATGACAGTCAAATTAAATGTAAAGTCATTCTTCACGATGGCTTTAGTTAAAAAGGATCGAGCTTTATTGGTGAAGTTGTTTTACCAGAACTGCAATGATGCTTCTGCTGCACTAAGAGAATATCTGCGAAATGGGCCTATGTCCATTAATGGTTTAAAAAAGATGATTAAGAAATTTGAAGAAACTGGTGAATTGGGTGTGCTGCCAGGGAGAGGACGGAAACGAATTGCAAATGAGACTGTGGAAGACGTTGCTGCTGCTGTAGTGGAGAGTGCTTCAAGTTCCCAATAACCTTCAGCAAGTGCTCGAGCCGTATCACGTGATTTGTCTATTCCGTGGTCTACGGTACAAAAAGTTTTGCGTTCCATTTTAAAGTGGTATCCATACAAGATCCAGGTGGTTCAAAAGTTGCTTCATGAAGATCCGGAAAAACGCACTGATTTTGCTTGCCAGTTTCTGGCTACTGTAGAATAGCCGTCGATAATGCATGGCCATGGAACATTTTGTGGTCAGATGAAGCGCATTTCACACTAGACGGAGCAGTGAATGCTCAAAACTGTCGCATCTGGGGTACTGAAAAGCCGATGGTTGTGCATGAAAAGCTTTTGCTCTCTGATTACGTGACTGTATGGTACGGATTCACTTCACATTTCATTTTTGGCCCCATTTTCTTTGAAGAGAACACTCCTCAAGGCACTAAAAGATGTTCAATCACTGTGCACATAACTGCGAACTTCTGCAGCAGAAAGTCATTCCTGCTTTACAAGAAAGACAATGTTTAGACACTACTGTCTTTATGCAAGATGGTCCAACACTCCACATTGCACGACAAGTGAAGGAACTGCTGCATGCTCATTTTGGAGATGATCGGGTGATTTCGAGAACTTTTCCAACTGCATGGCCTCCTCGTTCACCGGACTTAAACCCTTGTGACTTCTGGTTGTGGGGTTATTTGAAAGATAATGTCTATGGAGGAAGAACACGGACTGTCCCTGAATTGAAAGCAAGCACAACACGCCATATCACTGCGATTCCTCAGGAAACCCTTCGCTCTACTGTGGAACATGCAATAATGCGCTTTGAACATGTCATTGACACAAATGGAATGCACATTGAACAAATGCTTTGATTTTATAAATTTCTCTGCTTCTAACTTGTTTTTGTTATTATTCATGCGCCATATTTTGACGTAGCGGTCAAAATGTGAACTAATTTTTTATTGCAAAATTCTCTTCCCCACGGTCTATATAACATATATCTCAAGTTTCGTCAAAATCTGATTACCAGAACGGCCACTAGAAGGGTCTAAATGGTGTTACTTTAATTATAACCACCCTGTACGTTAAAATATAATTACGATAATCGTATTTATTTTGATTCCACTGTAAATATAGCTAATTACTAATGTGGTTATTCTTTGTGCTTTTATAATAGGTCTGCAACAAGTTACGCTTCTTTCCGCTTCCATAGTTGATCTTCGCCAAAAGGATTACACGACACTGGCTGTGTCGGTAAAAGAATTTTTCATGTCTAAATTAAAGATATTAACTTTTTTAAAAGAGATATGGTTGTAAAATAAGTACATTCTGTTTGACATTGAATAAGTTTGCTACAAATTTGTAGTGGGTAAAGTTTTCTTAAAGTGTATTAAACTTTTAATGCCAATCTCTGGCAACATTCATTACACCGTCACTCATTAAAATCACATGACACCACAGATATGCAGCCTCTTTCTGTTAGGTGGCCTTTAATACTGGGACAACATAAATCGTAGGGAGCTTTCTTGAAGGAACAAACTTTTGTTGAGGAGAACAACAATGAGCTTTCCAACGACAGTTTCACAATAGAGTCAGAAAAAAATCTCATTTTTTCACTTGAAAGGAAAATAATAAAATAAAATAATGTGGAAATAATAAAAAAAATTTAATATGAAAAAAATTGAATTTTTGAAGGTGTTTGCTATGAAAAACATCACACTTACGTAAAGTCCCCCCTGCCTCCATGTCACGCTGTGTCACACTTTTCATACTCCGGGGGGGCGGCGCCGGAGAGCGTGACGTATTTCTTGAAGGTCCCCTTATGACAATGTGATTTTTTTTCTCTCCTTCAGTGTCCTGAGTCACTTGGGTTTCATTGTTCTAGAACCATGTTTGGCTGCAGTTTCCCTTTACATTTTCGCGCTAATAGCTCTCTGTTTTTTTTTTTTTGTTTTTTTTTTCTCATTTCCCCTTCGGTCAATTTATCTCCGAATGCTTGGAAGGAGAGGAGGGCGATTGTAGAGCCAGCCATCGGGTCCTCGATGTCTACTTCCTATTTCACTTAAAATGAATTCGTTTTCAGTCCTTGTAAACGGCACGTTTATCCTGAAATCGGCTCTCTTAATGGTCGAGGGTCCTTGAGAGGAACATTCGTAGAATTACTGGGATCTCTACTTCCTCGCCTTCGGCTTGTCTAATTCCGTGCTGATGCCAGAAAAAAATTTTTCTTAGAAAGAGAACAAAACCTTTTTTTTCAAATGAGGAAAACTTATTTACTTTAAAAATTCATCGCTCTAACGAGATTAAAAAATGAGACTTTTTTCTTTTAATCTTTTGTACTTCATTGTTAAAATTCTTATGTCTAGCACTAAATTTTTAATGTAAATTCAAAATAACTCTTCTCTATAAAACAGGGAAAGAAAGGCAAATAAATTCAGTTTTTTATACGCAAATTTAACGCTCCCTTAAGAATACACTTTCTCTCTAGCCCACTGACTCGATTAAGGATTGTGTTGTGACTTTATTATAACAGCCCAACTTCATTTTGAAAAAAAGATTCTATCTATATGAAACCCAGCTCTAGTTCTACGTTCTGGAATGCTTCTAAAGGACTTGAATACATATTATTTTATTTTAAAGGCTAACTTAAAAAGAAACATTTAGGATGCTTAATTTACCAAGATTCTATTCATATTAATGTAAAATAAAAGCATGTGGATACTTACTATGTAATGAAAGAAGAAGGGAATCGTAACTCCACTTTTCCACAAGAAAATTTTATTCTTCATATACCGTGTGTGCCAGCAAAATCCGGACGGAAGTTAATTCGAATTTTTGCCGCAGCTAAAGATGTACAGAGTGTTGCAGATAACTACAGGGCAGTATAACGGGAAGTCTACCCGCTCGATTGCAGGGGCTGGCTCGACATCAAATGATAATTGGGTAATTTTATCAAAAACATGACAGTTTTGACGTTCATCCCCCTCCCCAACTTTGGAAACTGCTGGATGCTGCAGGCCACCTTCATCTCCCTCCATTCTGCCAATTGACCGAGCCGGCCCCTGCAATCGATCGGGTAGGCTTCCCGTTATACTGCGCTGTAATTATCTGCAAATATACAGGGTGTTCTCGAATAACCTGTACAAACTTGGGGGGCAGGTTCCTTATACCAAAACAAGAAAAAAAATTCATATAAACATGGGTCATAATTTGAACAATAACTGACGTGAGATGTGAACAGAAATAACAATGGCGACAACAAGATCAACTAGTTAACAACTCAGGTTCTATAACATCCAGGATGGTGAAATTTGGGGGAATAATAGGGTACATACAACTGTGTATACCGTTAAAATTTGGTCAAAATTCCAACAAGTAGTTTCCGAGTTACGCGTTCTGCGATTTGACTCGTAGTAATTCGATCAAATTTTAACGGTATACACAGTTGTATGTACCCTATTATTCTTCCAAATTTCATCATCCTAGATGTCGTAGAAAGTGAGTTATTAACTTGTTGATCTTAGTGGCGGCATTTTTATTTCTTTTCATATCTCAGTTATCGTTCAAATTCGGATCCATGTTCATATGAACTTTTTTTGCTTAGAATCATCCATACTAGCTCCCCTAAAAGTTTGTTACAGGGTTTCAGACTCACCCTGTATACAGTGTAGTACAGCTGGGTAGCCCTACAAAGCCGCTCGGCTGCAGGCAACACCTCCTAGAAAGAAAGCCAAAAATCTGAAACGTCATGCATTGTTACATTATCATATTTCGACCATTGTTAATCGTATTTCTACCAATAATAAGCCCTAAATTTGGTCGACTTATGATGATGTAACAATGTACGATATTTCAGTTGTTTGGCTTTCTTTCTAGATGGTATTGCTGCAGGGGCCCGCTCATAACAATATCACCTATAATAAAGGCCTGGGCCGTAACCACCGAGAGAGGAGGCCTCTGCGATGAAACATAATATATTGTTACATCATCATATCCGGGAATTGTTATTCGTATTTCTACCAATAATAAGCCATAAATTTGCCCTAACTATGATGATGTAAGAATGTATTACTTTTCATCGCAGAGGCCTTCTCTCTCTGTGGTTATGCCCAACACCACCTAGACAGAAGGCCTGCGCACAGAAACTGTATACATTGTTACATCACCATCAAACGGCCAAATTTAAAGCATATTATTGGTAGAAATACAATTAACAATAGCCGCTTTTGTGTGATATAACAATGCATGACGTTTCTGTGCGCAGGCCTTCTGTCTAGGTGGTGTTGTTATGCCTGCGCACAGAAACGTCATGCATTGTTATATCACCTCTGTAGGGCATTGTTAATCGTAGTCCCGCAATAACAAGCCCTAAATTTGCCCTTCTTATTATGATGTAACATTATATGAAGTTTCAGTACTGCCCTGTATACATTTGCAACCCTGTACAGGCTAGGTGGCACTAGGGCAATCTTTTTCAATCTTTTTTTCCTCTCGTGGCACACCTGTACCTATACTTAAACTTCTGCGACACACTTACGATGATCGAAGATAGAAGAGTACGAGGTGCTACCAAAATTTCTCGAAATGGTTTTATTCTGATCGAACCGTAAGAGGCACGAAGTTTTGCCGAAAGATGGTGTTAGGGGTACGCTCAGCTGTAATTATGCCAAGCGGAGTCATCCTATGTCCACGTGATTTTGAGTTTGAGCTGTTTTTGTTACTCTTTGTGTTGGTCGTGTTGCGATTCTTGATATTACGAAAACTAAACTCTCGTAAAACTAAAGAAAACTGCGGCTGAAATCCACGGACTGTTGAAGGAGACTTTTGGTGAACAAGCTTTAGGCCAAACCCAAACATTTGGGTGGTGTAAGCGTTTCAAAGATGGTCCGGAGTCTGTGGAAGACGTGATCCGAGAAGACCGAAGTCAGGCCATCCACGATGTTTGTGATCGCTTTGGACTGCCATACGGGACGTTTTGAGACGAGGGAAAACGTGAGGCGCAAAAGGCCAGAGATGTGGAAGAAGAAAGACTGGTTGCTCCATCACGGCGCACAAATCGCTCGCTGTGAGGGACTTCCTCAACAAAAACAACATGACCGCTGTTCCCTGGAACTCTGCGATTTCTACCGCTTCCGAAAATTGAAATTGCGGTTAAAAGGGCGGCGATTTGAATCCATTGAAGTGATCCAAGTGGAATCGCAGCAGGTGTTAAATATGCTCCAACCTGGGAACTTCCAGAAGTGAAAACATCGCTGGAAGCGATTTATAGATGTCCAATGAGACTACTTTGAAGGTGACGGTGGAAATTAAAAGATCGGTAAGTTCCGTATTTTATAGAGGTACATTTCGGGAAATTTTGGGTACTACCTCGTATAGTTTTTAGGATTTAATTATTAACACACACAAAACAACTTATTATAATTTATAATAGAAACTTAACAATTAAAATTCTTTAAGAAATGTTATTTTTTTATATTTATTAGAATTTTCGCGGCACGCCTAGATCCATTCACTGGTTGAAAATCGCTGCTCTAGGGTAAGTCAGATATTCGTGCTAAACGTTTATAATCTTAAAATGGTAGACTTATTGAGATCTAACGCGGATATAAGTGTAGAGCAACGATAACTTAAACACTTTGCGCTGGGCGCTCGGTGACAGATCATTCATTTCTTTGGATATCAGAGATCTACTGTTAACGACAGCACTCGAAAATAAAAAAGCACCAGAAAAGTGTGAAGAAGTTTTTGCTCTACCCAGCACAGTGATGTCATTCGAAACAGGAGAATGCAAGGACCCCAACTAGTATTTAAAAACTTCAAAATCTCGTTTTCAAGTTCAGAATTGAACATTGGATGGAGCGTTATTGAAAGGGTATGCTATAGGTCCTGACATCCAACGTCGCATCTCTTAGGCTATTCAGGCATTAGTGAACTTCGTAAGAACCAGTTGCAAGCTTTCCGTCGAGTATTCTGCTGACCAAAACGGAATGAAAAGGAAGTGACCTCATAAGAATAGGGCGATGACCTCTTAGGAATGGGGCGATTCCGGTGATGTGGAAACCAGGCCAAAGACGCCAGAACTGAAACCCAACGGAAAACTTTTATGACGCCACTTCCTTACCATTCCGTTTTGATCAAGGGAATACTCGATGGAAAGCATGTTGAAAAGGAGAGGATGGTTGAGCTGTGTTGAAGAAAAATTTTTCATTCCGTTCCGCCCGAGGCCAACGAGAAAGGCACTGAAAACTCATCTGGTCAAAACAGTAATCAAAAATGTAACAAAAACTATAGATACTTACATAAGAAAAGAAATAGGGAACGGTATGCAACTTAGGCCACTTCATGTCGCATGCTCATCACTCAATTGATATCTTATTCTATTTATGTGGTGAGACTCCATTGAAAAAAATGTGAGGAGAAGAAGTTTTCCATTAATCATCTGCTACACACATGAATGTAGTTTCAATCATTGCATAACAAATTAGGAACCATCTTCCTCAACACTTAGTTCGCCAACTCTAAGTAATCTTCCATCCAGCCAGTTGGAACGCATGGTTCCGCCCTTCACACAATGAATATCCATAATTAGGTGGTGGTGGGACATCCCTCGTTGATAAAAATGTAAAAAGAAGGTTCTACTGTATGATGCTTCGACCCTTATTGATATGAGAGTTTTCATATACCAATAAGTCAGTCCCTATCAAGCCAAAGTTGGAGAAAATCGTTCCACGCCCCGTGTTGTAAAGGCCAGTGTCCCTCAGGGTTCTGTCCTCGGGCCTGTGCTATTTAATTACTTTGTACATGATTTCCCGAAACCCGATAATTGTAATCTGTATTTTTATGCGGATGATACTGCCATTATGACATGGGCACACCAGCCGGCTCACGTTGTCACCCGGCTGCAGTGCGCCTTGAAGCAGTTCGAAGACTGGTTTAACTGCTGGAAGTTGAACCTTAACGTCGGAAAGGGCAAGGCTTTGTACCTCAATAGGAAGCTCAAGCGTCCCCCAGATTCTCTTGTTCTGTTCAATAAGAAACTGGACTGGGTGGACAACTACAAGTATCTGAGAGTTATCATTGACCAAGACTCTCATGGAACTGGCATATGTCCTATGCTCTGAACAAAGCGAAGAGGGCTAAGTACAGTATCATAGCTCTCATGGGTCGCAACAGCGCCCTCAGCATTGACAACAAGCTACTTCTGTACAAATCGATTATCCGGACCATACTCCGGCATGCCTGCGTGGGCGACTATCTGAAAACCAGATGGAGTGAACTACAGTCATTCCAGAATGTTACCCTGAGGACCATTGCTCTGCTGGACAGAAGGACGGTGAAAAACCAATCCATCCACATGGATTTAAATATGGCACATATCGGAAAGTTTATACAGGATCTCCTTTTGATTATGATAAAGAAGATGAAGACTCACGACAATAAACTTGTGAATGGAATGCTAAAGAACTCATTGAATATAAACTGGCATACGAAGTATCGTAAACCGAGGCACGTTCTTGACGTCAATTTTGAAGATATTAGCAACGTCTCTTTCCCGGACTAGTGGAAGATGTGATAGTCTTCTTTCTCCTTGTGTTTATTATTTCGTTTGTATTTTGTTTCTGACAATCGTCAATCTTATTTTCTTTTTTGTATAATATGGAAGACCGTTTGGGTTGGTTAGGCTTCTTGACTACCTCAGTGTATTTCATTTGGAGTTTATTCTGGTTGGATGAGCTTTGTGAAAGCGCTGCTTTCGTCCCATCCTAACAAATGTACACTTCACTGTTCGATTGTCGATTGTCAACTTTCATTCTAACTAAATATCCCAAAGTAAACAGAATGCCTAGTGCCTAGACTATTGTAGGGAGATCCTATGCATCGGTGGTTTCAAAAACTGTTGATAAAGGCTTCAACCCTTCGGATTTACAAGATATGAACAAGAAAATAGGTGCGATGCTAAAATTATATGAAGAAATCGGAAAGTCTATTCCACAAATTGTCAAATCATTCCCTAAAGCTTAATTATGGCTAGTAACAGCTTCAAAGTAGTTAATCAAGGTAAACTTAGATGTTCAATCTGGAATGCCAGAGGCATCTCACGTAGGAGAGAGGAGTTCTTCCACTTTCTATCGAGAAACAAAATCGATATCGCCTTTGTCTGTGAAACGCACCTCAAGACGGAACGGTTATTCAGGCTGCCTGGATCCATAGTCTATCGTAAGGACAGACTCCCAAAAAATCCTGCTCATAATGTCTCTGGCGGAGCGGCTCTTATAGTTAAAGAAGGTATTGAGCATGTTGAAGTCATTACCCCGAACTATTTAGGAATGGAGGTGGCGTCTATTCTCATCAAGGACCTCATGATTGGCTGGGTGAAGCTTGTTACGCTTTATAATTCCCCAGGGTATGCGATTGACCCCTGCGAGCTCGACGAGTTGTTCTCTGGTAATTTTCCTGTTGTTTTGGCAGGCGATCTAAACGCGAAACACCCTCACTGGAATTCCAGATGCATTAATCACAATGGTGCTATTTTATATGGTTACATCCAGAACCAGCTGGACACTGTCGCTATCGGTCCAATCAAACATACATATTATTGTGATCATTCGCCCACGAGCGATGTCCTGGATATTGCTATTCTCAGGGGTCTCTTCAAACAGTTCAATATATACACGGTGGACGATTTAACATCAGACCATCTTCCATTTGCCCTTAACTTCGGTGGCTTAAATATGGACATCCTGAATCGGCTTCTTGTAAGGCTGGATTGGAAACTCTTTCGTGACCTCCTTAAAACTAGCAATGGCTACACAACGAATGCCTCCAGCACCAATGAAATCAATGATAGAGTCAAAGACATTACCAATAATATCAACAATGCGGTGTCTGCTAGTGCTTGCCCTATAGACCCTAAATATCCTGACCATCTCGATCTTCCTCCAAGTATTAGGCAAATTATTGCAGAGAGGAATGCCTTCCGAAGACTTTGGCAGCGTACACGTGATCCCATCTTTAAGAGAAAATATAATAGGCTTTCTAGGAGGGTCCACGAAAAAGCAAGAGAGCTACGAGTGCAAAAATGGACGAGCAAATTGAAGAATCTCTCAACTCATGACAACTCTCTCTGGACTATGATTAGAGCTCTTAAGTGTAAGAAAACGAAATTCCCACCCCTGTTTTCTCCAGAAGGTACTACTCTTGCTACTACAGACCAAGATAAAGCTCAATTAATTGCTGAATCACTTAGCAATCAATTTATCACCCCAATTCCAGACACCCCTGACGGAGAGCATGCAATCAGCGAGGTTCGCGATATGTGCTGCAATTTTTATGAGGGTCGGCGTGCTCCTATAGAGCGACCAATCTACCCGATGGAAATTGTCGAGATCATCAAGAAACTCAAGAATAAGAAAGCCCCTGGAATGGATGCCATCACAAATAATGCACTTAAAAATCTACTTTCCAACCTGATTCTTGACATCGTTACACTAATTAATGACTGCTGGAAACACGGATATTTCCCTACTGGCTGGAAAGAATCGATTATCCTTAGCATTCCATAAGGTCCCCCCACTCCTGCAGACTGGAATCTACAAGGTTAAGTGTCCTCAGTGCCCCAAGGTTTATTTTGGACAGACGGCCCGCAATCCTACCATTCGATTTAAGGAACATTTGGCCCACTTGAAGTATGGAAGAAGAAACCTGTCAGCTGTGGCGAAACACTCGTTGGATACGGGACATAAAATATCATTCAACGATCTTGTACTTGTTAAAGCAATAAAAAATAATCGCCTTCTGGATGCCTTTGAAAGTTTAGAAATCTCATCAGCCAACAGCAAAAATTTACTAAACTCCGACAAGGGACCCATTGGAGATTCCCAACTGATTAACTATTGGTCCAAACGGACCAATCACTGATCTAGCCACCTTAGTGGGGTTTATCACTCTTTCTGTCATTGGTGCTGTCAGACTATAAATATCGGTCTTGTTCTTTTTCACACTCAGTATCATCTGGTGTGTTACTCCCTTCTTTTCCACCTGCTGAATGATGAGAGCTTCGCCCTCGAAAAGCGCTTCTAGGATTAGGTTGTATTTTTCTTTTTACTTAATTTTTGTTGTGGTTAAAGAGTTGTTATTTACTTTGTCTTTATTTATCATATCCACATTTTCTTCCCATTTGTATATTTATTTCTGGTTTCCCCAGGAGTTTATATTTTTATCATTCCTAAACCAGGTTGTAACCCTTCATTACCTGCAAGTTACAGGCCCATCAGCCTTTTACCAACTATGTCTAAGGTTCTAGAACGGACAATTCTTAAAAGGTTCAATGAATTCTGCTCTGCCAATGATCTTATTTGTGATGAGCAGTTTGGTTTCCGTACGGACCACTCTTGCCAAATGCAAATATGGCGGCTTGCTGTCGACGCAAAAAACTCTCTTAACAAGTCTCTATATGGTGGCATTATCTTCCTAGACATTTGCAAGGCCTTCGGTGAGGTTTGGCATGATGGTGTCATTTATAAAATGATAAAATTTGGATTTCCAGATGACCTTATCATGCTGGTCCGCTCATTCCTCTCAGACAGGTCTTTTCGAGATAAAATTGGTGACTCCCTCTCCCAATCATGTGTGGTTAAAGCCTGTGTCCCACAGGGGTCAGTTCTGGGACCAGCCTTGTTCAATTTTTTTTATCCAGGACTTTCCAAAAGCCGACAAGTGTAAGCTGTACTTCTACGCTGATGATGCGGCCATCTTAACCTTTGCCCGTGTTCCTGCCCATGTCATCTCTCGCTTGCAGAAGGCGCTGCATCTCTACGAGAAATGGTTCAACAGATGGAAGCTGGAGTTAAATGTTGGCAAGTGCAAGGCTTTGTTCTTCACTAACAAACGCAGAGACCCCCCAGGTTTGCTTACCCTGTACGGAAATAAGCTCGACTGGGTCAAAGAATATAAATACCTTGGTGTGGTGATCGATTCTAGGTTCACCTAGAATCAACATGTTTCCTAAGCGCTGAATAAGGCAAAGAGGGCCAAATTCAGTCTAATCGCGTTGCTTGGTCGTAACAGTGCTCTTGACATTGATAACAAGCTGCTCATCTACAAAATGATCATCCGCACGATCTTGCTTCATGGTATGCCAGCTTGGGCTTCTGTGTGCAAAACAAGGTGGAAGGAGCTGCAGACATTCCAAAATATTACTCTGAGAGCAATTGTGAAACTTGATCGTAGAGTAGCCAACAATAATGTCGTCCATGAGGATCTAGGGATGATGCATATTGGCAAGTTTGTACAGGATACGATAACGACTATGCTCCCGAAGATGCTTAATCACAGGAATCAGTTGGTGTCTGAAATTCACAACCCTTCTGACTACAGGAAACGCTTAAAACATCGCTTGCCCGGCCATGTCCTGGAAGTTAACTTCGACGATGTAAGGAATGTTATCTTCCCCGATTTTTGGATAGCCTAGTTCGCCTCTGGTTCCCCCCCCCCCTATCTCTCTTCTATGACAATCTTCAATCAACCTTTTTATCCCCAGAATGAGGGGAATATTCTTCAATCATCTTGAGGAGGACCTTCGGGGTTTTTTCAGGCTTTTCACCTATCTCAGTGTAATTCCCTGGTCTATAGATGTGACGAGTGAGTTTGGGAGCTCTACTTCAGTACCATTCGCAATTGATTCTTCACTCCACTGCTCGATTGTCGATTGTCGAGTACAACTTTCATGATTCTCGTCCCTACCATGAAGGGACTCTTTTCTGGATGACTTAAAGAGGTTCATCAGGCTTCTTTCCTACTTCAGTGTACCTCATTTGGTTTACTTTTTGGGCGAGCGTGTAAAGTGAGCTAAAGGCTCCTGGACCACTCGTACTACTTTTTCACTACACTGATCGATTGTCGATTGTCGATACAACTTTCATAACCTGCACCATCTTGCTCCATGGAATGCCTGCCTGGGCGTCTATCTGCAAATCAAGGTGAAGGGAAATACAGACCTTCCAAAATGTAACCCTCAGGACCATTGTTCAGCTCGACAAGAGAGTTGCCAACAACTCTTCCATTTATGAAGACCTCAATATGGACCACATTTGTAACTACGTCCAAATGCTCCTTAAGAAATTGCTTCTTAAAATTGAGACCCACGACAATCCCTTGGTAGCCAGTATACTGGACCACCCTCTAGCCCTTAGGGGTCCCATAAGGATACGAAGACTCCCTTCACGTACTGGAAGTTAATTTCGATGACATAAATAAGGTTGTCTTCCCCGACTTCTAAATATCTTAGCCGCAGATGCTCAGGGCTATCTCTACGTCAATCAACAATCTTATTCCTCGTCCTACCAGTTAGGACTCTATTCTCAGGATGACTCTCGAGGGACATCAGGCTTCTCGTCTAACTCAGTATAATTCCCTTGGTTACGTTATGGGCGAGTGTGCTATGAAGCTCTGCTCCCGGACCGCTGGTGTCTTTTCACTACACTGTTCGAATGTCGATTGACAACTTTCATAACTTCAGGATAATTCTCTAATATTCTATTTGCTTTTAGAGAATTATCCTTTTTGCTTTGATA
Organism: Rhysida immarginata; assembly: GCA_023313115.1. Classification (NCBI taxonomy): domain Eukaryota; kingdom Metazoa; phylum Arthropoda; class Chilopoda; order Scolopendromorpha; family Scolopendridae; genus Rhysida; species Rhysida immarginata. The sequence continues at coordinate 1,789,124 of JAHWFO010085106.1, forward strand.
AAGGATAGTCTCTATCCGAAACGTCAGCTTTTTATTTTGATTTTTGATTAATTATTTTTGTTTATTTTATCTTATTTTTTATTCATTTTGTATTTTTATTAATAACTATTAATTAGAACAAATAGATAAAATAGAAAATGAGAATAAAATAAAAATAAATAAATCACAAATGACAAATGGGCTTTTACATAGGAACTATAGGAACTAAGTTGGCTAATAACTTTTTGTTTAAGAAATCCTATACCAATGATGTATCAGTATACAGGGTGAGTCAAAAGTCTGTCATCTCCCAAACAATGTTGGTGTAAAATTTGACCTTTGCCCTCTTTAAGGGGGTCAAAGCACAACCTAAGTTTTTAACCGTGTAAGATACATCAAAAATGGCGATGGAAAACTTGTAAACACACCATGCTTCAGATGATAAGCAAATTAGATATTTACTCTAATTTTCTTGTGAAATAAAGAAATAAGTTATGTAAAAATGGTAATTTAGGGGTAAACATGGTGTGTTCTACAAGTATTCCATTGCCATTTTTGCTGTATCTTACGTGGCCAAAAAGTTACGTTATGATTTGGCCCTTCAAAGAGGTCACAGGTCAAATTTGACACAACAATTGTTTAGCCCCTACCTAACTTCCTGTATGTTGCCTGCAACAGATTTGTTGTATCTCCACTCATTTTGAAAGTTGTATGGGGGGGCCGGCGCCCCGGTAACAGATTTTTGCCTCTCCCTGTAAAAGGCTGCGGGTAACTTCATCACATTCAGAGTTGCTGAAATTTTCGAACATGGCATTAACAATCCGGTAACAATGCATTGTTTTTAATGAAGCAACATAACAAGAGTTGCTTTCTTTTTAGTTTTCATTGTCGTGAAATTTTTAACTTTTATACGAGGAGCATACTGAAAGCAATTGAGCAACATTAAAAAATAAAAGGTTAATAATTGCGATACACAGAATACATCATTTTGAACTATAAACTTTTGTCTATTTCTCAACAGAATCATTCCTTTGGACACATTTTTCCTACCGTTGTGGAAGTTTGAAAATCCCTTGAAGGTAGAAGTCCGTTCCAGCTCGCCGAAACCACTGGTGCACTGCTCTCTTCACGTTCTCGTCTGTCGCATAGCGCTGGCCTCTCACCTGCCCCTTCACAAAACAGAGGCCAGCGCTATGCGACAGACGAGGACGTGAATAGGGTGTACGGACACTTAATCACCCGACAATTCACCACCCGACGGTTAAACACCGACATTTAATCACGTCGACATTTAATCACTTGCCATTTAATCACCGGACATATAATCACGTGATTGTTTAATCACCAGGGCATTTTGATCAAAAAATGCAAAATGATGAATGTGATGTGATGAAAAGAAGTCTTATTATGTGATGAGTATGGGATATACAGGGTGTTTCAAAATTATGTACAATAAATTTAGTAACATATTCTTCAGGTCAAAAGAAGACGAAAATGTTCTATAGCACTTTGTCTGGAAACGATTTGTTTGCGAGTAATCCAATATGATACAGTAGGGAAGCACGATAGTTAGCGGACGATATTTTAGCAGTTCCAGCGTTTCGACCCAACACTAGGTTGAGTGGTTTGTTCCATTTAAACCTACTTTAGGGTTGTTCCATTAGTTGTGTACGGTTGTTTCCATTACTGTAGTTTCACTACTGTACATCCACTAGGAATATCAATTTCAGAACGTTTGCGTGCTTTGACATACGCATTACGATTTACGTAAAAAAAAGTCATGTACACGTATTCCAGTGCAGAATACACTGACATGCACCTAATGTATGGTCTTGCGGACGGAAATGCTGTGGAAGCAAGAAGACTCTACCAAGAACGCTTTCCGAATAGACGTTTGCCAAATAACCGAACATTTGTATCTGTCGACAGACACTTGAGGGAGCGTGGTTCCTTTGCCGTCAAACAGGACAAGGGCGGCCTGTAGCGCCATTCTCCGGGTGAGGAGGATGTGATAATTGACATCATACATGATGAACCACAGACAAGCACCCGTCGTATTTCTTCCATGGTACACATTCCGCACTCATCTGTTTGGCGCATTCTTCACCGTCAGCTTTTGCATCCATACCACCTGCAACTGGTTCAGGCACTGAACCCAACGGACTATCCACACCGACAACGATTTTGCCAATGGATACAAAGTCGTCATGCTACAGACCCTAGTTGTCTCAGCCAGATACTTTTCACGGACGAAGCAACCTTCACCCGGACAGGAATCGTAAATTCTCACAACCAGCACCATTGGGCAGATGCTAACCCGCATGTTACCAGAGCTCGAGCGCATCAAGAGCGTTTCTCCGTGAACATTTTGTGTGGAATTGTCGGAAATAACTTAATTGGCCCTTATGTGTTGCCGCCACGATTGACTGGGCGAACGTATCTTTTGTTTCTGCAGAATGCATTGCCAGAATTACTGGAAGATGTTCCTCTTTTGATAAGATCTAACATGTGGTTCATGCATGATGGCGCTCCAGCACATTTCAGCCATGTTGTGCGAGCACACCTTAATGCTGCATACACGAATCGGTGGGTAGGTCGAGGTGGACCGGTAGCCTGGCCTGCAAGATCACCCGACCTTAATCCCTTGGACTTTTTTCTGTGGGGTCATGTGAAAACGATCGTCTACAGCACAGATGTTCCTAACATTATGGATCTGCGACAACGAATTGAAAATGCATGCCAAACCGTTCGTAATGCTGGCGACGAACTCTTCCATGACATCAGACGGTCGCTCATGCAACGAGCCGAAGCGTGCGTGCGAACTGGTGGCGGGTACTTTGAACAATTCCTGTAATTTGGAGCCACGGGTTTAGTTGGCTGTATCGCGTAAATAAATCGTTTCCAGACAAAGTGCTATAGAACATTTTCGTCTTCTTTTGACCTGAAGACTATGTCACTAAATTTATTGTACATAATTTTGAAACACCCTGTATAACTTATGTATAAAATGATAGAAGTTGAAAACTTCATCAAAAACGTGAATCAAATCAGAAATTGATTCTCCCATCTTGTCTTTCATCGTAGCAACAGCTTGCCGTGCTAAACTTGATTCTTTGTTGCCATCATGATTGTGTTCAGGATTGTAATCATCTACGATTTCATCGTTCTTTGTTGCTATACGGGCCTTACATTTACATTTCTGGTAAAGTTTGCAACGCCACTGAACGTTCCCGTTGACGTATTCTCGATGTTTCACAAATTCATATTGCTTGTGTAATACACACAGTTTGTCTTTCGAAGTTTTTTCAAACGTTACAATCCTCTCACTCATTATAACTGTTTAAATGCGGTCATACATTAACAGCTTGTCCGTTTAAATGAAACTGACAACGTGTAAATCTGCGTCACGTGATTAACTTTTAATAAACGTCGGTGATTAAACAATCACGTTATTATGTGTCCGGTGATTAAATGGCAAGTGATTAAATGTCGACGTGATTAAATGTCGGTGTTTAACCGTCAGGTGATTAACTGTCGGGTGATTAAGTGTTACCAAACCCGTGAAGAGAGCAGTGCATCAGTGGTTTCGGCGAGCTGGAACGGACTTCTACCGTCAAGGGATTTTCAAACTTCCACAACGGTGGGAAAATGTGTCCAAAGGAATGGAGATTATGTTGAGAAACAGACAAAGGTTTATAGTTTGAAATGATGTATTCTGTTATCGCAATTATTAACCTTTTTTTTTCTCTTTTTAATGTTGCTCATTACTTTCATTATGCTCCTCATATTATCTTCTTTCTTTCTAACATTTCCGAACATTATGGATCCGTAGATTTTTAATAGCGCAGTTTAATCATCATCTGATCGGCTCGCCTTTTGAACTTTCTATTCTTTTATTTTGCATTTGTCATGAGCGATTACCACACGGTGACTTGCCAATCAAACGGGAAGATTTCAAATGTTTGATAATTTCGTTACGTTTTTGGAACGTGCCACTTTTGACCTCTTTTCATCTCTATGCGCCACCTTTGTCGAGCTGGTTTCCATATTTCGAAAGAGATTGTGTCGCAATAAATGGATGACAAGCCCTGTTACAACACACTTGACAACTTTCATTATTGTATCAGCGTCATTTTAGGAAGTTTGGGCGTGAAACGATAAACTGACACGAGAGTGAAAACGATTTGCTTATCGTTATCTTCTTTCTTTTTTTTTGGCATTTTTCGCCTCTGCTTTTATTGGAACGCTAATGTGGTTGACACTTTCCACACTTTTCTGTCACAATAGAGGCGCCAGGCTACTATCCAATCGATTTCTCTCTTTTGTTGTACGACGGCATAACGGCATTGTCGATAAGGCGTAGGTATTCGATGGATATAAACGACTTCTTTACGTCTGATGAATAAAATCGTGTTAACTAATGCTTCATTAAAAAAAGTTTTTTCTTCCAATAAATAACGTCGACGAGCTTCTCTCTTGATGACGTGTATTTTAAAGAGCTATATGCACTGTATAACAAAATTTTTCTTCTCTAAACATGTTTAGATAGCGGTTCTCCAGTGTTCAGTGAGGTCGATATCATCGTCGAAGAAATCGATATCAAAAAAGAATTTGATAAGTCATGTTAACGTCTTTAACAGAAAGAATCATAAATGCAACAAGAAAAGTCCAGTTGGCACTGTGTCGTCGTTAAAAGAATCGAATCCGTATTTTTGTATGCAAAAAGAAAACCCGTTAGGGTGTCTTGTGTTTTGGCGTTTCTTGAATGAAATAGAGAGATGTTCTTGCTACTTTTGCACTCAGCAACTGCATATCAACACGTGAGCACTATCGGCTCTGGTTAATCTCTCTACCCTAAAAGCTCTGAGAAACAAGTGAGACATACAAACAACCACAAATTTGTGTTTCCAAACTAAGTTTCTCATTTCCCTACAATGCAGTGAATAAAATGCCTCCTGTCATCAGGAAATGGTTCTCAAATATCTGACTTCCTAACTGCTCAAACCACAGACACTTGTTTCCAGTATAATCACGAGCAACCTTTTTAAGTTGCAAACTCTGAATGGGTAACTAGCTATCCCATCTCTCTTTTTTCGTTTTATGTGCACATACTTTTAATAACTTGGATACCCACGATTCTAATTGACTCTTTGATTGTGATATTAACGCATTCTCTGTTTTCGCACTTCCATTCGAGAATATCTACATAAATAAAAAATGAAAGAAATAATCTTAATCTATCTATCTATCTATATATATAAAGAAGGATGTTTGTGGGTCTGTGCGTCTGTGGCTCTGTGGGTCTGTCTGTGGGTCTGTTTTTTATACAAATCTACAGTTTTATTCCGATCTTGATAAAATTTCGCATACATGACCTTCAAAGCATGAGGAAGGTCACTGTCTACCTCAGATTTCGGAAAAATAATAAATATCGATAAAAAATCGATATTCATGGTTATGGCAAGGCATATTAATGAGAAATATCTCATGACCAACAATGCAAGGCAAAGTTTGTACAACAATAGGTATCAACAATGGTATCAGCACGCAATTCACAAACACACTGCATAAACCAACAATCAATATCTCATGACTAACAATGAAAGGAAAAGTTTGTGTAAGTGTAATTATCCCGGGCAACGCCGGGTACCTCTTCTAGTCTTCTATATATATAAAGAAGGATGTTTGTGGGTCTGTTTGTTTGTATGTTTTTTATACAAATCTACAGTTTTATTCCGATCTTGATGAAATTTCGCATACATGACCTTCAAAGCATGAGGAAGGTCACTGTCTACCTCAGATTTCCGAAAAATAATAATTATCGATAAAAAATCGATCTTCATGGTTATGGCAGGGCATATTAATGAGAAATATCTCATGACCAACAATGCAAGGCAAAGTTTGTGCAACAATAGGTATCAACAATGGTATCAACACGCAATGCACCAACACAAGGCAGGGATCAACAATCAATATCTCATGACTAACAATGAAAGGAAAAGTTTGTGCAAGTGTAATTATCCCGGGCAACGCCGGATACCTCTTCTAGTCTATCTATATATATAAAGAAGGATGTTTGTGGGTCTGTTTGTCTGTACGTTTTTTATACAAATCTACAGTTTTATTCCGATCTTGATGAAATTTCGCATACATGACCTTCAGAGCATGAGGAAGGTCACTGTCTACCTCAGATTTCGAAAAAATAATAATTATTGATAAAAAATCGATATTCATGGTTATGGCAGGGCATATTAATGAGAAATATCGCATGACCAACAATGCAAGACAAAGTTTTTGCAACAATGGTATCAACACGCAATTCACAAACACTCTGCACGGACCAACAATATATATCTCATGACCAACAATGCAAATAAAAGTTTGTGCAACAATAGGTATCAACAATGGTTTCAACACGCAATTCACCAATAACAATGAGCTCAAAATGATGATGCAATGATAAAGCAATCCTTTCCAAGAATTATAACAATGAACATAAAATGATGATGCAATATGGATAAGTTTCAATTTGTAACAATGCATAGAATTCCTGTTATTCAGGTTTTTCTTAGAAAAGAGAGTTCTTAGTATTTAACAATTTCTTGAAAATCTTTAAAAATGATCAGTAGCTGGAGATAATGAAGAGTTAGCAGACTATTGAGAAAGAGTGGAAAGACGACAGAGAAAGCAAACCTTAAGCTCCGTGCTGTATTGAGCAAATGGGAAGCAAGTAAATAGAAGAATTGGCGACCGCTAGACTACCCAAAGTGATGAAAGGCCAAATTTTGCTTCAACACAACGAGAGAAGAGTGGAATTTGAAACAACATCAAGTGTACATCTGAAGTAAGATTACCTGAGTAAGAAATTATTGGAGCGGTCCAGCCATTGTGAGCCTTTAAAAAGATTTTTTTCGAATTTTCATTAAGAATTTTTACTGTATTAATTCTAAGCATTTTCATGTGTTTATTTTTAAGATATTGCAAAATATAATTTAATTTTTTGAGATTGTTCTGTTTAAATCCAAGTGTAATTACCCCGGGCAACGCCGGGTATCTCATGACCAACAATGCAAATAAAAGTTTGTGCAACAATAGATATCAACAATGGTGTCAACACGCAATGCACCAACACTATGCAAGGATCAACAATATATGTCTCATGACCAACAATGCAAGGCAAAGTTTGTGCAATATAGAATTCAATGCATAGAATTCCTGTTATTCAGGCTTTTCTTAGAAAAGAGAATTCTTAGTATTTAACAATTTCTTGAAAATCTTTAAAAATGATCAGTAACTGGAGATAATGAGTTAGCAGACTATTGAGAAAGACTGAAAGACGATAGAGGAAGCACTCCTTTAGCTCCGTGCTGTATTGAGCAAATGGTAAGCAAGTAAATAAAAGAATCGGCGACCGCTAGACTACACAAAGTGATGAATGGCCAATTTTTGCTTCAAGACATCGAGAGAAGAAAGGAAATTGCAACAACATCAAGTGTACATCTAAAGTAAGATTACGTGACTAGAAGGCATCATTGTGAGCCTTTAAAAAAAATTTTTTCGGTAAATGAATTCCCGGTATATCACCTAGAATGGATTTTTTCAGTGAAGAGGTAAATTCCTGTCTTTCGGATTTTTCTTAGAATGGATAGTCCATTCGCTCTATATTGTAGTGATTGAGTTATTATTTACATGTAACCAATTTGGATGTTTAATTTAGCTTTTTGAGGTTGTTCTGTTTACCTACAAGCGAAATTATCCCGGGCAACGCCAGGATTTCCATTTACTTGCTTCCCATTTGCTCAATACAGAGCTAAAGGAGTGCTTCCTCTGTCGTCTTTCCACTCTTTCTCAATAGTCTGCTAACTCTTCATTATCTCCAGTTACTGATAATTTTTAAAGATTTTCAAGAAATTGTTAAGTACTAAGAACTCTCTTTTCTAAGAAAAACCTGAATAACAGGAATTCTATGCATTGTTACAAATTGAAACTTATCCATATTGCATCATCATTTTATGCTCATTGTTACAATTCTTTGAAATGAACTTTCTATCATTGCATCATCATGTTGTGCTCATTGTTATTGGTGAATTGCGCATTGATACTATTGTTGATGCGAACACGACGGGCCTATTGTTGCACAAACTTTTCCTTGCATTGCTGGCCATGAGATATATATTGTTGGTCCCTGCAGAATGTTTGTGAATTGCGTGTTGACACCGTTGTTGATAACTATTGTTGCACAAACTTTGCCTTGCATTGTTGGTCATGAGATATATATTGTTGGTCCGTGCAGAGTTTTCGTGCATTGCGTGTTTATACCATTGTTGATACCTATTGTTACACAAACTTTGCCTTGCATTGTTGGTCATGAGATATATATTGTTGGTCCGTGCAGAGTTTTCGTGCATTGCGTGTTTATACCATTGTTGATACCTATTGTTACACAAACTTTGCCTTGCATTGTTGGTCATGAGATATTTCTCAGTAATATGTCCTGCCATAACCATGAATATCGATTTTTTATCAATATTTATTATTTTTCCGAAATCTGAGGTAGACAGTGACCTTCCTCATGCTTTGAAGGTCAAGTATGCAAAATTTCATCAAGATCGGAATAAAACTGTAGATTTGTATAGAAAACAAACTCACCCACAAACATTCTTCTTCTCCTATATATAAAAAGAAGGATGTTTGTTTGTTTGTGGGTTTATTTGTGGGTTTGTTTGTTTTCCTTCAGCTCCCTAACAAGCGTTCAGACGATTGGGAAAAGTGCGTGTGTTTCTTTGGTATGTGTGTGTGTTTACCTACAAGCGTAATTATCCCGGGCAACGCCGGGTCCTCTGCTAGTAAATTAATAAAACTACAAAATACAAGCCAAGGATTTCACATGTACCAACTCATGGGGTCATACAAGGTTATGTGCTGGCTGTGTATCTCTGTGCATTATACGAGGTCTGTTCAAAAAAATAACCGAACTTTTAACATTTAAGGCTGGTTTAAGGCTGGACATCATTCTACGAAAAACGTTAAACGTCATGCAAAAATCGACAGCAAAAAGCGTTACGGAAACAGTTTTGCGTTGTTGGCACCGGTTTGAAGCACACGCCGATACTGAAAAGGCACCTGATCATTGTTGTCTGAGCATCGATTATATATTGTTGTCAGGAGTTCTGTTTGTGTTACATTTTTAATAAATAAATTTAAAACAAACAGTAAAATCAACCATATTTTATTTTATATAATGGTAGACACGTGTTTTTGGAGTAGATCTGGCTCTTAGAGTCTCGATTTTAGTACTTTCTGAAAAGATGAAAACTGCAAACGTCAAACGCCACCCGGGACAGAATTATGGCGAGTCTATTAATCGAGACAAATGGTCGGTGATATGTCATATTTAAATATTCGTTTAAAAAGCACTTAGTAATACCTCTTATGCCTTTATTACTATTGGTTAATTCCAATGATTCTATGGGTATTAAAGGATCAAATTTTCCTAAGAATTTTTAAATCTTTCATGTGACCCAGTCAAATTGAATTGTTCCAGGTTGCGCTATGATCAGATATTACTTTGAAATGGCAAAACAACCAGAAACAGGTGAATATTGCAAAGGAATTAAATCTGGATCCAAAAACCGTCAATAAAATCATTATGAAGTTTAGAAAAACAGGGCATTCATCAATATAATCAAAAAAGCGAATGACCACATCATCCCAGGACAACCATTTAAATGATAACCGCAGAAAAACTGCAAACACACATATTAAACAATGGAAAAGCCATAAACAAGAAGACATCGGAAAAAAAGGAATTGGGTTGCTCCTTCTACGCCGCTAAAGAAAAAACCTTTCTTGATTACATCAATGAAAAAAAAAAACCGATTGCTGTGGGCCAAAAACTATTCAAATTGGACGACAGATGATGAGAAACGCGTCATTTTCAGTGTTAAAAGTCGATTTTGCCTTTACAATGACGGAAAAGTAAAAGTGATTAGAAGTAAGGAAAGAAGATTCACCCAACTTGCACAAAACAAATGTGAAGCACATTTGTAGCACACCATTTTCAGTGACCGTGTTTTTTATGCATTTTGCCTTCGAAATGGAAGTTGAATTCGGGAGTCATGCCAAAACCACTTAACACGAATTCCGGATAAACGAAACATGTTGTCCGATCCCCTGACGATTCGTGTTAACCGGTTTTTTTTTGGGTTTTTTTTTGTACTATTCACTTGATGTTTTGTATACATTTTCATTTGCAATTTTAATAAATTCATATCTTTTTTATATAGGGTGTTTTTAAACTTTGTGCACAAACTTTACAGGGTGTAAAAGAAAAATCTTTAGTACCTTCTGATTAAATTAAAAATTGAGAAACATTCAGTGTGTGCTGAATTCTACAGTGAGTTTTTTTTTTTTTTTAAATCGGCCTTTTCTTTTTTAAATGTGAACGAAAGTGGAAATCCGCACATTTCGGTGGTTTTTGGTGGAAGACAGCGAAATTTGGCGATTGGTAGAAAATGTTGTGTGTGTTATCTAGGGTGGCCAGGTGTCCGTTTTTTTTTTTGTTTCCAAATGTCCGATTTTTTGAATCGAACCTCAAATTTGGCAGTTTTTTCCCGAAAAAAATTGCGAACGAAATGAAAGGTCAACCTCTGATTGGACAACGTTGCAGCTGATTATCATGATATCACACCCTAGTCACATGGCACACGACCAATGACCAATATCACCAAGACAGAAGGCCTGCGCACAGAATCCTCATACACTGTTACATCACCTAACGTCGTCAATTGTTAATCGTATTTCTATCAATAATAAGCCCTAAATTATGACCAAGTCGAGGCCAACGAGAAAGACAGGCCACGAAGCGGAAAAGTCACCTGACCATCTGGGTCCGAACAATAAGCCAACCTTTATTGTTTCCAACAAACGGAAAAACACTGATTGTTAACATCCAAGATGGAGACAATAAAGGTTGGATTCTTGTTCGGACCAATGACGTATATTAAAGATAAGACTCCGAATCCTATTGTTAACAGCGGCAAAAAGTGAAGCAAATTGAGCCATGAGAGTTCTGGGCAGGAGTAATTACACACACTGGCCAATGAATTAGAAACCCGTGATGAATTACTGTACTGGTATGTAAAGCATTGTCACAGGTCAGAAACGATTGTGATATGCAAATGAATGCAATCATGTGAGGTACATGCTCATTCCAAGTTGCAGGTTCAGGGTAGGAACAAGCTGCAGCTGCTCAAGTTGAGCAAAATGGGGAAAACAGCAGACCTGTCTGAGTTCCAAAAACGAGTTATTGTGGGAGCCTGTCTAGCTGGAGCTACGATTTCCAGGACAATAAAACTGACCGGTATCTCAAAAGGTCAGGTCTCCAAGGTGTTCAATGCGTGGAAATGGAATCCACAAGAGCTGTCGAAACGGCAGAATTGTGGATCAAAAATAGTCAACACAGACAGGGATCGACGTCGGCTGAGACGGATTGTGCGGTAAAACCGAAGGTCGGAGGTGGAGCAACTGACGGCAGACTTCAATGAAGGATCATCGCAACCCATCTCCTCCAGAACAATGCGCCGAGAGTTGAAGCGAATAGGGATGGGAAGTCGCATGCAAGTGAGGAAACCCCTGGAGTCAGCAACAAACAGCCTGCAGTGGTGTAAAGAACGGTGTGATTGGACAGTAGACGACTGGAAAAAGGTCATGTGGTCGGACGAGTCACGTTACACATTGTTTTGCACCAATGGTCGGCAGAGAATTTGGCGGCAGCCCCATGAAGCGATGGACCCCTCATATGTTGTGAACACAGTTCAAGCTGCAGGAGTAGGTGTCATGGTATGGGCCATGTTTTGTTGGTATGGCAAGGGTCCCCTGATATTCCTTGACAGTCGGGTGAAAGCCAAAGACTACCTGAACATTGTTGCAGATCAAGTCCATCTTGCAATGGTGCATTTGTACCCAAATGGTGACGGGTTTTTCATGGACGACAATGCTACTGTGCATCGAGCAAGAATTGTTCAGGAGTGGTTTTCTGAACATGGCACGGAGTTGCAACATCTGCCGTGGCCAGCGCAAAGTCCAGATTTGAATCCGATCGAGAATGTTTGGGAGATGTTGGAAAGAGACATTCGTCGAGGGCATCCGCTTCCGTCTACTCTGCAGGACCTGAAAGTCTCTCTGACGAATGCATGGTCTGCGATTACCTTACCTGCATTGCAACACCTTGTAGAGTCCATGCCAAACCGCTTATGTTCTGTAATTACAGCCAAAGGAGGGTCAATACCATATTGAACGAAGGTTTCTAATTCATTGGCCGGTGTGTTGTAGCTGTCTGGCTGCTTTGTTTTTGAAGATTTTGGGCCCGAGGAATAATTAATTCAAAACCATTTCTCAAAGTTGTTCTGCATACAACTGTACAGACAGACACAAAAAAGGACCAGGAATCATTTTCCACAAGCATAAATCAAAAATACGTAACTAAAATGAAAATGTATAACTGAAATATGCTCGAAACGAAATTGATATTGAAACCATGATCGAAAAATTGTTTATACAGGGTGATTCAGTCAATTTCTGACCATTTCAGTACTATGATTTATTGATCCATTAATGTTTACAAACTTAGCATTTCAGTATGATACTTTAGGCAGTTCGGTGTTTTTATTCCCGTGGAAAAGTCTTGATGATATGCTCAATGTGGCCACCACAAACGTTTTGAACTGCTCGCAGCCAAATGGTGAAGTTGTTCATATCTCTATCCAGGATTTCTGCATCCACGAGGGTGCAGCAGTCGACGATGCTTTGTCGCAGCTGGTCTAGGGTTCTTGGTGCTGTAGTGAACACACTGTCTTTAAGGAACCCCCAGAGATAAAAATCACATGGGTTTAGGTCAGGACTCGTAGGGGGCCAAAGAAAGCCACCCCCGAATCGATCTGGAAACCTGTTTGAAATAACACGATTTCCGAATTTCTGATTGAGAAAGCCTAGCACTTCATTAGTGGTGTGAGGCCTAGCCCCATCCTGTTGAAACCATTGATGTCGAAGCGGTATAGGCCTCCTTCGCAGCTCGGGGATGAAGAAGGTTTCCAACATGTTAAGGTAAGCCTGTGACGTTACGGTGCCCTCAAAAAAGAACGGACCAAAGATGCCTCTTTTGGAAATCGCGCACCAAGCCATAACCTTTCGTGGATGAAGAGGTGACTTATGGATCTCATGAGGGTGCTGGGAACCCCAAAAACGAACGTTGTGTTTATTAACGTCACCTGACAGATGGAAGAAGGCCTCATCTGACACCCACAGGTTGTCCACAATGTCCTGATTGGCTTCCATTTCTGCTCCAAACTCCATCGCAAATTGTTGTCGCTTCTGTCTTCCAGTGTCTGTTAGCTCCTGATAAACATGGATCTTATACGGGAACAGGTGTAAATCCTTTCTCAAAATTCGCCACGTCGTGGTATACGACGGCCCTTCTTCAATGGATAGGCGGCGAACAGATTTTTTGGTAGGGGAATCGACCAACCTTGTGCGAACATTTTCGACAACTTCGGCCGTTCGAACACGAGCTTCGCTCCCGCCTTTTTTCATGCCTTTAACACATCCAGTGGGACAAAATTGTTTGACAAAATCCATGATTGCTTGCCTGCCTGGTGCGTCTCGACACTTATACTCCTTCCGGAACTTTCTTTGCAAGGTAACAGGTGATTTTGTCTCGAAATACCATTCGACAACCTTGCATTTCTGCTCTGTTGATAAAGCGGGCGCCATTTTTCAACAGTACGATTTTCATGCAGCGCCGTTGCAACAATACAAACTCCAACTATTTAGAAATTAGATATGGCGCTCATATTCTTTCAATTGTTTATCCCTAATGCACATCATTCGAGTGAAATGGTCAGAAATTGACTGAATCACCCGGTAAAATATAATAAAATACTTCAAATACAAAGTAAACGAAAAGATAAACTTATCACTCCGTGTTAAAAAATTATTAATCAGCTACTCTTATGTTTAGCCATGTGCATTGCATCATCTTCACTGACTTTCGGCCATGACAGTTCTGGGCATGGAGCTTCCCAATTTGCTTCAAGTAACAACAATTGCTTCGGAGTCTATCTTTAACCCAGATGGTCAGGTGACTTTTCCGCTTCGAGGCCTGTCTTTCTCGTCGGCTACATGACTAAGTTAGGTGATGTAACAACGTATGACGTTTCAGTGATGAGGCCTTCTCTCTCGGTGGTGTTGACACGAACCACGTTGATATTGGCTATTACTTCAATGAAAGCGGTCAGCAACTGGCTGTTGGCATTCAGTATTTTACCCTTCCAGAAGGACAATGTTTGAGACTTTTATGAAAACACTTTGGAAGACTCCTAGCCCATTAAAGATGATCTATGTCGTACCATTAATGAAAGGATACTCAGTTTGTCCGGTTTTGTCCACTATCTGTCCTGTTTTTTCAATGGGATCACCTGGGCACCCTAGTGTTATCATCCAAGGTCCAAAGTTCACCATTAAATCACTGCAGGAAAATAAGTTACCAACAATTAGTTTACAATTTTATTGACAACTGATTACAGTAACTGTTCAAAGGAACTACCACGATGAAGATCTTGGAGAGGGTCCTGGACAAAAGACTGAGAGCTGAAGTTAATATTGGGAGTCAACAGTTTGGTTTCATGCCAGGAAAGTCAACCATTGATGCAATCTTTAGCTTGAGACAAATGATGGAGAAGTTCAGAGAGAAACAACAAGAACTCCACCTGGTCTTCATTGACATGGAAAAGGCATATGACACAGTGCCAAGGCAAGAAGTTTGGAGGAGCCTCAGAGTTAGAAGTGCACTAGAGAAATATGTCAGGTTAATTCAAGAAATGTATAGGAAAGCCAAGACGAAAGTGCGAACTTGCCTGGGAGAAACGAGTAGCTTTGAAGTAAGAATGGGTCTCCAGCAGGGCTCAGCACTGAGTCCTTCCCTGTTCAAAGTCAGGGAAGAAGCGCCTTGGAACATGCTCTATGCGGATGATATAGTTTTATGTGCAAGATCTAGAGCAAAGGCTGAAGAAAAGCTAGAGAATTGGAGGAAAGCTCTGGAAGACAGGGGACTGAAAATCAGCAGAAGCAAGACAGAATATATGGCCTGCAACATAGAGGCCCAGAAAAACGAGGAGCTGAAACTGAGGGAGACAGCAATCAGGAAAACTGACCACTTCAGATACCTTGGTTCGACAGTTGATGAATGGAGTGAGACGGGTAGGGAAGTGACTAGCAGAATACAGACAGGTTGGAAAAATTGGAAAGAAGTCTCCGGAGTCCTCTGCGATAAGAAGATCCCTGTGCGTCTGAAGGGCAAAGTTTACAGGATGGTGGTGAGACCTGCAATGCTCTATGGAATGGAAACACTATCTCTAAAAAAGTCCAATATACAAAGGATGAAGGTGGCAGAAATGAGGATGTTGAGATGGATGTGCGGAGTGACACGATTAGACAGGATTAGAAATGAGCGCATCCGAGGGACAGTGAAGGTTACAGATATTGAAAACAAAATCCAAGAAAATAGACTGAGATGGTTTGGCCATGTAATGAGAAGAGACGAGGACTACACTGGCAAAAGAGCTATGAACATGAAAGTGGAGGGAAGGAAAAAAAGAGGACGACCTAAGAGAAGGTGGCAAGATATTGTGGACGAAGATCTGAAATCAAATGGACTCAGAAGGGAGTGGACAAAGGACAGAGAGAAATGGAGAAAGCTCATCAAAAACAACGACCCCACATAGAAATGGGAAAAGCTGAAGAAGAAGAAGAAGTTCAAAGGAACTACCACGAACAGTAACTTATACATGACTTCGAACTTTGTCGAGAACGGGAGGATTGGCAAACAGTTTCCAAATAATCTGGTATGCCACGTATACGTATATTCCCAGTTGCAACTGCAATTCTGGTCAGTAGCTTGCATACGAGAGTACATTCAGTTCAGTTCAACTTCAGCTCAAAAACGACTGAAAAGATCAAGGTCTAATTTGCATACTGCTTGCATGAATAACTCAACAGGTTGAGAATTTGCATACTGCTTGCATATGACAATGGGTTGAGAATTTCCAACATATTTCCGTGTAGCAATTTAATGGTGAACCTTTGGATCATCCACTTTTTGGTATTATTAAAAAAAAAAAAGTTCAGTATGTTATCACCTATCGCCCTGTGAAGTTTAAGCACAGAGTTCAAAAACACCGTGTAATAAGCCATATGCAAAACCCCAGTGCATTAGGGGATTGATAGTATCAGCCGAGCTTTACAAGCAATCCAAACGTGCACATTATGGCCCTGCAACAATGCAAAGTATATCTATCATTATCAAATTTCAAGAGCAACAGCAAAAAAACGCGTGAATCCACTTTGTTTACCACTGTGATTGCGTTTACTATCAATCCCAATAAGGTCTATTCTTTAAATTTATGTGGATATCTCCAATTTTTTGTTATTAAGAAAAGTTCAACTTTTCTTTTTTTAATTATCAAGTTTTTTTTTGTATTATTTATTAATTAATAATATCCGATTATTGTCATTAAAAGATTTTCATAATTATTTTCCTAAATTTAATTTCTTTTTTTAAAAGGCGATTGTGAAATCATTCGTATTTTTCAGATCATAAAAATACGAAAGCAACCCCCCCCCCCCCCCCGTATATCTTTTCTTTAGTGCGAATTCTCACTAAATCCCTTTGTTAAGAAAAAAATCTGGCCATAGACTTGTCACATAAGTAGCATTTATGATATCCGATTTATTTTTATAAGCGCCCTCCCGCACACTTCATTTCCTGACAGCTTTCGAATAAAAATAATTTGTCCACCTGCCCCAAAGAATTCAAAATAAGAAAGAAAGAAGCGACCCAATAATTCGATCCCCCTTTCCAAAAATGTCACGTCAAAGTGAACGGGTCAGCTCCAACTCCGCGTTTATTGGCGAGAGACCACAGCATAAATGTTTCTCATTTGAAATAATCACTATGATTAACGCGCCGGTTTTTTCCTACATGTCGCCCATCTTTAAATTTATCGCCTTTGCTAATAATCAATGGAGAGGGATCGGTTGCTACGGCAACGCGTTTTTCTTACAACAACACATACACGTGTCTTCCCCTATCGCCACCGCCAATCCAACCGACTTCAATTGGCTCGGACGGGCGCACAACGTCCACATCAATTAACTTTGACGGGTTACTTTGGCGAGTGAAAAAAATTCACATTAAATTAAAAAAATAATAATAATAAGTAAATTCAGGCAACTTGGATCTCACATGAAATTAGTAAGTTGTTTGTTACACAAGATTTATAATATGTAAATTTGTTATAAAATTATTTTTTTACTTATTCTAAATAAAATTAAATATAGAGTCCATGATGACAATTACGTTAACGAACAATTCTGCTGAAATTTAAATTAATGTTTCAAAAGCAAAAAGTAAGAAAAACGTTTTAAGAAATTATGCACAAAAATTTTGCAATTTTATAGTTTAAATTACAATCATATTAGTTCAAAATATAATTGCGTATTACAAATATCATTTCAATTATTTAACTCCTTGATATGGATAAACTCGCGTTTAGATTTTATCGATTATTTATTCATTTTATAAATGTTTTCTCAAAGTTCTAAAATCAGCTTAATTACTTAACTATAAATAAAACAATATTCAGTCACACAATTCAGAAACAATTTTAGTTCTATAACAAGGGGATTAAGTTTTTCTGATATTGGGTACAAACCAATTACACAATTGGGTAAAAGTCAAAAATACAGTAAGCTAATATAAAGACTTGTTTCTAGTTGCAATGATATGCACTTGAAAAAAGTCTCTCTCAAAGATCCTAGCTTTCCAATTTCCACAGATGCAATTACAGAATTGACCCCATGCTAAAACGGCCACTATCACATCCATCATGGCAAGGCAAGTTACTGTTGGGACAACAGACTACAATACACTGCTCTTTATTAATTCAATGCATGGTTAACAGAGAGTTTGGGGGAATTTTGATTACTATTCTGCTAAATAATATATGAAGTGTGAATTGAGCATTTGTAATCTTGCAGGAAATATAAACCATTTGCAAATATACTAAAAAGCCTAAGAAATTTGGTTTTACTTTTGAGAGCATATAATATGCCAAATTTTGAAAACTATTATAGAATATATCTGTTAATTGTTTACAAGTTATTAAATTTTTCTTCTTCTTTTTTTTTTTAAGACTTTCAAAAACTCAAATAAAAATGTCCAATTTCATCATCCCAATCAAATAACATTAAACATGTCATTTGAAAAAACTTAATGTTTCTAACAGTCATAAAATACATTAAGCTCATTGAATAGCAAAAGCATAATTTGAAATAGATAAACAGTTCTCAAGAAACTGTAGGGCAAAGAGTAAAATGAGTACATGTATGTGCTTTTCAGCATATAATAAAGTAGCAGATTTTCCTTTTTATCTGTGCTAATTGTGCTCCTTACTTTACTGAAAAGTCACTGAAATTTTAATTTTTGACTCGCCTATATTGATAACAATAGTTTCATCCATATTATTCATTAAAGGATATTATAGGAATAGCTGTCACATTACGAGGCCTGTGAGAAAAGTATCCGACCTTCGGCCGGGAAAAAAAAAAATTACACGCCTGGAGCATTGGAAACCTAATCACCCTTAAAGTAGTCTCCTTGGAACTTCACACACTGCTCCCAGCGGTACCGCTATTGTTGGAAACATTCCTGGAAAGCGTCTTTCGGAATGGAGTTTAGCTCGGCTGTCGTTGCAGCCATAATGTCCTCTCTTGTCTGAAATTGCGTTCCTTTCAATGGCCTCTTGAGTTTGGGGAACAGCCAAAAGTCGCAGGGGGACAGATCAGGAGAGTAAGGAGCCTGTTGTACCACGGGAGTCTGGTTTTTCGCCAAAAAAGTCTGGATCAAGTCTGGATCACTTTCGGCATAAGTATACTTTTTTTCTGTACAATGGTCACAACAAGTACTCAGATAAATAGATTGTCTCCTGACCTATTCCATCTCCAAATGCCATGGTGTTTTTGTAAGGCAGCAGGTGCAAAACCGCACTACAATATTTAACAAGTACATTGTATTAATATTTGATATTTCAGTTTTAATATCTTCTAGTTATGGTTATGGCCAAGTAAAATAGGTCATGGAAAACCAGCCATGCAAATAATATAAAAGATAAAAAGATTAAAAAAAAATGGCATTAAAACTGAACTGTGCTGTTTAAATTTCTTAAATTGGGTTTACTTGTAGAAAGATTATGTGGCTGTCAGCAAAGTTTTTCCCACTTTTATGACAGTTCCAATCAGCTCTGTCATAAAAACCTACAAAACAATTTATCTTCAATTACAAATTCAAGAAGAATTGTAAGGTATGTTAACTCGGACGAAATGCCTTTTAGTAACTAACAAGGGGAGGACACGATGGGCTTAAACATAGAGGTTGGGACCATCTAAAAATAATTCATGTAAAAGGGTTTAGGTCAACATGCTGTCGGTTTTCTTAAAAAGCAACATCAAGAGTTGTAGCTTATGTATCCAGTCATTTCAATAAAAGTTGTGGCATAATGATTAAGGTGCTTTCCTGTGGAAGCAAAAACTGCGAATTTTCAATCAAAAATTTTCAATAAAACTTCAGATGAATTTTTTTACAAGGATGGTTCCAATATAGAGGTTACAAGCAACAGCAGTTGACAAGTAATTACTATGGAGAGAATATTATATTCCCAAAGCAGATGGCACTTATACAGGTAAGTCGTGTCAGTTTGCAGACGCGTCAAAGCGATTGAAATGGTAAGATATTTAGAAAACTGGTCTCACTTGAAGGTGAGAGCTATGATTGGTTTCTTATGGGCAAAAGTATGTCCGCATCTGGAATTCACAGTCAAATTGTGGAAGTTATGGTAAAGAAGCAATGAGCAGACAAAATGTAGTGAAATGATGCTCTTTTCAATAGCGAGCGGCCGTCCAAGTTCTTCAACGACAGAAATCAACACGGCATGCGTTGAAGAAATGATTGAAAATGATCTTCAGACAATGATGTGAAAACAGCTGCCGAGAATTGGCTCAATGAGTAAGGACTGATTTCTACCAAGCCGGATTAAACAAGTTGTTCCTGCGTTCAAATAAATGCCTAAATAAATTTGGTGATTATGTGGAAAAGTGATCAGCAAGTATGCCTCTTAATTCCCTTTTGTATTTTCTGTCTGTTATTAAATAATTGTTTATTACCCTTGTAACCTTTTTGTGGATCCATCTTGCATTTTTGGTGCTTATAATGTCTGAGGAAAAAAAAAAAAAAAAAAAAAAAAAAAAAAGACAGGCATATAAGAGAAGAGACTCAAATTCACAAGTTTCGCTATCGCAGGTGCCTTAACAATTTCGCTACCAATTCCGGTGAAATTAGTGCAAACTCTTTAAGGACTACCCTTTAGGTTCAACCCATGATATCGCTCTTTTTAGTTTTCTTTTGATGTTGCTTTCTTTAAAAAAAGAAGGAATGTTGACCTAAATCCTTTCACACGAGTTACTTTTAGATGGCCCCCAACTTCTATGTTACAGCCCATCAAAATCTGTGGGACGGAGGTTGTGTCCTTGCCTTGCAAGTTCATTTATTCTATGTTTGTACTAAACACACAACAAAATCTTGCCATTCACAAATTCTTTATTGATAACCTCTTTCCATATACTTAAAGGGTATACCAAAGAATTATAAATGAAATTTTTAATCCCAATTTGAAAGTTATGTTTAAATGTTTTCTATTGCAGTTAATATTCACCTGAAGAGAAGGCAATATGCAATCAAGCTTTTTTTTTTAACCTATTCTATTAGAAACGCAGCAGTAAACAAAAGAATTTTGTAAAATTTACCATTCTCCCCACCTGCAGAACATATTTTAATGTGAATTACTACAGGCAGTGCATACCTTTTAATGCATCAGAACAAACTGAAAACCTAAGCAGTTTTATTTACAAGGAGCATTCAAAAGTAATTGAGTTATTTACAAAGAGCTTTATTTCTATGACATGAACAATACTACAGAGCTAAAATTTCAAATGAGTCCTAGTTTTAACCTTCCGCCTCTGTTGTGCGAAGTTGCAAGCTCTGCTGCCAAGTGGCAGTGCGATAGCAAGTGACAAAAATAGCTGATGTCAGTGATGCATATTACACGCAGTGTGCTATGAATGAATTTCTTGTTTCCGAGGAAGAAAGTGTCGGGAATATCCATAGGCAGTTGTTCTTTTGCATAGGACTGCTACTGTTGAACAGAGCACCATTAATTAATGGGAGAAGCCAGTGAAATTTATGGTTGAAATGGGCCATATCAAGAATAGTACGAAGGGGGGGAATACTTGCTCTTCCAGAACACTAGTATAAAGCCAAAGAAATGATATCAGGCTTCTTTGAAAAATAGTCAGTAGAACTGACAGCTATAGCAATGCGATGGAAAGTTGCAAAGTCTTATGTTCCAGATTTTCAAAAAAAATAATTTGTGGTGCATTACTATTTTGAATGGCCCTTGTAATAAAGGGTGAGGACTTTAGCAAATTTCCCCCTACAAAACATTAAAAAAAAAAACCTCTTCTAAGTGAAAAGCCTCTATAGCATCATAAGCTAATAAATAGAATTTTTTTTCCAGATCCAAAAGGTATCACACACTTAGGAAACTAGTTTCATGAAACCATTTAAGTACAGAGAATTGAAAACGGAATTCCATAAAATCAGTTTCACTTGGTTGCATAATCATGGTTTCATAAAACTCATCATAACGTTTTCCAGAAACTTTAGTTTCATTTTGATACTAGCTGCAGTGAGTTCTTCTTTAGTGCTACCTTGTAATTTATGATTTTCTCCAATCAATTTTCTTACAGTTGCTATTTTTCCTCGTTATTTGAGGGGCAAATATTAATACCATCAAAAATTTAGACATTCTGTCTGTAAAAAGGATTGCAAGATATTCTGATATTCTGTAAAAATTTTGGAACTTCACAGGTTGGCATTCGAGTCGTTGGCTACTAATAACTACTATATCACTTGTCACACATTAGAGGGTGAATTCAATATCTCAGTTTCTTCCCTCCCTCCCTGCAACCACCACCAATCATCTACACAAACATATTCTCATCATCTCACAACAACATTATCAAAACTGATTATATTAAACAGTTTCATAAGTTAAGTTTGTTCAAATTTTAAGAAATGCCATAAGGTTATATATTTGCAATTTGAAAATCACATTTTATACAGCACCAAAATTAAAATCTAAATACTGTACTGTATAAGGTTTGTTCAAATGAAACAGACTGGTGCAGCTAACATAATAGGAATACTTAAATTAATATGAAAAACAAAAGGAAAAAATCCACAACTATCTACCTGGTTGAAATCCATGTCGTTGAATTTTTCCTTTAATTTTTCATTATTACAAAGGAGAAAAGGGAAGGGGGACTAAAACCAGGGACTAAGCCTTTCACTAGTGCTGCTTTTAACTATTGAGCTACCACCAAGCTGTTACAATACATTTCATTTGAATGATCTCTATAAACAAATAAAGGTTAATTATTCCTAAGAATTATGAATGAACGATGCTCAGAAAAAGCCAATTATATTTTAATTAATGTTATGATTAGATCATGAGAAATATATTAGAATCCATGATAATTCATTATTTTTATTTTAATACAGGAAAATTTCTTCAATAACTATAATCAACCAAATAAAATTCATGGGGCTTAAAAGTAAATTCAACTTATGTGCAAAAAAATGTGAAATAAACGACACCATCGATTGGAGAAAATTTTAATTCAACAATATGTAAATGATATTTTACAATATTACTAAAATCAATGGTACGAAATAAAAATGCCTTTGAAGCTTGATGTCGATCAAGCTGCTGCTAGTTATTTGGACTACAGTAAACTGATTGTCAATTCCAAGGAAGAACTGCTTAAGATCCTCAACAAGGTACCAGATTACCGGACAAGGCCTGAGAAAGTCAGAGTGGAAGATCTGAAAATAATGGAAAGTCACTTCACTTTTGGAGTCAGTAAACAGGAGCTTCAGCAGAAAGACTTTGGCTTTCCCAATCCAATACCAACTGTGATGCAAAAAGTTCCTTTGAATGATATCGCAAGTGTTGATATCAATTGGCACATGTTGACAATGGCACGTCCTACAGTTAAGTTTGATGAAGAGTATTTCAACAGGTGAGCATGGTTGATCTGCTAAGCTAAAATGGTAATATTAATAAAATATATATATAAGAATAAAGTGATAAAATATATATTAGTATGAATATAAGAAAATAATACAAACACTATAACATTAATGAAATAATTTATATTTCTTTCTTAAATTTATTTATGAGAATGTGAAAAGTCCTCCTTTGCCCTTAATAAATATAGTAAAATTCTAGTTTGTTGGTTTTAGAATCTGCATTGCCAGTCACATCATCCTTCATAGAACCATACATTTTAATATACAACTGAAAAACTAAAATGACTCATCAGACCTTGGTTCTAGATAAAAAGTGATTAATGTATAGGCTATACAGTTTATTTTTAATCTACCGATACAGAGCACTGTGTTGGGCTCAAGATTATGTCACCAACTTTTTATGTCAGTCAAGAAATCTTGAACCCAATTTCACTACTTATGAATTTTAAGGAAAATCATTTGATTAAGTGCACTTTATGAATGATAAATTCAATTGCTAAGTAGTTCTTGTGAATACAATATACATAGTTGAGAAGCCCTAAAGGGGCACAGGAAAGTAGACTTCATGAATATTACATCGGGGATGAAATATACATGTATATAAATTCAAAATGAATAATACAAAAAGAAAACATACCAAATAATAATGTGAAAAGTTGATAGTCACATGTGTTCATGTAGGTGCCCGGTGTGATACGGCCGATGTCTAGTCCAGTATTTGCCACACAAGTGTCCTGTTCAATTGAGTTGACTGCATAGCCCAGCCACTGCCTTAACTGCTATAAGATCTGTGGAAATGGTGGTACAAACACCTTGTCCTTCACATACTTCAAAGGAAAAAATTGCAAGGAATTATATCAGATGATCTCAGCAGCCACAACATCAAGGGCACATAATTTGTGCCAGGACATCCAATGCAGCATTCTGGAAGATGCTAGTTGAGGTAACCACATACCTGTTCATGACAATGTGGCAGGTCCTGTTTTGCTGCAAAATGAAGTTAGTTACTTGTTCTTCCAACTGAGGCAACAACCATTCAGATAGCATGTTGGAAGTAAGTGAACCCTGTAATGGTGGGCCCTTTGCAGAGAAGGAAGGCCCAAATAAACTGCATTGTTGAGAATCATCTTCAAATTCCTCAATATCATGTAATACAGTCAAATAAGTGAAACATAGCTTTGTCAGTAAACATGAATATGTCCATGAAGTCATCCAACTCTACCCATGCTAGCAATTGACACAGAACAATCAGTTTGGATTTGTCATTAGTTTTTTTGTGGAATTAGTAAGGCCTGAAAGCATAGATGCATAACATTGGCCACAGTGTTGCCTGCAGCATGCTAACTTCTCTGCTGGGATTACACAATCTCTGGCATTCTTTGTTGATTTGTTGGGGCTTCATGAATAAGTTGCAGAAATGTTTTCCATCAATTTGTGTAGACAGACGGGATCCTGTGCAGAAGAGCTTGTCTCCTCGTTGTCTTGGTTAAGATGCTTCTTTTATAAATCCGTTCTAGTATATCTCTGAAAACAGTTACCAATAACCCTTTTCTTTCCTTGATGCTGCCATTTTGAACAACAATGCCTCTAATAAGCATTTTGGAAATGGCAGATGTTTCATTGTTGCCAAACGAAAATAGGAGAGTGAACTTTTCGTGTTATTTTGGTTTTTATGAAATAAATTCGTTATAGCAGTCGTTAGTATGCTTTCTTTTTGTACCATCCATTTTGAACTACCTTGAATAAAATTATATCCAGTATTCAATCACTATTGAAAGTTGAGCAAATTTAGGTTATTTCAATCTACACTGGAAAAATGAAGAGAATTATCTTTATAAATGTGTAGCCAACCTACATCACTTTATTAAATAACAATGCTTCATTAATTATTAAAAAAAAATTAACTCTGCATTGTGACAATGGCCTGATTCAACAAGAATTCACTTAATTATTTACCTTGAATACTGAAAACAATATTGATGGTATTGAATTGCTATCTTATCTTCGCCAAGAATTATCTAAAACTGAAGATTCATAAATGCGATTTGACCACAATTCTCTGATTAGACTATTTTGACAATAGAGTGGGTGGAGGAAGGCAAACATGATGGATAAATATTCCCAGTACACAAAAGTTGCTGCATTTGATCACCATTTTCGTTGGTGTCAAGTAATTCTGTAGTGAAACCCTCCTCCTTGATTATCCAAAAAAAAAAGAAGTTTTTCAGCAAAGTATTATGATTTAGCAAGAATATTTGGGAAATTTGTGAATCATATGTCAAGATATGCAGTATTTATTAAAAGAAGCATACATTTTATTCAAGTTCTCCATGGATAAGTTGGCCCTATAAAGTGAATTCTAAGACTTAAATTTCTCGACCCATACACAAGATATAAGTTAATTAATATACAGGGTTTCTGGAAAAAAAAAAAAAAAGAATAACATTTTGTGATTTTATAATTTTTTATTGGAGGGTACTATTTTTTAGGATGTTAATTTTATAACAAAAATTCTCAAAAAATGCATAAGTTTTTTTGACCTTTGTTAATTGACTAATTAAAATTGTCTAAACTTACGCTGGACAGTAACAATAAACATTCTGTGAACCACAAGATACCATGGGAGAGAGAGTGCACATGACTTTTGTTTGCAACTTGTATCATATTTTTATTTTTTTTATTTTATTTATTTATGCCACCTGTCTCCACGTAACTTGGATAATTTACTGAGAGTACATAGACTGTTAATTGTTCCAGTTTAGGTGTGTGTACATCTATTATTTTTGGAGGTAGGTGCTCACTGAGCATTTTATTTTACAAAAGCCATGTATACGTTAAACAAGGAAATGCTTTCTATAATGCTGTATGGACTATTATTCACTTGAATTTGATAATATCTGTTCGTTGTAATAATAAAAACAAATTCCTAGTCAAATCAAATAATGTTGTCATTCGTTTTTGGAAACCCTGTATATTATAAATGTAATATAGTTTTAATTAAAAAAAAAAATAATAAAAAATCTTTAACCATGAAGAATTCAAAATAACAATTCTTTTGCCATACTAGTAGGTGGCTATCAGTCCTGGATTCTAGCCCTCTGTCCAACATTCTAATAATTTTCTAATTTGCCCAGTTACAAAATTAAGTTTCGTTTCATTACATTCATATATTAGACTTTGTACTGTCTGTATATTGTAAAAACACATTGGAAATACACATAGATGACTAAGTATAATAGAGCGATTTAAATTATAGCTTCTGCAGTATTTCAATTATTCCCTATGAGACCACACGTTTGGGACATTTTTTATTTCTAATGACTGCATCATGTGATCCATGCACACACATAATTGTGCACATCCCAACATTTCTATAGTCTGTCTCACCCTATACTGATAGCAATGGAAGTGTTACACCAAAATGAGGTTGAGCCTAGTTGCTAACGAAACACAGTCATCTGCCTTCTAACTCAGTCGTTCATCAACAGTTTTGGTTCTGTTTACAGTTTTATCTTTGAAAATATTTTTTTAAAATACAATAAATGGCAAAATTAGTTTCCATAATAATTACTTTATAATTTTTGAAGTAGATTATTATTTAATTTGGATGCAAACTTCTCCCGTGTGTAGCATTGTGGATCTAGCCCCTAAAAATTGCCACCTCTGATGATATGCAGCTAATTCTCCCATTTCTTTAATAATTTCGGATTAAGACTGCTGTACCATAGCCTACAAGAATTAGAAAATTCTAGCAGGCTATAGCCGAGCACATTCAAAGTAATTTGCTTGACGGAACTTGTCAGTGGTATAATATTGCATTCGGGATTCTGCCATTATAAATGAACTTGAACCAGAAAATTACAAGAAAGAAATGCAAAAATGCACAAGTGCTGTTTATGATTATTTTTTAATCTATTCTTAGAACTTTTTTTTTTAATCCACCTCGTATTGCATTGAATAATGATCTCAAAGAGATCGAAATACGTATGCACTTGAAATATTTTTTGTGGACAAGAGGCTTTTTTTCTTTTTATTAAGACACGAATCCCATTTAATGGAGGTGGTTTACACACAGCAACACTTCCAGTGCTATCAGGTTAGGGTGGGAAAGTTATAGTTATCATGCTAGCCTATTCCCACTAGTTTCCTGTATATTCTGGAAATTTTCTAGTTGAGCATTGTAAGAAGCACTGCCTAAAGGTAGACCTTCAGGCTAGATTTACTTTGGGCAGTGTTTTTTGCATTGCTCATATATATTCATCACGAGAAAATGGTCACATAAAACAAATTTGCAGTCAAATTTTCAGTGTTCTGCTTTGTCATTTTGAAAATATGGCCATCCTACATATGAATGACTCACAAATCTTCAATAAGTTCTGAACAAACCCAACAATCATTTTTTAATCTGAGAAAACTGTTTGATGGAAGTAAATTATCCATCAGTCGCCAAGCAAATAAAAAAGATGGATAACTTCATTTGTAATAATGCTGAAAACTTTTAAGTTTTGAGAACATTAAATCATCTTTGAGTACAGTTATAATTTTCAAGTAAGAAATAAATAATTTCTGCAGAAATTTTTTGTTTATTTTTATTATTAGGCAATACTGTAAGTCAAGATAGGATTTTTACCTGATTTAATGTTGAGACATGAGTGACGTAAATTAAGTCACTTCCCTCTTCATATGGGGAAGCAATTCCAACAAATGTTTTTTTTTTTTTTTTTTCCCTACTGCAGTTTTTCTCCATTTAAAATCTGTGAATATATCATAGAAACAAAAAATTAATTGAGTAAAAAAAAAATCACAAATGGGCATCTTTCTAAATGGATAATATTATACTTAGTAAATTTTGCAGTGAGATTGTATAAAAATAAAATAAAACGACGTTATGTAGTCACAAACATATGTTAAAGGACGGCAGCTATTTCAAACTCTTTATAGAAAATACCACTTTTGATGAATGGAGTTTTTCTGAAATAAAAATCAAACATTAAAATTACATTTTATAAAGATTTTTTGAAGATATACATTAAAATGTACAATGATTTTGTACATAATTCAATTAACATTCATTCAATATGTCAATTGCATTAAGAATAACAATTAATATTAATAAAAGTCACCTTAATGCATTTATTACAGAACATTCTATGCCCATGAGGTTTAAAATTTGGTAAAGTTTTTTATCAACTCCACACAAAATGCAAATATTTGATTAACTCTGCAATATCGAATGGCAGTAACACTTGTAATGGGTATTCCTGAAAGACAATCGTGGTTCTATAGCAGAAAATAATAGGTCTAAGAAAATAAGCCTTGATTTAATATCCAAATTTTTATAAATTTTATTTGCTATATTGCTCTTAATTTTTTGTTATACCTATGGCTCTTTTAATTTAATCTGCGTAATTGTTTAACAAGTTAAAACAACAAACCTCTCCCTCCCCATCAACACCAAACCCAATAGTAGGAGAATGCACACAATGAATTAAAAAAAGAAAAAAAAAAAAAAATTTAATATTTATATATTAAAAATTAATACTGATTCAGATTTATTTTTCCTTATTTTTTCAGAATTGTGTATTTAGAAAGAAATAGATACAAATCCGTTCTTAAAGAAACAGAACAGTTGCTGAAGGCCACTGCCAAGGCGAATAAAGAGAGTGGAAATAAGAAATCAAGACGAGGTGGAAGTCGATCTTCTTCGCAAAAAGTAGGAGCTGTAATGACAGAAGGTCGTCACCAAACTTGTAAAGAGTGTGGTGAAGAGTTTTGCAGTGGCATATGTCAAGAATATCTATATGAAATCCATGCCAGACTACCACCTGCAGATGAAGAAGATGATGCACAGCAACAGCAACCACTGGAAAATCTTCCAAAAGAAAAAAAAGATACTGCCAAAAAGTCAAAAAGCAAAATTATTAGAAAACTGACAAAGAAAAAAGACAAAGATGAAAAGAAGAACTCAACGAAGGAAACAGAAAAAAGTGATGAAAACATCAAATCAAGACCAACTCAATCTCCAAATCCACCACGTAAGAAGTCACCTAAAAAATCACCTCGGCGGTCTAAGTCAAATAACAATGAGGAAGAAATTCCAAAGGCTTCACTTTTGGAACCTGTAGATTTACTTTCTACCGAATCTGGAAGTGCAACGCCTAAAACTATACGGTCTGCTAATAGCCCTAAATCGACACGAACGAAAAAGATAACTGGAGTAAAAGCTAGCAAAATCAAATCTCCTAGGATGAGCAAGAAAGAAAAGTCAATGAAATCTATTAGTGCCCCACCGTCTCCAAAAAATACAAATCTCACAGTTCCCAATTTAGAAGTGACTCAAGATAATAATGAATAATGTGATTAGAATAAATAAGCAGAAACATTTATAAATTACAAATAAAATTTCTATCTTAATTTCAAAATTGAACAGGCATTTTAAAATCTGATTCCAATTAAAGGAATGTTTTTAAAAAATAAACATTTCAATTACTTTTTAAAATTAATAATTTAAATATACACCTTGTGCAAATTAATTGAAACAAACAGCCTTATGGGAATCTTTTTTGCTTTGCCGCAGCAAGTAAGTGTAATCACTAGGAGTTGTTTTCTTCTTACAACCACACTTCCCTTTACCTTTAGGAGAAACCATCCAGTTTTCTGCTTCAACTTGATGACATGGCTGGCAGTTTCAAAACTCACACTAACCACTGAAGCAATCTCTCGATACATTTTATCTGTGTTTTTCGTGCAGTTATGATCTTCGTACATTTCCTAGGTGTCACATGCATCTCGAATGGCAGTCTAATCACATCTGCAGATTTCTCAAATCTGATGAAATACTGCAGCTGCTAACATGATTGCATCAGCCAAAATAAAAAATGATCAAACTGACTTTTTGTGTTGTTTTGAGTACAAGATTATGAGTAATATAGAAAACACCGTTTCAATTGATTTGCACAAGGGTGTAATTGAATTAATTTTCTTGTAATTGCGAAAAGAATTCCGTCACAGTGGAAACTCCTGGCAATTAAAAGCTAATAATAGCATGGCCATGAAAATCCTTCTCTACTTTCCTATCTAAAATTTATTTAAAAGTTTTTTGGGGAAAAATTGTCCTATTAATGATTAAACAAAACATTATTTGCTTAGAGTATCAATGGAAATGGCAGAAGGCAACATCACATTTTTCCTTATGTTTCAATATAGATATACAATCTTGCATGAAAAAAGCCTTCAAAAAAACTGAATTTTTAATGTCTTATTCTTACGGAATACTAATTTTTTGCCAAATAAGCATTAAGATGACACAAGGGGATTATTATATAGCTGCAGATTAGGCCATCAGTTGACTTTAATCCAGCCTTGCCCAAAATTCACAATAACATGATTGTACACTGAAATGCCAAAAGTCATGGCAGAGTCATATGCAAACTTTCAGGTGCCGCTTGTATCGCATAAAAGGTATATAAAAGGCAGAGCGGAATCAATGCTGTCAACTCACCTATTAGCAATCGTCTGAAACATCTTATGTGATTATGGCTACATGATGTGAATTATCAGAGTTTAAATGGAAAATGATAGTTGGAGCTAGTTGATGGGACATTCCATTTCCCAGGTGGTACGAGTATTCAATATTCCTCGATCCACAGTGTCAAGGGTGTACAGAGTACCTCACTTCAGGCATTACCTCCCACTATGGACGGCACGCAGTGGCTGACCATGACTGCTAAATGCAGTAACAGACACATTTTACTCCAGTGCAGCAAAATTTGGCCGTGTCTTTATTCATGGCATGCCATTGGAGGTTGCATCTCACCTGGGTTGTGAACATATTCATTGGACCTTAAGATGATTAGAAACACATAGCTTGCTCCAATGATGAGTCACGGTCAAGTTGGTGCAAGCTGATGGTAGGATTTCTTGTGTGGTGCAGAGACCATGTAAAGCACTGTGCAAACTGGTGTTGGCTCCATCGTAGTGTGGGGCATATTTACATGGCAGGGTTTGGGTCCTCTGATCAAATTGGACCTACCATTGACTAGGAATCGTTATGTCCAGCTGCTTGGTGACTAATTGCAGCCATTCATGGCCTTCATTGTACTCTAACAACATTGGGACGTTCCAGGACAATGCCCCATGTCAACAGGCCAACATTACTCACGACTGGTTTGAGCAGCATTCTGAACTATGAATGAATTGGCTACCTAGATCGCCAGACATGAACACCATCGGGCATATTTGGGGATATTATTGAACGATCCATTCGTGCACAAGAGCCTGTCTGCAACACTCATACAATTATGGGCGGCTATCGAGAGTGCATGGTTGAACATCTCTTCAGATGACTTCTGCCCAAAAAAAAAAACAAAAAAAAACTCAACTTTTACAAGCATTTCTATAGAGGCCATACCAGATTCAAAAAAAATTTGAATAATGGTTTCCTGGAATGTTTTAATACTGAATGTTTTTAATGTTCCTGTGGCAAAAGTGTATAGCTATAAGGAAACTAATTTGAAGAAAACATTTTACCTGCTGGAATGTATTAGTAAAATAAGTGTATTTTAGGAATTTTTGAAACTATTTCATAAGCACATAAAATAATTAGTTTGATAATGATTTTTCAAGAAATTTAATTTTTCAATAGTTTGTAAAATAGGCCTTCTTTCAAGTCCATTTCTATTTGCAACTCACTGAAAACACACAAGTTTAAAAGGAAACCCCATTCCAATTACAAGGATTGTTCAATAGAAACACATTTTGACTGAGCAGCCAGGAAGGTATTGCATGAACAGCAGAAAGCAGTTGTTATATGCATTGTTTAAGTACTAGTCTGTCACACATATTACCCGTTTGCTTCTTTCTAAGAGTTGTGATTAATTTTGTAGATGGTCTTCATGGTAAAAAATCCGTCCAAAGATAATCTAGATACTGTTATTCAATTTTTTGGCCACAAAGGGCATAAGCCAATGGAAATTGGATATCATCACTGATCAATATGGAGACACCTTACAACATTTACGTGCCAGCATCAAGAATAAACATTCCAGGAAACTCACAAACAATGTTATCCTTCTGCATAATAATGTCCGCCCTCATGTAGCCCAAGAGATTCAAGATCTGTCCATCCCCGTATGGTTTCCATATCTTTAGTCCTCTAAAACAATCACTAAAGAATGGCAATTCAATTCTGATGCTGAAGTAGAGTTTGTTGTTAAGCAATGGTCCAATAACCACATGAATTTTACTGTGTTGGTGAAGTGACAATAGAAGATTGGCGCCGTAATAGAGACAAAATCGAAAAGTTTTCTTCAATAAAATGTTCAAATATTTCTTCTTGTGAAAGTTTAAGTTAGTATGTTTACCTAAACTACTTAGTATTGTTATATAAATCTTTCTGCGTACTCAGAGTTTTTCTAAATTCAAGGTACAGTCAGCCCCAATTACTTCGAATTATCGGTAATCACATGACACGAGCACTTCCTCTAGAAACCGTCCTCTCCACTACTGATTCCATACATATAAAACCATCACTTTCAATAAGAAAATGAAACGTATAGCCTTTACAAGATACAGTGAACCTGACTATTTAAATTTTCAGAATCCGCATTTTCAAATATAAATTTCATTATCTCAGATAAATAAATTGAATAAAATAATCTTCTTTTTAAAAATTCAAGATGAAATTTTAGATCATTTTTGGATCTTGTGGATGATCCATTGGATAAAAAAGGTTAATTAACCCAAACATAAATTTAAAAACTAAAATATATTAAGAGGGTGAATATCACAATATATACTGCAGAGTTTTATTTGATCTAAATCCCTATTATAAATTCCTATTATCTAAATCCCTATTATAAATATGTTACCGAAAAAAATAAACCCAGTGTCACTTGCACAGGGTGATTCTTAACCCTGAAGTTCTCAGAAACCTAGACAATTAATTTCTCATAAACATCACTTTTAGTGTGTTTGGTGCACTACATCATGCAATGTATGTTTCATGAAATAGCTATTAATTTTCATCTAATTGTTATGAGATTTGAATAAAATTATAGTACCAAGCACGAAAGAAAAAGGAAATTGGCACATGCATAAATCAGGATTCGCGCTTACTGGCAATTTGTGTGTCAAACTAGTTATTACCCGCGGCTTTGCCCACCTGCGCCATCTGTTGAGGGGAATTACAAAGAAAGCAAAAGCAGATAATTTTAAATGAAAACCCCCCAAAATGGGGGGGGGGGGGGTCGTAAGGGGCTGATTTTTGGCGATAGAGCCGGTCCTTTATTGATAAGCCTGCCCTGAAAATTTCAAGTCGCTAGCTCAAACCGTCTAGGAGGAGATAGAATTACAGATAAATAAATAAATACACGCAAGAGTTTTAGTATATAGATGGACATTTTTGCTAAAAACTGACTTGTGATATTTTGACCAGCAAATCAAAATTGACTTGTTTCATTTTGAAAATCATCTGTCACTTCAACACGACTTCACTTTTCTCACTCTAAAATGAGTACAGGTCAAAAATGCACTTATATCATTAAAGTAATATACCAGTAATCAATTGGAAAAGAATTCTGAAGCGCTTACAAACATTTATACAAGGATTTAAACCGCCACTGCTGCACTCAGAGATATTGGCATGGTTCCCTACTGTTTATTTCAGTCTGGCTTGTTAAGTGTTAAATCAAAGAAAGTACCCTAGTATTATAGAAAACCTTGTCAACATGTGCCAGAACTCAATTAAAAAAAAAAAAAAACTCCAAAAACATCAGTATATTATCAATGTGTAGAAAGCTAAGCAGGACTTTCATTATCAGTAACATAAGAATATTTTAAAGATGTTAGTGGTAAATTTAATTTCTGATTTTTGCATCATGTACTTTTGTTTTGCTACTTAAAGTGTATCCTATGAGCAAGCATTTATGATTTAAAATTTGCAAGGAAATCATTTAAAGAAAAATCTCATTGGAAAATTTGGTGATCTGTAGCACCAATGGACCATCAGTAGATATACGAGGGATATCAGAAAGTAACATCATTTATTTTTTAACAGAGGAAATGTAGTCGCTGTGTAAAAGTTAACATAGCCAAAAAAGAAGGCTGAGTACATGCACAGACATTACATAAAAAAAATTGTTCCTGTGCACGTGCACAACATTTTGCAAATGGCCACTGCTATCACATGGTCTACAGTGGAAGAACAGCGAGCGATAAGGTAAGAAACCTGCTAAAATTCATGGGGAAATGGTAGAAGTTTACTGTGCCGACTGCCTGGACTATTCCAAAACGGTGTAAACCGTTTCTGGAAGGAAGAGTTAGCCTTGCTGATAAACCGTTTTGGACGGCCTACATCAGCGGTAAAATCAGCTATTATCGAGGGCATATATGATACAACCGCAGAAAACCATCGCATTTCTTGAAAGAAGTGAGTAAAACATTTCACACATCTTTTGGATTTGCATGAGATATGGTGCATGAGAAGCTTGGATACCACAAAGTCGATTTGTGTTGGATTCCAAAAAGTCTAACACCAGAACAGATCGGCAACAGAACGGCGTGCAGTCTGCAACCATTCAATGAGGTGGAAAATGTATTTCTGAATGGCATTGTCACGGGAGATGAGTCCTAGGTCTTGCACTTCACTCCTGAGCCTAAAATTGCAAGCATTGTGTGGACATCACGTTCCCCAATTCACAAAAAATTCAAAGTTTCTCCTTCAGCTCGGAAGTTTATGCTTAACATTTTTTTGGGATTTGCAAGGCATCCTACTCGCAGAGTTCCTGCCTTGTGGGTCAACCATCAACATCGCTACCTATTGTGAAATGTTGACCAAACTGTGGCCTGCTATTCAGGATAAGAGACTAGAAAGAAAAAACTATATGAGACTTTAGAAAGAAAAATAACTCCGAAAACACTATTCCACATAATAAATTTAAAAATAAATTAAAATTTATTATGTGGAATAGTGTTTTCGGAGTTATTTTTCTTTCTATAGTTGTGTCCACAGTTTTTGGCTTGATTCCATTGTATATATGAGACTTCTTTGTGACAATGAATACCCGTATATGGCCAACATCGTCAAAGCAAAACTGGTCCAGTTTGGTTGGGAGGTTCTGGATCCACAGTCTGGACTTAGCACCCTCGAACTACCACCTCTTTGGTCGTATGAAGGGGTGTACCATTGGCCGTATTCATTGTTACAGCATTGGGATAAATATCTACGTGGAAAAATTAGATAAAGACAGATACCTTCAGCTGCACTTAGTTGTTTACTTGTATATTTTGTAATTTTCTTTGAAAAAAATAAGTGGCATCACTTTCTCATATCTCCTCGTATTTACATAAGCCGTTTCAAAAAATATGAAGGCAAGAAGAAGGATCTAAAATTTTTACTTTAAAACGTTATTTTAAATATAGGAACTGTAATAAAATAACATATATTGTCGTACGATGTCTTCTTTGAATTCTACTTAAACAGATTATAGCTAAGAATGCTTGTAAAAAATATGGAATTAAAAATTTTACAATCTGACTCTCAGTTTTCAGGCTGAGGAGTCGATTGACTCGTAGATATTTGGTCCTAGAACGAACCCGGGTAAATAATTGAAACTTGTTCAGTCAATCAAAAATTGACAAGACATGGGGAGCATTACTTTAACCTGCCATTTCCTGAAGTAAACTTGCAACTGAAATGAAGCAGACAGGATTCTGGCACACTCAATTAGTGATTCATCAACAGATTGAATACAATACTTCTCTTTTATTATTACTTCATTACTATCTCCAGGTCTATTCTCCTTTAAATAGGTTTAGCTTGATGTTTATAGTTTTTCTTGGAATAAATTGGTAAGGTTTAAGCCATATTTTAAAAATTCTGAATAATCCAGACATCTACAATCAATAAGCACATATATTATCTGTGTCATTTCCTTTTTGTTTTGTGTCGGACACTATAAAGATTCAGATCTACTCACTATTGAGTGACTAATAGCAGAATGTCTTTCATTTACATATCTGATTCTCTCCATCCAAGGTTTGTGTTTTTTAAACTTAAAAATAATTTAAGATAGTTCACTACGTTAACTATAAAGAAACAATTACTTTTAACAATACAGCTATTTTAACTATTAGCAACGTATCTGTAAAAGCATACATTATTGCAATTCTTATCAATAAAAAAAAAAAAAAAAAAAAACATTCCCAGGATATTACGCAGAATTCATTCAAGAAGTCTTACAAATTTTTCAGCTTACATTCCGCATTAGCTGAGGCTTATTTTACTCACTGTCTTCAACGATAAAGGGTTCTAACCTATGTGGAAAAATCAAAGGGAAAAAAAAAAAAAAAAGAAAAATTTGTTTTTTTAATCTTGAAGATGAAAACTTTAAAAAAATCCCCCTATATTTTTGAACTTTTCAATTTGTGATAAGCTTCATTAATGGCTTAATACAGTATTGTACAGAAAAAGGGAAACCTATCTGATGATTGATAAACATGTTTAGCTAATCTTTTAATATAATCCAAACTTAAATTAAATTTTAAGATTTTCTTTTGCTAGTTGTTTTTTTTTTTGTCTCTCCTGGTTTTTAATTTAAAGAATTAAAAATGAATGAATCAACTGACAAATATCCTTATCTTAGGTGTAATAAGGGAATGGTAACAAAACAATATTCACAAATCATTTAAAACAAAAATTGATTTTTTTTTATTTTATTTTTTTTGATATTTCAGTTTAACTTCAATGATTCTGATGCTTAATAAAATAAAGCAGAACATTGTGTAGGATTAATTTTCCCATTTAAATTTTTAATCTATTTAAAAGAGCATTATCAGTTTTGTCTAAGATTGATTAACAGAATGTCATTCTGCATTTGTAGGGTACATTAAGTAAGGTACACTGTATATAAATATATATAAAAATAAAAACAAAGGGAAAAAAACCCAGCATTTTTTGTATCCCTTAAAAACATTTAAAGAAAATAAAATTTAAAAATTTAACTGTAATTTCAATTTACAGCCTAACTTAGAGTAACTTAATATACACATTCAATGGTTCCCATATGTAATACCAAACTACCCAATGTTCTGCATTCAAAAAATGGCAGGGGCTCTCATCACTGGCCTGTCTTGAGGCTCGAACAGGTGCGATACAATTCACTGCAGAACAAGGACGTCTTGTGTGGCAGTAGTGATGCTACAGGCAACCTAAGAAACAATGATCGGAAGAAAAACATGAATATTCCTTGATAAAATAATTCAATGACCCAAACCCAAAATCTATGGACATTACTCCAAGCAAGTCATGTTATTTCCCTAAGTACATTTCCCACATTTTCAAATTTTCCATGTTTTCTCCCTTCATTTATTCAATTTCTTGTGTTCATAAACAAGTGTGTTTTTAATTTTTTATTCATATAGAAACATGTTTATAAACTATATCTCTACTTAAAGTGACGATCAAAAAGTTCAATGAAAACACCAAGATGGACGCGATCATTCACTGAGAACAAAAAATTTCTTAGAATCAATTTTGCAAGACATTTTCGTCATCTACTCTATATAACAATTGAACTATGTCCTGTTCAATAAAAGAAAAAAAAAAGTGGCACTGCAGAATTGACTACCAATACTTAATGCCCAATAAAATTACGTGAAAATATAACATTATTGAAAAAATAATGAGGGAAAGCTTGTATGCAGCAGTAAATTAAAAAAAAAAAAAAAATAGATACCAATCTCCCCTCGTTATTATTTAGATCCCTGCAACATGGACCCAACAATAATACCATTATTGGAAAAAGCAATATTCAGGTTGTACAAACATATGATGCAGTGCACCCGAATACCTATTAATAAGATCTTTTAAGTTTTGCTTTGATATTAGATACATTATTTCATTTTAATTAAATCCTTATGTAAAGAACATTTTACTTTTGTAAATAACATTAAGCCATCGATTAAGCCAACAAAATTCTATACTAGTGATGATTATTTCAGTTTACCAAATTCAAAATATTCGAAATTATTCAATTTCATAATTCAACTTCCCCAAATATATAACTCACAGCAATTGACAACATACTAAATAAATCTTTGGAGGGAATCAATAAACCTTAAAGGACAACTCCAGCCTAAGATACAACTTTATTTAAAATGAAAGTTCAAGATATAAATAATAACATGGCATAAATGAAAAATTTCAAATCAAACGCAAAATATATAAAATGAACGAAAATTATGAAAGTCAAAGTCACTCCCTGCGCTCCATTACACAAACAGACGTCCTCCTTTATTTCTATACACATGCTATTTTAAGATGGTTTACGCTCATAAACAAGAGGATTATATCAGCAGCAATTATGAATCAGATGTAGATTTTAATTCCTTTTTAAAGGATATGGAAGAAGTTTCATTCGGAAACGACACATACAGCCCGATCTTCCTTTGCGTATCTTGCCCATAAGTAAGCACGAACGATGCAGAGACCAACACAGCTGAATCCAGATAAGTACAACTACTGACAATGCTTATTAACTAATAAACTACACAAAACTGATTATTATACAGGGTGATTACAAAAGAACTTCACACTTTTAAAAATTTATTACATCAAAGCTATTCAGAATATAGACATGGATTCTTAAAGAAAAACTCTTGAAGTTTATTGTGACACAGTTAAAGAGGTTCAATATGCCCCCCTATCGTGACAATCCCGCATCAAGAGGTGCAGAAATTTCTTGATGCCACTCTCCCACAGCGGTGGATTGGTCGAGCAAACAATAACCTGGAACTTGTGAAGTGGCCACCACGGAGCCCGAACCTCACATCTTGTGATTTCTTTTTATGAGGGTGTGTAAAGGACAAGGTCTTCACCCTACCCCTTCCCCGTGACCTAGACGAGCTGAAAGAACGCATTACGGTAGTGATACGTAGGATTGATGGAGACATGTTAATGCGGGATTGTCACGACAGGGGGACATATTGAACATCTTTAACTGTGTCACAATAAACTTCAAGAGTTTTTCTTTAAGAATCCGTGTGTGGGGTGCCTATATTCTGAATAGCTTTGATGTAATAAATTTTTAAAAGTGTGAAGTTCTTTTGTAATTACCCTGTACTATTATAGGCATTTTTCGGCGGTAGAATAGTGGGAAAATATATGGTAGCAAATCATGCAATTTTAGGAAGTGAAAAGTTTTGGACAGCATTCCGCAATTTCCCAAGTCGGCTGGCCCACTCGTAGCTCCTATCAGATGGCATTCTTCCTCTTCCCTGGCATGGCAGCACTATCGGTTTGGCCGTTCTATCTGCTATCAGACGGCATGAAGCTATTTTTTCCTCGCATGAATTATACAAAAATTAGTGGAAATGAATTATTTATTACATGGAATAGATACAGTAATAATAATTCTAAAAATGAAGGTGGCTGGCCTGGACAAAACAGTTGGGAAATATATGCTATTCAGAACTTTTACCCTATATTTATTATTTTTAGCCAGGTTTCTCCGGGGCTTCAAAGGAGCTAATCTTTCAGATAGGTCCTGGACCACTCCAAAAATATTTGGCCATCGAAAAGTAGGGACAGCATCCTGCTCCAAGTAATTTATTTGCTTCACATTCAAAGATTTTAAAACTATCGGACCAATGGTGAAGTATGAGGTTTTGAAATGAGCAGAGCAAATACTTGACTATGCTGAAGGGCACCAATTTTCTCTCCTACAAAAGTTTATCCACTCGTTTCTTCTTAATTCCGACTTAAAAAGATAAACTGTTATCAGTACCTAGGTTGTTACACCAATACACGGGACAATTGGAAGGCATAATTAATTTAATTAGGGATTGCTATGGAAGAGCTTCTCTCCAATGTTTATGTTACTGGAAGAGTTTTTCTCTCTCTCTCTCTCTCGCTGTGACGTCTATTGGAATCAATCAGCTGATACAAAATGGAGCGCGAGGGTGGAGACCGAAGTAGCATGTTTCACACTTTAAACACGATTTTCATAATGAAATAATGGTTTTAAAATTTTTCTATTGCTACAGTTGTATTTTATTTATTTCAAAATGTTATCAATTTTTTGAGTGGAGTTGTTCTTTGACACCATTAGAAAATGCCATTTCCGATGCAATTTCTACCAGAATATGCACACGTGTCCCCAACCAAAGAAAATAATAACCAAACTTTATTAAAGTACGTGCTCATTTAACGAAGCTAAATAGTTTCTTTAGCAATCTTTCTGCTTAACATAGCCTACTGGTATTTTTCATCGCAGCACAGTCATGTCGACATCAAATCAGCAGGCTAACACACTGGACAATCTTCAAGCATTTTGACCATCAGTGGTCCAAAGATATTTTCCACGTTGGGTGGACTTCAATGTTATGACGTCTGTTCAAAAATTTCCAGAATATTTTGAATATCGTGCCTACACTTATTTATACAGATATCTGGACAGGTACGTTGTCATTGCATGAACCTAAAGAATAACCTCCCACTGTTGGATTATCAATAAGTAATTTAAAGAGAAGAAAATAATTAAACCGAAGAAACTCTTCAATTAAAAAAAGTTTTTCATTTAATTTTCACGATGAGCATTATTATGCGAGATGAAACATGAGTCATGCTGACCTTTGTTTTTTGATGCCAATGGCATTGTTCATGGATTCCTCCTATCTGGTCTTAATGAACTGTAGCTACTACCTCAAACACGGAAATACATCAGTGAAAATATTAGGAAAAGATCAGAATTTTGGCACAACCAGAGGTTTTCCATCATGACAATAGTTCAGCTCAACATTGAAACATTGTAAGTTCGTAAGTTTTTAGCTGAGCATGGAATGACTGTACTTCCTGCACCTCCTTTTAATTTCCTGATCTGGATCCAGCAGACTGTCCTGTTCCCCAAAATGAAGGCAATGCTGAAAGGGAATCACACAACTGAGAAGATCAAGAAAAATTCGCAAAAAGAACTTAAAGATGATTTAAAAGGAAGCATTTCAGAACTGCTT
Organism: Rhysida immarginata; assembly: GCA_023313115.1. Lineage (NCBI taxonomy): Eukaryota > Metazoa > Arthropoda > Chilopoda > Scolopendromorpha > Scolopendridae > Rhysida > Rhysida immarginata. The sequence continues at coordinate 1,830,372 of JAHWFO010085106.1, forward strand.
CAAAAAGTGGAAACACTGCTGAGACAAGTATATTTGTTGGGGAGGAGAGTACTTTGAAGGAGATAAAGACCATGAATTGTAAAGAAGTTCTTAAAAAAAGTTGATGAATTCTTAAAAAAAAAAAAAAAAGTTCTCAAACATTTTGAATAGATCTCGTATGTGGCAATGACTTAATTTAATTTAAAATTCCCACATTTCCATTCCAAGAATGGCAAACTCCTCCAGCTGGTATAGCCTTGGAACCGACATAGCTAATTTGGGAGAGAGCACTGCATATATAACAAAGCTAGTGAGTGAACTTATGATCATATAATATAAAAGTTATGAATTAAAATCTCTATCGTGATTGGCATTCTCACTGCTTCACCAATAACTAAAATGCGCAATTTTATTTGGGAAGTCTGAAGTGATTAATGGATATCATGGATGTATGACATCTTTATCTTTTTTTTTCTTCTCTATATTGAACAGGGTATAGCTTCATTTTCACATTTATAAAAAAAAGGAAGTTAAGGCAAATGCTCAGTTTCATATATCCAAATCCAGAAATCTCTAGCAAACAGAAAAATTCCAAACATATTTTCTGAGAATTCTCTAATTTATTGAAGAATGAAATAAAAATTTTCAGCATAGATTTTAATAAAAAAGGATAATAATCTTAGAGCGATAACAGAACAATTTTCAAATGCAATCTTCAATAAATATTTAATGTCATTCTATTAAACAGTACTAAGTTATAATATGGCTTTTAATATTTAATAAAACTTTTAAGGATTTCAACAACTTTGTGGACTGCAACAAATTAAGTAAGCAAGTTTACTTAGCAATATGGATAGAGTAAAAAACAATTTTCATCCATAATAGGAATATGCTACAATCAAGCACTTCTTTCAGCACAATGCGAGATAACACAAACTGATATTACAATGCATAAATTAAAAGACATTGTCTTTTTTACGTGAAAGTGTTCACACAGTTTGTGCTGATCACAATTTATTTGATCTGCTAAGCCAGCACTTGCTTTATAAAGAATTGGTAAATATAAAATAACTGAAGCACTGACAATTTGCTAGATGAATATAATTTGGATGCTAATATATCAATTCTTATAGTATAAAAGTATGTAATTGAGTTATAACCCACAAATAAATAGATACCGTTCTATTTATTTGATGTAGCCAACCTGGATTCTTTCTGCACCATAGAGATGTGAGATATCAGGGAAGTAAATGGTTACAGGTCGTCTGTCTGATAGTAGGCAGCATTAATTTTTGCTTTTGGTGATACTTTGCACAGGATGAATTTTCTGTTATAGCTAAACTCAGTGATAAGCATAAATCCTTTAGAAAAAATTTCCTTGCATTGTTGCACAAAGTCTGTGTGGCCTTTGAATCTTTTTTTTTTTTTTGCCATGAAAGATCGCTCGAATCTTGTTGCAGTTGCTTAAGTAGATTCATGGAAGTTTACCACTTTTCTCCGACCAGATGTCATTCATACAAAATATACACATTGGTCTTGCACTCTGGAAAATGGGGTGGGAGTACTTTGTGAACACTGGCCTTGTGCCACTGCTCCATTTGCAAATCTTGGTAATAATGCAACTTACAATTGCTTGTGATTCTCTACCAGGAGAGGCTGCATTAGTTTTGCTATTTATGGTTTCGATGCTAACCTTGACTTTCCTCACCACTTCAGTAATTACCTTTACTAACAAGGCTTAATACAATATACACAGCTGCTTATATACAGGGTGTCCCAAAAGCCTGGAGTTTCAGCTATAATGTAGCTATACTGTACTTATTCAACATTTCAATATTCCCTAAGAAGACGGACTTTTGGGACAAGCTGTATAATAAAGAAACTACTTCAAAGAATATGCAATTCCTCAAAGTAGATTCATAGATCAGAATGAGTATTTGTACCAGTCTCAAAACAGGATTATTAGCGACGGCATTGTTTCTCCTAAGCCTAAAAGTAAAACATGATTTTGTTTCTCTCAGAAATGGTTTCACGTGGCAATAATAACACTGATTGTTGACAAAAATCATGATAACCATGTGCAATCTGATTTCATTCACATAAACGTGAATAAACAAAATTGAGTTAGTTTAGGTTTGAAATATAGTTCCATGATTTATCCATTGGAAATTTAATCTACTTAGAAAATTGTCGATTGCAATTATATTAATAAAATTAATAAATTCAAACTTTATTGAAAGAAATAATGTTTTGTTTTTTTATCTATCCTCATCAGTTGTCATGTGCCATAATTTTATAACAATTCCATGATCATTTTGCATATTTGATCATTTAATAGCTACCATAATTAGAATATTATCAACTAGTTATCATATTTTTAATATCAACTTTCAGCGACCCCTGCTTAGACCATTTAATTAAATTAACCATAATCAATTATAATACAAAAAAATGATCCTTACACGTCTTAGGATCATGATGTCCTCGAAATAAACTATATTATCTTATGTGTCCATTTAAGACAAAGCTATAATATGTCACTAATTAAAAACTGTTTTAGCAACTTTTCTAACCAAATTTCTTTTCAAATGTAAATCTTAAAAATATGGGAGGAAAAAAAAAAAAATAAAAAAAATAAAGAGACACATTCTACCTGCAAATAACATTGCAAAGGAAAAAGTGTTATAACACAATGGCAATAAGTTCCAAGAAATACAGTCGAACCTTGCTATAGTGAAAAGTTTAGTAAAAGAGCTTGTCCATAACTGGCAGTGCTATGTTACGCATTATCAGGTAGATTGGACAGTCAAAATTTCAACTTCTTGATTGTCTACTTTAGGCTACTCTCCGAGATTCAGAGTCTGTTCCTGATCAAAGAGTTAATAACTCAGTTTCTATGGGAGATAGGAAGCCGAAATTTGGGGGAATAATAGGTTCCAATCCAGACTGTGGAAGTTTTTTTTTATTTTTCTCCAATTAATTTATCAATATCCGAAGGTGTTATGTGAAAAAAAATCCCACTAGCATAATACAACCCCCTGACAAAAATATTAGACCACTGCTAATATTAATGGAAGGTTCGGAAGAAAACATTTTATTTGCACAACGCATTGGAAATAGAAAATAAAACAAAAATATTGCAAGAACGTACATTTCTTCTAGTACATGTACTGCAACTTGCAGCTTACAAAACAAATATGAATCTGTATAATAAATTGATGAAAAACAACACTCATGGACAAAAGTATTAAACCACCTCGTTTTGAGGACAAAACTATTAGACCAGGTGAAAAAACAAGCACTTTAATACTTGGTAGGACCACCTTTTGCTTTAATTACTGCATTTATTCTATTAGGCATTTGATCTACCAATTTTGAGCACATTTCTGCAGGAATTTCCTTTGAGCATTTCATAATTGCACACATCAACTGTTCAATTGTGATTGCTCATTCTTTTGCAACATTTTTCTTAAGTAAACCCCACAGATTCTCAATAGGATTGAGATCCGAACTGTTGGGAGGTCAGTCCAAGCTTGTAATGCCACTCTTCAATTTCCAAGCTTTCACTGACATGGATCGGTAACAAGAAGCGTTGTCATCCTGAAATATGCATGCATTATCACCAAACTTTTCCTCCATTGTTGATAGCAAATGATATTCCAAAACTTCTTGGTAAGCTTTTGCATTAACAGTTCCTTTCACCACTCACTTATTTCCTGGGCTACTTGCTGTCATAAATCTCCAGATCATGATCCAGCAGGAAACTTAACACTTCTCCTGAGGCAAACTGGGTAAAACTTTTCATTAGGTAGTCTCCAAACTTTATCGCCAATATTGTCACCATAGCCAATACAACATCTACTTTCAACCGAAAAAAATCACTGATTCCCAGTCCTGAACAGTCCAAGTTTAATGTTGCTTAACCCAACGAAGTCAAATTTTGGCTTACCACAGTGTGATGAGAGGTTTGGTCTTGGCTTTCCGGGATACATATCCCACCTCATTTAGACGACGGATTGTTGTTTTGCTTGAAACGTGCACTGCATAGGTTTGCCATTCATTTGCAATCTCTGATGTTGAAGCATTGCGCATTGGTTTGCAGATATTTCTCAGTTTTCTATCTTCAGCCATGGTGGTTGCACGTGGACGTCCACAACGTTTGATGTTTTTAATATCCCCTGTTGCTTTATACTTATTCAAAGTGTACAGTACAGCAGTTTTATTGACACCAAGAAGGCCTGCAATGTGTCTCTGTCAATAGTTTTCCTTTCCCAGTTCAACAATTCTTTTTTTTATGTCCCTCAACAGTTCTTTGCCACGACCCATGTTTCGTGAGAAAATTATTACGAATAAGTGATTAACAGAAATTTTTTCTTAGAAAAAGCAAAGCTACTTTACATCTGATTGACATATCGGGTCTGACTCATTGTAAGAGGGAAAATAATTCTAAATCTTGAGTATGGTCTAATAGTTTTGTCCTCAAAATGAGGTGGTTTAATACTTTTGTCCATGAGTGTTGTTTTTCATCAATTTATTATACAGATTCAAATTTGTTTTGTAAGCTGCAAGTTGCATTACATGTACTAGAACAAATGTACATTCTTGCAATATTTTTGTTTTATTTTCCATTTCCAATGCGTTGTGCAAATAAAATGTTTTCTTCCGAACCCTCCATTAATATTAACAGTGGTCTAATACTTTTGTCAGGGGGTTGTATTAGTTAAAGAATAGCTGATGAATGGTTGAACCAAGGATCATTGTGTTAAAGTCCCGAGCCCATCCTGGCTTGCAAACAAGAAGCCACGCTGTAACCTGTGCTCACAGGACATGTTGATAATGACAGCTTCCATGTCCACAGTAGTTTAGTGGTTATGGCATCAGACCATACAATTTTCTTTACTATTTTTCTCTGTTTATTTATCAATTTCGAAAGTAAGGCGTGAAAAAATCCTCCTAGAGCCATTTTCCAGTATTATTTATAAAGAATATATGTTATTTTCAACCACAGTGGTGGCGTAATGGTTAAGGTGCTTGCTTGCAAAATCGCAAGCAACAGTCACAACTTCAAGTCTGCTTTACTCACAATTCACTTTTTTTTTTTCCAAGTGAATAAATTAAAATTTTCCTAACTTTTTTTATTTTTGGGTCCTATGTTCGAAAAAATCATTCTTCAATTATTGTTTGATCTTTCTCACTTTATCTCGCTCACTCTCACTCTCTAATTTTTGTAATTCAAAGTGAATCGAGTGATGACCATCATAAAATAACTGAAACAAAATGAACTTCCTGCATGAAGCACATAGGATAAAAGGCATTTTGATGCAGATGCATTTCATATCATTTGATGTACTGTGAATTACAACAACCATTACAATGAGAGTGAGTGAGATAAAGCAAAAGTTCAAATAGTAATTGAAGAAATATTTTTAGTACCAAAAAAAAAAAAAAAAAAAAATTGTTTTTACCTTAAATTTTAACCTAAGTAATTTTTTAATATTTATTCAATTGTAACAAAAAAAAAAAAGGCACATAAGAGAGATCTGAACTCTCAATTTTTATTTCAGCAGTCAAGCAGCTTAACCATTACAGTGTCACTTCAGTTGAAATAGAATTCTCAAATATACGAGGCTGAATCAAATGAAAACCGGAACACCGCTGTAGAAAATCGAAAACCGCTCCCATGCAATCAGACCCAGTACGCATGCCCATGGACTCTCCCGCCATCAATTGTAGTTGGTCCCGCGTCCTCACGTGGCCCAGCAGCGCCATACAGGCATTTCCAATATGCCGGCCCCCTCTGTTGGAATGCACAAAAAAAGAGCAGCGTGGAGTGATCCGTTTCATTCACAGTGAAGGCACGAAATCAATAGAAATCCATCGGCACATGTTGGCACAGCATGGTCCTGCCAGTGTATCGCAGACTCAGGTGTACGAATGGTGTAAGAAGTTCAGTAGCAGCACAACAAGTTTGGTAGATGCGCCGAGGCTAGGCCAGGCACATCGTCTTGTGACAGCCGAGGCGATTGCAGTGGTGGAGATGATTCTGGAGGATGGACAGATCACCATCGATGACATTGCAATGGCATTAAAGGTGAGTCATGGCTCTGCTCAGCATATTGTCCATGATGAGCTGAAATACCGGAAAATGGCCGCAAGATGGGTCCCTTGTCGGCTGACGCCCGAAATGAAGCAGGGGCGTGTTGACGCCTGCCAGGAGCTGCTACGCCGCTATGAACTTGAAGGTGACACCTTTTTTGGAGCGGATTGTGACTGGAGACGAGTCCTGGGTCCATCACTACCAACCACAGACCAAGCGCTCCAGTAAGGAATGGCAGCACTCGACATCATCAAAGCCGAAAAAGTTCCGCAGCTAGCCATCCGCAGGAAATGTGATGCTGACCTTCTTCTGGGACCACAAAGGTCCCATAGTGGAACATTACATGGATAAGAGCAAGACGGTAACCAGTGCCACCTATAGTGAATTGGTGTGTGACATTCTGAAACCTGCTATATGCACCAAGCGCCACGGACTCCTCTCAACAGGCATTCTCATCCAGCATGACAATGCACGAACTCATAAGGCTCATGTGACCATGGCGACTATCCAGGACTTGTGTCTGGAATGCCTCCCCCCATCATCCTTACTCTCACGAACTCGCGCCTTCCGACTTCCACATCTTTAGTTCACTAAAGGACTCATTAGGTGGCCACATGTTCGCTACCGACACGGAGGTGAAACAGGCGATACATGAGTGGCTGCACGCGCAGACAAAAGATTTTTTTCCCCCGAGGTATCCATGCTCTCCTGACCCGGTGGCAGAAATGCATCGAAAAGCAGGGGGACTACATTGTAAATAGTGTACTAGTTCCAACTCTATCTGTAATAAAGGAGCTGTAAAAAAATATTTCCGGTTTTCATTTGACTGACCCTTGTACTATATTAAATTCCCTACAATAGGAATTTTTTCAGGGATACAGTTATTTTAGAAACAAATTTTAAAAATTTCTTTCGATTAATTTTTTTTTCAAGTTTAAATTTCACACCAAAATGTCGAAAAAATCTCAAATGAAGAAAAAAATTTCCTAGGATAACAAATTTTTTTTTTTTAAATTATACGATTGAAAATATATAAGTGCATCAAAAGCCACATTTTATTTTCTTTTTTTTTTGCTATGAAATAACTCAAAAATATTTTTTTGTATCAGAATCATTGTGTAAAAGCTTTCAAGTCATTTAAACACAGTAATTTTAAACACTATCATATTTATAACCTCTTATTATACATTTTTTAATTTTTAATTTAATAATTTAGAAACCGTTATCAAGAAATTTGAACTGATTGGGGGCAATTTTAACATGCTTAATATGATAGAGCTTTTTCAGTTCATTCTGATAATATTGACGCCTATAGGGCCTTTTGAAATGTATTTTTTTGTGCTTAGATCATCACAATTTCTTAATTTTGACTAAGAACTATTTCCCAGATCCACATGGAAAAGCTCTTTAAAAATAACTGTGACAGGTTAAATTTATGAAATACCAATGCAATGTCATTTGCTACAAAAATATCTGAAATTTGTTAGTAAAGCTGGTGTCTAATCTGCAAAACTTTTTGATCATACAGGCCATTTTAAGAAATAAATTCATATATTACTGATTTACTTCTCAACAATGTTAAATTGAAAAAAAAAATTATGTTTACTTTACAATAATATTAAATATGACATTTCAGATGATTGGATTTTACTAAAAAGGTTGATCCAAACAGATTATCTTAATACAATGATTTTTTTTTTTTTTATTAAATTTTGATGGATTAATCATGCAAAATGATTCCAGCTTCTGAAAAAACTGCTAATATCAAAACAAATCACTGTATTAATTCACGTTTAATAAATAGATGTAAGAAGAGACTTGCTTCTTACAATTGTTTTTAACCAGAAATTATTAGAAACAATAAAAATAGGAAATCAAAGAAATAGAAAAAATAGGAACACAAATTACCACTCAGTACTCACACCATCATGACGTGCTTTTATTGTAGGATGCTAAAAGAAGAAAGAAAAAAGTAAGTATACAGTCAATTATTTCATTAAAAATTATTATTATTATTATCATCATCAATATGCACACCCGTTTTGACAAACTAGAAAATAAAAGTTTACAATAATTGTTTACTGGCACACTCCAGTTTTGATTTACTTAAACTGGGTTTAAAGGCAAATGAAGTGAAATTTGCAGTCATGATTTAATAATAAACCCTTTTCTCTATAAGAGATTCCATTATGATTTTTCCATCGTCAAACAAATAAGCACTTGCAAACCTAAGTACAAGATGATTAACTCGAAGTGAAAATTATAATTTATTACTTTTATAACTTTACTTTTTACTGCAAGACTCTCACTTGTCTAATCAGCTGGCAAGATTGTGCTTGGATCTTGGCTTATATCTCAGCAAATTTAAGGTGACTCTGTATGAGAAGTAGTGGATACCATAATAAGATTTATCTTATAAATATTTCATTTCACTTTTGTCCATTTTCATTTCTCCAATTTTCAGACTTTTGCTTTCAGAAACGCTGCTCATAGCATTTCGTACATGGTTGGTTGGTTGATTTGTTGGTATTAATGTCCCTTTCAAGTAGTATGGTCAAATTAGGACGGCATTATAGGGGCCGCAAATTTTGCCTCACAAGGGTTCTTTAACGTGCAGCCGGCAAATGACTACACAGGACCAACGGCTTTACTTTCCTTCCGAAGGAAGTGCGTGATCTCAGGATTTCCCCCTGAAAAATCCACGTCGTCCTTGACCGGGATCGAATTTTTTATGACTTTGCCCCACAACTGCCAATTTTTTATGAATTTGCCCCACCTTTTAATTGTTCTCATAAAGCAAACAAACTCAAATCCTACCATGTCATGTTGAATTGAAATTAAAATTATTTGCTGTCAAATGGAGGATTTGGGGATTACCAACTGTCATTTAATAGCTAAGATCATACACTAAATAATCAGATGAGGACTTCAACCACAATTTAATTAGACACAATAAAAAGCTTAATCAGACACAAGCAGTACCAGATTGTGTACATAAATAAATTTATTACAGTACGAGAGAATCTAAGTGAGCATGGCGTACACCTTCTAGACACTAAAACTTGGCACAGAAGTAGGCTGTGGGCAAGCGATGCTTGCCAGAAGGGGCTTGAGTATCCATAGCAAGAGTATCTTTGGAGTTTGCCAGCAGATATGTCAGCAACAAATGGAGGCCTTGAGAAAAAAATCTTAAAAATTTAATTTTAAGATTCAAAGATTTATGATTAAAAATTTTATGTGGAATAAACTAAACAGATACATTAACACCTGTAGTGATAGGAGGCTGCCATTGCTACGAATACTCAAGCCCCTTTTAGCGAGCATTGTTTGCTCATGGCCTACTACTAATGTCAGTCTGTTTTCCTTTATGCAAATATCACAATATACAAGATACATTTATTTTCAAAATAAGACTATTTCAAAATGATAAAAGGTATTTTTAATTTATTTTTTTTTTACTTTCAGTTTTATAACAATATTGTAATATAATTTAACACAAGTCGTCGTTATACTGCTAATAAAAATAATCGCAACGTATATCCTAATTTCCTCATAATCTGTGATGTCTTTGAACACATTGCGAAAATATACATTAGATGAACCACTATGGGGGCATTCATATGACTCATTGGTCTCTGAGAAGGAGACAAGATATCAAGTCCAGTGGATGCTGGAAGAGGCTGAAGGAGTTGATATCCGTGTGATATCCCGTTATATCTTGGAGTAATTTTTATATAAATCAGGGCAGCTGGGATGGAATAACTGAAATCACATTAAATAAGCATTCCAATTTACTTTCCAAAACGATTTGGACGTCTGATCACCTTACCTTTAAAAATATACAAATATATCATAAGTTTTCAACTGCCCTTAATGGGTCTCATCACAAAAAATTCTGCTAACATTTTCTGCCTATATAAATGAGAAATCCTGTATACCAATCAATTCCAAACTCAAGTCACTCCTAGATCACTCTTTGCATCAAAAAGGCTAATTTTTTTTTTTTTTTGCATTAATCTATTTCCATGTACAAAGAAAGGCCCAGTAAGTTCTTGTATTCTTCCTGGACCATATCCAACTTTTGTGTATCTGACATACTTTAAAATAGTAAATGGCTATACGTTGTTCAAGAAGAAAATGATTCTACCTATGATATTTATGACTAAGTAACCACTGGATTTTATAATAAAAGTTACGTAGAGTTAAAAATTCAATGGAATGATTAGCATAAAAAAAATTCCTTGGCAAGAAAAAAAAAATAATTCTCACAATCAAGTTTCCATGCAGACATGGGATCAGACCTTTAAGTTCAATTCAAATTAAATTGAAGATGTCTTCCAAAGCTTCAAAGATACCGTAATTTTCGGGAGTAACGCCGCACACGCCAAAATTTAACAAAAATGTTAAATCTCCGGGAGTAGCGCCGCGGCGGCCGATACGCCGCACCCCCCCCCCTCCCATCACACACGGTCCGTTTTGTATAATCGCGTTTTATAAGAAATTCAATAAACAAACCAAAATTCAATATATATAAGATATATGTTATTAGTCGAATCCTTCAAAATCCGATGTTTCCGACTTACAAAATTACGGTATTCTGATTGGTTGCCCTCTATTGACGAACACGAAAATTAGACCAGTTGATCATTAGCCAAATGGCCTCTCTGGCCAAAAAGCCACACTAAAAGCGTGGATTATTTGAAATAATTTATTTCCTGTTGATGACTGATTACACTGCACGATTTGCGGAAAACATCGATGTTCAATTACATCGATGTTTCCTGAGTCGTCCGATAAAAGCGTCGATAAAAACCATCGATATTATAAATTTGTTGATGATAAGAGTGCTTTATTATCGAGTGAATCACCCGCTGTCGATGAACGATCACGCTCGATCGTTATCGGAGTGAATTTTTAGTCATGTATAGAATCTATCTATTTTTTTTTTTTTTTTTGTAAAATCTCCGGTAGTAGCGCCGCGGTGGCTGATACGCCGCACACGCCGAATTTTTAACTTTTAATAACAGAAACGCCGCGGCGTTACTCCCGAAAATTACGGTAACTTGAAAATATTAAGAATTTCATTATAAAAAATTGGTAGTTATATTCAAAGGTCTCAAGGAAAGAAACAATAATTGCAATGAAAATTCAATCATCTAATGAGATATCAGATGAAAATAAAAATCAAAACAAGAATTTTCAGATGCTCAACTTCAAATGTAAAATCATTATAAGTCCATTTTTTCCCTATTATACAATGTGATTCGAAAATCTCCAAATTCCAAGTTTAAGATGTATTTGCTGCAAAACCATAGAAGATATCAGAGTATTCCTGCTTGTGGTAGTTGTGTGCGACCTACTTTAGTAACGCGCTGCGAAACATGAGAGCACCACGTGACATGACAGTTGCACGGGCGAACAGTGACCTCAGTCAGTAATGGTTTTCACGCAAGAATAGAGTAATATTTTTAAAGTTTATTTTGCTGAAAAATCGCACAAACGTTGCATTCAATGCTTTCAAAGGAAGTTTCTTGATGCACCTATACTACACTACACCAGGGAAAACAACTGTGTATGATCTTGTATACCAGTTTCATGAGAGAGCAGTGCGTATGATAATCCTAAAAGTGCCCAATGGGTCGTGGTGACGACCATGTTTCTGAAGAAAATTCAAGTTTCCCTGCAGTGCACTGCAGAAGTCATTTCGGCGGCTGTGTCAATAGTTAAGGGCCTGGTATTCAGCCTGCTAGAGGGCTATTAAACATCTAAAGCTACGGTTGTACAGACAGAATTCGAGTAGTGCAAGAGCTTTGTTCTTTGCATTCGGAAGAAGTGCGGTTACTGCGAAAGTGCAAGAATTTTACGTGCATGATTTAGGACTCTGTTCTTATGTGAGAACCAAGACTGACATATCACTGCTCACCTGTGCAAGCATCGTGTCACATGGTGCTCTCACATCACGCAGCGCATTCCAAACCTCACACATAATTGCCCCGAACAGCAATACTCTGATATCTTTTGCAGTACACACGTTTTAAACTTAGAGTTCGGGAACTTTTGAATCACCTTGTATTTCCATTGAATTTTGCAGTTTATGAGGCACACTTTTTTGGAAAATTCTCCAAAGGAAAAATCTTAAGCATGATATAATAAATAATAGTATAAAGTAAAAATAGCTTAAGTGCAATTTAATACTGACAATTTTGAGTTTTAATCAATCCTTCTAATTCTACTTCATTTCTACTGACTGGGAGTTCACACCTGTCAAATGCAGTACCGTATTTTATGGTAATTAGGCCGCAGACTGGATAAGCCATACCCCCCCCCTCTCCAAGAATAATCTATCCTATTTCACTGTAAAGAAATGTGCTGCAATTTTACAGTGTTAAGTATATCCTTACTCTAGGGATAATAAAATATACATATGGTATATACTCGTCTATAACCAGACCCCCAGTTTTTGATCCCAAAAAGTGAAAGAACGTAGCCTAACTTCTCTTTATCTTATCAGGAATTTATTAAGCAGTGGAAAGGTTAAATAAATTCTGAATAGATTAATAAATTTATTATTATTATTATTTAGTTTTTTTTAAGACTCCACTTAAAGGAGCCCTCCGCTTATGAAAGCTTTCATCAACTCTGACCTGTGCATAAGCTGAATGTGGTTTTGTAGGGGGTCATTTTTTTGAAAAAGAATTTTGGCTTACAGATGAGTATATACGGTAATAAAATTTGGGTACAGTTATTGGATAATTAGAATCTGTAACCAGACAAAATTCATTTGGACAAAACTTTTCATTGCAAAAGAATAACGAATTTTGTAATTAAGATTTTGCTATACAGGGTGTCCCACAACAGGTATAAAAAAACTTCGTGAGCGTATTCTACATAAAAAACTGACACGAAAATACCAAATACAATTTTTGTTTTAGATCGTTCATTTTTGAGTTATAGGTCTTCAAAGATAGTGAATTTACCCTAATTTCGCATACAATTCATCAATAATAACATAAACACACGGGACACGGGTTCTGAATTGATTGTCAGTGTTATGATCGTGTTGCCCAAAGTCATGACTGGTCTAAATAAAAATCTACAGCAATTTGTGAAATTTAACCTCAAATCATAGTATTTTACAACTGGTAAATGTAAAGGAATTATAAATTAATAAACATTGATTTCTAATAATCTTCTTTACTTAATTCCATTTTTTCTAAGTAACGATTAGCAACATAACAATTAAAACAACAATAATCGGCAACAATTGACACTATTTAAGTCAAGTTTAAAAAAGAATAGAAAAATGAATTGTATGCGAAATAAGGGTAAATTCGCTATCTTTAATGACTCAAAAATGAACGATCTAAAACAAAAATTGTATTTGGCATTTTCGTCTCAGTTTGTTTATGTAGAATACGCTCACAAAGTTTTTTATACCTGTTGTGGGACATCCTGTATATATGCAAGTTTATTCAGAAAAATAATTTAATAGATTGGCTGCAGCATTGGTTAGCCCACACAAGCAAAAGTTTTCACTTTTTTAATAGTTAGGCTGCAGCCTATTTACCGTAAAATATGGTATTTAGTCCGTTTACCCAATGCTGACAATTAGAAACCATCTAAAAAATATTTTAAACGATACACAGCCAATATTGACAAGTTCCATTCTTAATTATGAATTTTTTTTATTGATCTGATAAATAACATATGCATATCATTCATGTTCAATGAGGAATTATTTATCTAAAATTTTATGAATTATATTGACAAGAAATTTTAGAAATTACATCTTTCACTCAATAACAAAATACATAATTTGAAATTCTAATTTCTCTACTATCAAACTATCTCTACACGCTTTCTCACTAACTTGAAAGTACCGCTTGTGTTACATGCAAACCATGCTGATCGGATCGCATGAATTCCTAGAATGCATTCATGCATACAGTGTTTGCCCTAAAATGCAGCTTATAGGATGGCAGAAAAATGATGTGAGTTTCTATTATTTCTATTATTATAAATTGTCTCATTATTTATTTGCCTTTATTTTTAAAGCCACAGTGATGACAGCAAATGTACCACTGTTTTTAATATCAAATATCAGTAGCTTCATGTTTATATTTTCATATTTTGTATTTATACTCATTTCTCTAATTTATTAAATCTGTTTTGGTTTTTGTTTATGTTTACAAGGGAGAAGCAAAAAGTAATGGGTATTTGTGTCTCATAAATTAATTTCAAACATTTAGAGCAAATCAAACTGTATTTTTGGAAAACTTTATTTGTATTTCATTTTTCAACATAATTGCCGCAGTTGTTTATGCCGCGGTCCCAACATGCAACCAATTTCTGTAAATCCATGTCAAGATATTTGTTCCGCTGATTGTGATGCCATCATCAGACAGTCCTTTTCATGTTGCACCATATGCTTCTACAGACTTCATGGGAATGAAATCAAACAGGATAACACCATGCCTATCCCAAAACACCGTTGTAGATTACTAGCACATTTCACAGCCTTAGATTTTTTTCTCATCAGTGATGAGAGGCATTTCGACACCGTGCCTGCTTGTTTGGATTTTGGCTGGTCGTGGAAAATCCTGCAACACCCCTGTCACAGCCTGCCCGGACCTAGGATCAAGTGGCCACTATCTGTTTGGTTCACCAAAGAATGTTCATTAGAGATCAGGTTTACCCACTGATCATGAGATGAAAATGAGAGAAACTTCAACTCTTATTAAGGAATAGAGAATGAAAGGAATGCTTGGACTGAGTGGTTACTTTTGTCTCATGGTGCTCAGAGTTAATCAGAAATGAGCTGTGCTCTTGGACAGGCTGTTTGAAATGGTAAGTGAATACCAGAATCTGTTTACACACCTTAAATGCTTCCACAGTGTCAAGTTAGAACGAGAAAGAGTATATTTTGTGTGCACACAATAAAGTCGAACTTAACACTTACATCTGGCATTAAATAATTTATGATGACATGAATATTTATGTGCTTTGACAGCGTTCTCCGTGTTTATTCTCTTGGCACTTAGGAAGGCAAATTCAGCTCAAACAATAACTTTGAATGAGAAACATGATGATGGTCAAAATTAGATTAAGGAAAAATTGTTATAGTAAAGCTACATTTAGAGAGGGGGGAGAGGGAAAGCAAATTTGAAAATATATATGATCAAAGAAAATCTTATATTAAGCAAACTAGATTAAACATCTGCATTACTTTAGAAAAAGAGTATTATATCTGGATTCATTCTTTCAGTTGCCTAATGATTTAAGCTTCTTGCAGAGTATTTTTCTAGTGGCTATCAGTAAATTTTATGTTGATGCAGTGTCATTTTCAAAAATTTTTATTATGGCAAAAAATGTTTCTACTTTATATATGCTTAAATAGAATAAATGCTTGGCAAGTGTTCTTAGGCATATAATAATACTTACAAAAATATTTTGAAGCATCAAAGGGGACTTAAAGTTGCATGACCTAATGTGTGACCATATTACAGGTCTTTATTACAACAAGGACAAACATTCATTTTTAAAAAGTATTTGAATGTTAAACGTTCTTAGAAAAAAAGTAAGGGAAAAGTTTTAAAAATTCTTCACAAATGCTAAAAAATAAATGTAAACACGCGATTTTAAAGTATATAATTTGTCTTTCTGAAGAAAAATAGAAGCAAAAGGTATCTATGTAAACGGAAAATCAAACTAGTTTTTATATAACTCTTTTATTAAAAATTTGATTTCAATTACATTGTCAAGTTAAAAAAAAAATCAAAAAAAAAAAAAAAAATCACAGCAATCCTAGCTTCTGCTCCCAACCCTCCTGCTTTTATATATTACAAATTCACTTAAGTAAAATATCAGAAAGTTAATAAAAATAACATAAAATAAGGAATGATTTAATTTAAATATAACTTCTTCCCCTTATATCAATTCAATAGCGATATTAATACATTAAATTAAAAGAAATTATCAGATTTTCATTTATGTCAATTGTAAATTAACAGCACCAATTGTCAATCCATTTATTAACAAGAACAGCATCAACAACAATTCTTAATTATGAAGCAAATCTATGAAATTAAAAAAAATAGGTAATGGATAGTAAATAATTTTTTTTAATAGTTAACAGTGAATTTGACACTAAAAGATTTAAAATTGTAAGCTTTAGCATTCCTCACTGCTTTAATTCTGAATCATGTTAACTGAAATCATCTTTTAAAAAAAAGTAAGAAAAAAAAATTACTTGTATAAGAAAAGAAATTTTTTTTCTTCTTCTTATACAGTGATTTCTTAATTTTATGCACAGGTTTTATGGCAGTCTGTGATTTCCATGGGCAAAAATCACTCTTATAAATTAGAAAGACTAAAAATATAGTAATCTCATTTTTCAGTTCAAAACTTATGAATGAATATGGAGGGAGGGGGTTAAAAATATTAAATATAACTAATATACTAATTAATAAATAATAGATAATTATTGTCAAAATAAAATTTCATTTTTAATGCTATAATAACAATTTTTTTTACTTTTCCTTTGCTTTTTATTTACATTAATTTAAATAACATTAATAATAACTCATTATGATAATCAAAATAATAATTATCATTATGTTGAAAATGTACGACAAAATCACGCGATTTCTTTTTATGTTGAATACACTGAGTAATGCTAAAAATTAATCACTATTTCACATAATGCTTACTTCCAAATCTTTCATTTGCTATTATGTGAAAACATAAATTGGACAAAAATAGCTAGGGCAAAGGGCAAAAAACAGATTCTCCTAGCAAAATCAGTACTGCTGGTCACCTTTATATGTGCAAAGACTTTTAAGTATGAATAACACATGCCATGTTCCAACCTCTTAGTTTTTCTTGGTTATTTATGTAACACCAGCAGCCAAATTGAATTCATTCAATATAAGAAATCACTGTATAATAAACCGAAATTAAGAAATCACTGTATAACCCTATGAAATGCACATTTTTCTCAAATTATGTCTACCAAAATTCTATAGATATTTATTTCACTGGATACGTAAAATGCAAACCAAAATTGACGGACTTAACATACTTTTCCACTAAAAAAACTTTAATTGAATTAGTGCCTGTAGAATGATACAAACTTTTGTTTTTTGCATCATCTTAAAACAAGACTGATATAATTTCACATAGGCAGAAAAAAGTATTCATATATATAAATTATGATCTCGCTTTAAATTTTAATCCTTTAATTGTGCATTCAAGGATGATCATTTGCCCCCACCCCCCTAAACCCACTATTTTGATGGCATTCTAAAATAAACATTCAGTGAAAGTGAATGCATTAGAAAATATGAGGCTATGGGTTAATTATAATTATCACAAACACTTATGATAAAAGTAATAATATAGTAAACACTCTTCGCTTTACTCAAGTTCGCTGCTACTGAAAGTGATTTGTCTCCTTAACGTGCTCTTTATCCCCATTTGAACTGCACAAGTAAAATTTCTTCTCAATGAAACAAATGCATATAAAGTGCCACATTGTTTTTAAAGTTGAGGAAAATGATATGTAGTGATATAAAA
Source organism: Rhysida immarginata (assembly GCA_023313115.1). Classification (NCBI taxonomy): domain Eukaryota; kingdom Metazoa; phylum Arthropoda; class Chilopoda; order Scolopendromorpha; family Scolopendridae; genus Rhysida; species Rhysida immarginata. The sequence continues at coordinate 1,848,022 of JAHWFO010085106.1, forward strand.
CATTTAAATAATTTAAATACTGTTGGAAAAAACTTTAGCATAATCATAGAAAAAATAATTTTCATTTAAAAACATTCAGTTTTCATTTAAAAATATTACACTTTTAGTCTTTCTGGTCTTGGACTAAATAAATAAATAAACAAATGAAAACAAAATATTTAGCTTTTTCCAGAACTGTACTCTGAATCAATATGACGAAAATTAATAGATTATTAAATTTATATGCAAGTGTTTTTTTAAGTACTGCATAAGCCTTTGATGTTAGAAATCTGAAATAATACATTTTAATCATCGATAATCCTGAATGCACATATAAAATATCACCATATATTGTGATGTAATCACTCTTGTTAATGACACATAATATAGTGTTTACCTGAAAATAACACTAGGGTTTTCTCTAAATTTGGGGAGGCAAAAAATTGAGGTCAGATTAGATTCCCATATTTTGAGGGGGGAAAAATGCCTGCACCACCGATTTACAGGTTTTGTTTTCATCCAGGTTAATGAACATCACATTAAAGATAACAAATAGCAAATTCGTACATATGAAAAAAAAAAAACATTTCCTTAAACCATCCAAAATGTTGAACATCAACATCTTGATTAGAAAATGTCATTCCAGATGGTATGACTTCAATTACAGCTTTTTAGATACAGTTGTAAACAGGCCATTCAAAGATTATTTGGAACAATATTATAATGACTGACTAATGTCTGGTGACCATTACAAGGACCAACAGGCAATAAGAAAAAAAAAGCCATCAGTATCACAAACTGGAAGGTAGATTTTAGATTTTTAGAAAATAATTTTTAGAGATTCTACTTTGAAAGGATTCAAGAAATGCTGTATCTTCATTCAATTAACTGCCTGGCTGTGGGGATGGTATTCTTTGGGAAGACAACAATGAAACAGCATGTGCTACAGATAGGGAAGATGAGAATGCTATGAATAAACAATATAAATAATGCATAAATAATAATATTACCATGTATAGCAAATAAAATTTGCAAAAATATTTTTCCAAAAAAAAAGGTTCCTTTTTTCCTTATAAAAACTTTTTTTCCCAAAAATGCCTTCCAAAAAATAGAAGTAGTATTAAATTCAAAGGCGTATTATTTTTAGGTAAATACGATAGATTATTTCAACAATATTTGGTGAAGTTGCATTTCTTTATTATGTATTAAGCCAACTTTCAGTTGGTGTCTTCTAATTTGATGCTTATTGGGATAAAAAGAATAATCTTTAGTAGTAATAAATATAAATGTTGCTGTTTAAATAATTTTTTTGTATAGAAGGGGCATGTTTCAGTCAGTACCTAAATTGTCAATTCCTCTTCCATCTATTCATTTTGTGTACCAGAATCACTTTACAAAATATTTTCTAATGACAAGTTAAAATAATTTTAAAAATTTGTAATCAATTTTATAAATGACCCTCTGCAACATATGAAAGTACGCTAAATAAAATCAAGAGTGAACTTTAAAAGTAAGAACAATGATAAGTCAGTTTTAATAGAATCTGATAATAAAATAGGTCTAATATCTAAAATTTTACTTTCATACGAGAAGAAATTAAAAACTTAAAGTCCTCCATCCACAAGCTGCAATAGTTCTTTCATAAAAGATAATAGAAATATTTGGCTATAAACATAACTGATTAGTTTTTAATCAAAGAAATATTTATGAAAAGCTTTCCCAATTTTCCTAGAAATTTGAATAAAAAAAGGAATTGCCATTTTTCTGAAATAATCATATTAACCTTTTACATGAAAAATGAAGATATGATATTCTTTTTTTTTACTAGTTATCATTAATCCAAATTTTAAGTTGAAAAGAAATAAGAACCATGAATTGCTAAAGAAATTTTACAAGTATACTTGAATAAATTTACAAGATCATTTTTATAGTAATTTTTATTATTTGATTTACAAACAAAAATCTTCAAGAAATTATGACTGCCTTACAATTATGAATTTTTTATGACTATACAAAATTACTATTTTGTAAAAATGCTGTGATTTAATCAATGATTTTTTTCAGAACAAACTTTCAATCTCTGAATTACATAATTGAGAAAAATAAATCAATAATAAATAAAAAAAAAAAGCCATCCCCCTCATTTATTTAAGAAAAAAAAATCCCAACTTATTTTCATTCATCTCTCTCTCTCTTCCTTCCTCTGTGTTTTAATATTCCATTACAGATCCCTCCCTCTAAAATGCTATTTTAAAAAAAATTTCCAATTTCCTGAGCAACAGTTGTCAAATAGTTAGTTTTTTTGTTTTTATTTATTTATTTTTTCAATTGTTTTATTTTCACAAACAAAATGCCCATCATTTCTGAAACAAAGAAAATGCTGCTTTGTTATGAAATTATGTTTCTCTTCCAAATGAAATAATGAGCAAGGATATAAATGACTTTAATATTAAAGTTTTCTCTTAAATCTGAAAATATCTTTGAGTATGAAAATAAAACAATTTTACAGAAAATGTAACCTCACCATATGTTTTTTTACTAACAACATACAAAGAGGTTCATTTTTGAAAGAAGACATTGGGAATCGAGCATGATGAAGCTTCCTTTTAATTAATCCAATTTACAATTGGTTTTTGCTTTCAGGAAGCGCTCTACAAGAGGTGTATCATTTCATAGAGGACACTGATTTAATAAAAATTATTATATACACAAGATGAAAGATAAAACTAGTTTAAATAATGAAATTTAAAAATAAAAAGCAAGGGGTTCAAACACAAATGTAACTCTTAAAAGTGATGAACTTCTGTTGTTGATGAATTGTTCAGAGAAAAAAATACGACACATGATGAGATACAACACATGACTTATATGTAAAGCTGTGTTAATATTTCTACCAAAAAAATACCTTTCTGGCAGTTTACATAGTCCCATTAGATTTTTTCTTGGATGAAGGGATGAGTTAGGGCCTCGTTAATTGAAATGCGTTTGGATGGGTCCAACATCAATATTTTCTCCAATAAATCTCTTAATTGGCCCACTTTTCGAAGTTGGTCCTCAGGTAGACGCTGGTAGCCAACAAGATCTGCCATTAGATCCTTACTTGGATTTATAGTTGTCATCACAATCACTTTTTCCTGAAAAGATTGTTTTTATTTCAGTACAAAAGAGGTCATTAAGAAACCACAAAAATTTTAATTTCCTAAATGCTTTAAAATTATATTCCAAAGTAAAATAAGAGAATTTAAAAATTCTCCATAATTTCAAAATAAAAAAATCATACTGGAGAGATATCTTATTTTTAACTCTTTAGAGATGAACAGGTATTGGCATTATCTTTTGAATTTAATAAGTAAATAGAGAAAAATGAAGCATTTTTTATCACCCTTATTCTCAAAATGAAAGTTTAAGTTTTATCGTTTAGAAGAAACAATCTTATAGGCAAACAAATTCTAACGTCACAAATTGCTCCACGCAAATAAAACTCCATAGACATGCAGGGAAAATGAATCTATTTAAATTTTTTTATGGGGGGGAAAAAACGCCCGAAATTAGAAAGAATAATTGCTAAAACGTGTTGTCATCAGGAACAAACCTGTATGCAAAATTTAAGAGCGAATGGAAAAGCGGAAGTGCTTCAAAATTCAACTGAAAGGTTCCGTACCATCTCACAAGATCCAAGAGCGAACTAATATAAGGGTGGTAATAATTAAATTAAAGTCAAAAGATAATGGCAATACCTGTTCATCTTTAAAGAGTTAAAAATAAGATATCTCTATAGTATGATTTTTTTTTTATTATCATTTAGTATAAATGTCTCATCATCACTGCACTCTAAGCTCTATCCATTGCAAGGTCATTGTGAACAAGTGATGGACATAGGAAAGGGAGTTTAAAATCCACAGATCTGGGATCTTAATATACCATTCATACCTGAATTGATTTCTTAACTTCAGTGATCTAACAAGAACTGGAGTTCTAACTAATAATCTATAACAAGGAGAAAGGTTCCACTTTGTAGCAACAAGAATTTATTACAAACACATGTTTCAGTCTTAAACTAAACTCAATCAGAATACCGTAAAATCTTGAATACACGCCGGTCTCAAATAAAAGCCGGATGGGATGAAAAAAATAAATTAAACGGACTATGTCGGAAAAAAAACTTCATTATATGGACTTGCTGATATAAACTTGGTGTTATGTCGAGTTCCGTTATATAGAGGGAGCTAAAACCTAAATTTGTGGAACCGTATTATACAAGAGAATAATATTAGCGCTGGAACGACTGATGGCGATGGCAGAAGTGGGGGAAGGGGAGTTAAAAACACATTTCGGGCTGATGAACTTCAAACGAAAATACTCTATAATATATAAAACGGTTCATTAATTATACAGTATATATAATGTGCAGTTCATTATACGTAACATTAATTCACTTTTTATTTGAATTTCCCAATACCAAAAACGAATACGAAAATAACTTCCCAAAAAGATGACAACTTCAAAACTGCTTCGATATGACAAACTTCAAACCAAATTAATGTAAAATATACATCACTGTACATTAATTACACGTATATACAATATATAGTTCATTATCCAGTACATTTCGCTTTTTATTTGAATTTTCCATCACCAAAAAGCTAATACGAAATTAACTTCTCGAAAAGATGGCCACTTCGATGGCACTGCTTCGATATGACCAAGTTAATTTTGCCCTGTTGCATTTTATCCAATCATGTTTCATCAACTAATTTAACAGATGAATATTTAAAAGCCCCAACCTCAAATTACTCTTGTCTCTATTCAAAATTGAATACTATAGAACTTAAAATATCAGCAGACAGAACAGTACTTTCTTCTGTTTTTTCTATATGTTCTTGCATATTTTATTTCTTGCGATGAGTAAAATAGGGGGGATCACATTACACAAGATAAAATTTTTACTGTTTTTGTGTTCGAAAATTGGAATTGCATTATAGTAGAATAATTATGGTATATAATAACCCTAGTGGAATTCCCTTGCCTTACCTGCATCAAAAGAACCACAAATGGAATTGTCCAATCATGTGAAGGAAGGGGTTAAAACCAATAATAATGATCAACAAAATTAAAAATTATTCTTGTTCATGGAATGAAAATGGGTGATTTTGGTAGCATCTTTCCTGATGATTATGAATATAATTTTGAAATTTCTCTAGTATGCAAAGTTTTGAGATAAATCGAATTAAAATTTCTGTAGAAAATAATAGCAACAATATTGTATTAAACCATTCGCTTGTTCGCTTTTATTGCTGCAATATTAACACATTTTACAAGTTGAAAAAATGTGCTCAAATGATAGAAAATCTGTTAATCAGATTAAATATGACCATTACAAATGGTTTACTTGTGGAGATTTGAAGGTCATTGGACTTCTTTTAGGCATGCAGAGAAGGTACACTGATTACTGCCAAAGATTTCCATTACAGCACAAAGAGTTGGATATATCGCCAAAATTTGACTCCTGAAAAGTGAATGTCCCAAATCAATATCTAGTCAAAATTGAGAAAATCCTGCTGTCTTCACTTCATATCAATGCAGTGAGAAATGAATTTGTTGAGAAAGCAGCTGGCCTTAGCAAATATGTTGACTGTGACAAAAACTCATGACATAAGTAGTAATTAAATTTTCTAATTTGTTTTCAGAGAAGAAGATGTAGTGGATGACGACAATATTGAATCTAAGAGAATATCTTCCCTCAAATGAAGACACAATTTTTGAAATTTCTAATAAATTCAAAACGCAAACAAAAATCGATGATTTTTTCCAATGTTCATAATGTTTTTTCCTTCAATGTTTTTCTATTAAGTTTATGCAAGTTTCATTTCTAAACAAGGCAGTGTTCTGTAATAGAAAAATAATGCAATAAAATAGGTTATTTTCCCTTTCACATTTTAAATGTTTATTTATTTATTCTGTATTTTCTTGAAATGCAGTACTTAACCGCTTCTTTTTGGACCTCGATTTTATGTTTTCCCACATTATACGTTTTTTATGCCAATCCAAGGAAAAATGTAAAATCGGGGTTTTACTGTATTACAATTTCTAAAAATTGGTGACTGATAGAAAAATTTCATTTTCATTTTTGTAATCAGCATTAAAAAGACTACAAGAAACACATAGTATGGTTCCACGAGCAGCTTGGCTGTTGTCAAGTATAATTTGGTCCTTACAGTTTTGTACTGTTTGATCTTAAGTTGATAATGAAAATAAAGAAAAAATTCTAATGTGATGATTTGATAATTTCCATATTAAGAGAATTGAAAATTAAAATTGGTTTGTATTGTTCTTATTGGTTTTTCATTTGGTATTGAAAATCCTCTTGCCCTTCTTCAACGTATGTAAAACAAGGATTCTCTTTATTCCCATTGTGGTGTTATGTCCTCGTAGCCGCTGTCTCCGCTTCCGCTACTGCTCCTCCCGCTTGGTGCCACCAGCTACCAATGATGCCGTTATTTGAGAACACGCTACACTCTTCTATTGATCAGCACACCAGCTTCACCAATGTTTTGCTGACATTTCATGCCTTGATCCTAAATCTCAGAGCTTTAATTGATGACGGCTTGTTAGTGTCTATTGCATCTGCATCATAATTTTCCTAAGCATGACTCTGCACAACTAGTGCCCATTTATTCCATGCTTTATGTGCATACACTTGCTCCTCATATCAGTTTTGCTTTAGCTTCACAACTCATTATACTACACTTTGCTGCCGTTGTATTATTACATGTATATCATAGCCTAATAATAACAAGTATGTACACTCCCGTCAAATCCCATGTTAAATGTGCAGTTTTCTGCCGATCGTACAAGCAACGAACCTAACAGATGGCCTCAGATCTTTTTGCAAGCACACGCATCGTTATGACGTCAAAATTTTCCAACCAATTGGAAATCACTTTGTCAGTTGGCTATGGTTCGCTTCGAGCGGTCATAAGCGGTCCAAGATATTCCTTTAATTCGAAAAAGGAGTAGTTTATAGCTTGCTTATATAGGTAAGTTAAAGTTAAACTTAAAGCAAAATTTCTTGAAAAATACACCCGGTCTAATTCAAAACGTTTGATTAACAAATCCGTAAAGACATATTTTAATATGTCACACTGTAACATCTTATACTGTGATAGACAGTATTGTCATATGGAAGATAACCAACTTCTTGATTATCTGTTCCTCTCCTTATCTCATCTGTGAACGTTTTCAGTTATTTTCACCAGATGGCATGGAGGAACCCAGACCTATTTGAAGACGACTAGGCTTATCACCCAATCAGAGATAATTTTAACTTGTCGCACATGTAGAGATGGTCTCTGAATCCAACCAGAATGCCATTTGCGCCTGTGTCAATGGTATAAATTAAGGTGCTTCAGTGACAAACGACATTCTGAACTTCTGTGACAATTATGATGACAAATGCTGCCTCCTCGACGTCAGATCAACAAACTTATTCTCTTGGACATTATCATCCCCATGGACAAAGGCTTATCAATAGTTGTGAGTGTTAAAGATTCCTTGGTCAGATTCAACCAGAGACAGACTTAATTCTTTAAAGACTCTGAATTTTGTCATGGGGAAATTAGAACTTGACTTTTGTTTTCTAATACTTAATGATCAATGTTGAAATTTATATTAATCAAATACTTTCATCTGCTTGCTTATTTAAATATTAATCGTCATTTGAATGATGTTGAATCAGCCCAATTGGCCTTGATAACTTGTATTTTTCTCATTTGTATTCATATTTTGTATAAACTTTTATGTTTTATAATAAAATTCTTTTTGTTTACATTTTGCATACCACCATCTTATACCCACTATTTACCTACTTCATTACACTGTATTATCTTGGTTAGAGCCCCAGGCTCTATTAAAAATTGCATGTATCCCTGGGGCAGTAATTGAGACCAGGCCTCTATTCCTTTCATACATTCCATTATTTTGCAATTGTAATTTACATTTCTGTTTCAAACACTGTAATTTTACTTAAAATTATAATTACAATATTTTATTATGATTCATTTTTCTCATCTGAAATTATAACCTCATTCCTCTCAGTCTCTCATAAAAAAAAAACAGTTCCACTATCTCTTTATGGCCAGGATAGCATGACCTGGCCTCTATTACCAAACCATGAGTTGTTAAATTCAACAATTGTACAGCGCTGCACGAAGCGCTGCAGCAACAGAATGGTTAAAAGCATTGTTGTGCTCATTGTAGCTCAGACGTGTGCAGCAGAGCATTGGTTCGAGATTATAATTTGCAGCAACCCTTTTTGTTGCTTGTTCTGTTGCAGAGCTTTCTTACAAATGGTGGCGTTCATGAGTGCAGACGATTTTGTGTAGGAAAATATACAATTTTACAATTAGATACTGAAATGGCTAAGAAAGTTGTAAAAGGTACATTAATGATTTTGAAAAGACTTCTTATCGAGATGTTTAATAATAGGCAAACGTCTTGATTAAAAAAAGCGGCGACGTGACTTGGGATCGCTTTCCTATGCGAATGAGGCGATTGTGGCAGACAGCTTGCACAGACGGCTTGTTTGCAGCAGAGAGGCAATAAAGGCATGCTTTTAATACCACACTGCTTTGTGCAACAAAGTGCAGTATGACGTCATTTTTGATGCTGAAGGGCTGAAGAACTGTTGAATTTAACAACTCATGGAAAGTCTAATATGCTGACCTCTAAAGGAACTTCTTTGTAAGGATGGTCTAAGGGCTGCCGCAAATTCATATATTGCTAGCGTAGTCTCAGCTAGTGCATGATCAGCTGGCTCAGGGCTATCTTTTTCTTGCTCATCAAGGCGAGGACTGATGTTGCATTTTGCTCGCTCGCTCCGGTATCTCACGCATCAGCAAAAACTTGCGCCCGGGCTCATGTGCAGTTGCTTGCTCACACATTTTACACTAGCACTAAAATGAATTTGCAGCACCCTAAGAATGAAATGCATCTCCGTAATAAATTCTTGCTGTTCCAAAGTGGAATCCCTCTCCTTGTTTACATTTAGCCTAAGGCTGAATTGATTTTTGTTGTTTATCACAGGCCTTTTTAGCCTTGTTTTGTGATTGGCTGTTTTCATTGCATATACTATATGCAATTCTCTCTCTATGCTAATCACACTGAATGATGGTCAAAGAGTAAATGAAATACGTATATGTGTTGCATCATATTAAAGTTTTTGTGGATAAGAGGAGTTATTCTTTTTATCATCATTTTTCCCTAGATTCAATTCAGACATATTTCTTTATCCCCTTTTATTAGTAGGAAGTTATCATTTACCCTATTTTTTTTTTGTATAAGCTAAAAAAAATTATAAAATTAAGTATGCTACTCGCAGATTTTAGTATCCTCATCCAAACCACCTTGATATATGTCCCAGATAAAGCTTTCACCTGTAGACCCAAAACATAGGTAAAGTTTTTGTACACATTTTGAAGTTTAGACTGGTTCTTTATAATTTTCTCATCTTAAATAATTATTTTTTTTTAATCAAGTCATCGTTTTCCCTTCCAACACAAACCTAAGATCAGATGAAACATTTGTGAGGTTTAACTGAGAAATTTTATAGCATTTAGTGTATATTATATAATGAATTTCTTCAATTTCTAATTAATTAAAAAGAGCTGCTTATAAAATGCTAAGAATTAAAAAAAAATTTGATTCGTATAATCATGAAGTAAAAAAAATTACGATAAAATAAGTTTTTGGTACGTTTCCCTTATTTGTTAATAGGAAGGTTAAACTTATTTAAACTTAGAAATGACTACTTAAAATTAAATGGAAATATTATAGTTGAGAACCGTGAATCCGGAATGCTCGGGACCAGAAGCCACCCGGATTCGTGGTTTTTCTGTATTTTTTCAGGGAGAAGAACACAATGCATGTCAAATATGTAATTAAATCGTTTCTGATTTTGTTTATTTTAAATTTCTTTTAAAATAAAAGTTTTCACAATTATACAATTAAAGTAATTAAATTATTTCACAATTATACAATTAAAGTACCGGTAATTAAATTATTTCACAATTATACAATACATCAGTCCGAGTTCTTCACATTTGGCTAGCCATTGTCAAAATTAATTTTCATTCCGATGTTTCTAAGAGTTATCACATATATTCGTTTATAACTGTGTATTATTTTTACTTCAGCAAAAAAGTATTACAAATAGCAGGAAAATTCAATTGGAATCAGCATTAAATCAAAATTTTAAAAGTACAACAAATTCGGCGGTGATTAGGCCTATTGGAATGTACACGTTGTCCGCGGTAAGGCCTATCGGAATGCACCCATTGTCAGTGATTAGGCCTGACAGTCTATTCTGAAAATACACTAATCATCAAAAATACTCAAAACTGTAAGGGAAAAATTGTGCATTGTGAATATAATTTATTAAGGAATTTTAATTAAAACTAAGATCTCGTGTCATTAAATGGTCACCCATCCACTGACTAGCCGTGCTAGGCGAAGCTTAACTTCACAGAACTGGTTTACTCGGCAAAAGCCCCCTAGTCCATGGCCTCCCCCTTACAACAACAGATAACATTACAACAACATAATATAATATATATCAAATTAAAAAAAACACACAAAAAAAAAAACTGACTTACCCGTTCAGTGACTTTATCAACTTCATGATAAAGAAAATTACAGTTGGAATCAAAATGTTGATCACGAAAGGCTCCCTTTCTGATTATCTTGTTAGGAAATTTTCCTTTCAAATCCATAAAAAATTTGAGCATTTGGTTGTTAGTTTTCCCAGGAAACATGATCTTACCAGTATAGAGTTCATAGAGTGTACAACCAACACTCCACATGTCAATACCAAAGTCATAGCCAAATCCCAAAACTAGAAATAGAAAGATATAATCAAGATAACTGTTGCATGCAATTCATTTAAAAGATTTATTTGCTGGAACTGCACTTAAATAATAATGAAATGCATGAAGACTAAAGATCAAAGTTTTATCTTCCAAATTTTGTTACACCTGAACATGATCACCAAAGCAATAATTACACCCAGTCTCAATCCCAATATGACTAAATCATATACTATGCATCCAGTTTTGCATATTTCACATTTACAATTCAATGTACAGTGAAAACGACTGCAATGTCATGTACAGTACTATGGGTGATGCTAATGCAGCTTGGCTTAATCAGGAGAGACATACAAACATGTACAAATGCTTCAATTTCAATTTGGAGACATCACTTTATTCAATTATGAGGAGTTTTTTTTTAATTTTATTTCATTCATAATTGAAAGCAAACAAGTTTGTATTTGAATTTAGTCCCTATCAGCTATGGTTTACAAGATAAAGTTTGAATATGTCCTAATTTGCTAAATAGGTGATAAGAAAGAGCCCAACAGAGAGCCCACCGACAACTTTCAGTTATTGACATTAACAGAATTCTAAATTTTACGAAAGTTATCAAGTAATTTGAGGATTATAGTATTTTCAACCACCCTGGTATATTTAAATATGGTTACTTAATATGTATTTTAAAAAACAAAACAAAAATCCTCAAGACTAACCACATGAAGATTATCAACAAATAATACTGCTTCTAACAAACTCTTTTATTGTTTCAGAATGCATCATTTATACTAGAAACTATTTGTTGATTCTGCTAATTATACTAGTAGAACACACATCAGCAGAATAAGGGAGTCTTTAAATGTTGAGCCACTACTTCTCGGGATTGAGAGGTCTCAATTGCATTGGTATGCCCACGGATGTCGCAAACTGTTCTTCCTAGGCAGTTGTTAGTTTCCAAGCCGGTAAGAGACCAAGGGCTCAGCCTAGAGCAAGGAGGTTAGACTACATGGAGAATCTGGGTTCGAGTCGCTTGGGTATTACCATTGAGGACACATGCCTGATGGCAGAAGATCGCGAACACTGGAGATCCTCCATAAACTGCTGCCCCCCCATGACCCTAATGGATAAGTGGATTTCTGAAGTGAGAACCATAATTTTCAGTATAATATGCAGGAAAAAAAATATTTTTTTAAAATATTTAAGTTATATTTACTTTCATTCAATAAAAAAATTAAGGTTAAATTCTCCTTTGTATTTGATTGCTGCATTGAATATACAAGGTTATTCAAAATGATCAACAGAAACAAGATTCTTATAACTATTTTTTTCTGAAGATCTATTTTAATTTCCAAAATATAATTATTATTTTAAAATTCCACTTTGGGATCTGAAAGTTTAATAAGGAAATATTCTAGTTAAAAATAAACAACAACAAAAAATCCATTAAGCTAGATGCACAATATTAATTAAGCATATTTCAAATGAACATTTACGAATGTTTAAAATTTATATTATAGAAATCAACTTATGAACCAAGTGAGAAATATTTTTTATTTCCTTAAAAGATTTCTTATTTTCTAAGAAGGTAAGCTTTAAATTAGAGAACATAGTGGTTTACTTACTAATTTCAGGGGCTCTGTAGAATCGACTGACTAAATAGGGTGTAATGTCGTTCTCCGCAACATAAGAAGCAGATCCAAAATCGCAGAGTTTCAAAACTAATTTACTTTCATTAACCTAATGAAATTAAGTTCAAATGCAAGAAACTAAATCTTTAATTTGAAACAAATTTCTTTCATGCACTGCAGGATAGCTTTTATGTTATTTTAACAGTTTCACAACAGTTAAAATGACTCCTCTTAAATTAAATAAATAAATAATTTATTAAAAATTAAATAAATAAATGAATAATTTATTAAAAATTAAATAAATAAATGAATAATTTATTAAAATTTCCAACAAGACTTACCCATAAAATACATAAAAACAGCTATAGGTTTAAAAACAACTTAAAACATGAAATAAAATACCCAAAAAAGAAAGGGAAAAATTTAAAAAATCCAAAAATAAATATAAATTTCAAGGTCTATTTAACACACTCTTAGAGAAATATAAATTGCAATTAAACGATCCAAATTAATAGGAAAAGAGTTACCAGTAACTTGGACATGATAAATTGCACCCATTCTTTCATAATTAGTTGAAGAAAAATAAATACAGGGCGATTTGAAAGTCCCCGAACTCCAAGATGTATTTACTGCAAAACCATAAAAAAATATCCGAGTACTGCTGCTTGTTGTAGTTGTGTGTGACCTTAGGAATGCGCTGGACAATATGAGAGAACCATGTGACACTACAGTTGTGTGGGCGCGTTTGAAAAGTGACGTTCAGTCGGTCATGGTTCTCACGCAAAATCAGAGCCACATTTAGAGCCTTGTTTTGTGGAAAAATCATATATCAACGTTGTTGCATTCAGCACTTTCAAAAGAAGTTTTCTGATGCTCCTATACCACAGTTGGGAAAACAACTGTGTATGAGATGCACAGTGTGAATATAACTAAAAGCTTCCCTCCACCGCTCTTCGTTGAAGTCATTTCGCAGCTGTCTCCAGAGTAAAGGGGCCTCGTATTCAAGCCAGCCAGAGAGCTACTAAACATCTAAAGCTACAGCCATACAGAATTAGAGTAGTGCAAGAGCTTCATTCTTTGGATTCGGGAAAACGCATTGCTTACTGCTAATGTTTTAAGATTTTAAGCGCAACAGTCTGACTGCATGAAATTGGACTCCGTTTTTGGTTGAGAAGTATGAGCGCCGTAACATCATCGCTAGCCCACACAAGCCGCTTGTCATGTAGTGCTCTCATATTGTGTAGCGTATTCCAAAAGTCACACACAATACCACAAGAAGCAATACTTGGATATATTTTATGGTTTGCAGTAAATAAGTCTTAAACGTGGAATTCAGGGCCTTTTGAATCGCCCTGTATTAATGAATTAATATCACTGTTCGCCCGTGCTGCACAAAGTCGTGTCACGTGATGATTTCACATTGCACAGCTCATTCCTAAGGTCACATACTACTACCAAAAGAGAAATACTTGGATATCTCTATGGTTCTGCAGCAAATATATTTTAAACTTGAAGTTTGGGACTTTCCAATCGCCCTGTATTAAAAGTTACCTTATTGCGAGTGAAATTAGGAATCTTGACATAAATTTTGCCCAGAACTTCGAGGAAATCAATATATCCATTAATCAATTTACAGGGAAAAAAAAGCATCTTGAATCATTCTTCTATGCTGTAATGATGGAAACCTTAATAATAATGGATGCTGTTTAGAGGAAGTGGATATAGACTTAAGATCAAGATGGGTAAATAAAAAATGAAGAAATAGTTTCTGAACAGATTGAATTTCACCAATAAGCAATAGGCCTGATGGAAGTGCAAATTTCACTCCTAATGATGAAAGCATATTCTAGAATAACCTGACTTAACTGCAAAGAAAGGAGAACTAATACAGAGGATCTATTAATACATTTAAAAGAACTAAATACGAATCTTAAGGCTTTATTCATTTTGTTTTTTTGGTATTTTTTTTGATATAACGAACATTGGGCTTTGAATTTAAGAGTGGGTATAAAAAACTGCATGATCGAGAATACAGAACAGAGATTAAAAAAATATCAAAAACACGATACACAAAATTAATTAATGTGTATGAAATTTTATAATAGGATTCAAGGCCATACAATTTTATAAACACCAATTTTGGACTGCGTACATATTATTGTCAGAAGAGACAAGCCAATAGAGTTTTACATCATCAGCTAATGCAGGTTAACTCAGTTAGCTCTAACCACGAGGGACCAGATTAAAAGTTTGACTTATCCGGGGTTTGACATAAACATTTGAACGAAAATGAGGCTATTGATTACTGTCGAAAACACATGTAAGAAATTCTGTTGCCTCTATGTAAGAGTATGGTATTCCTCAATGGATGTTGAATAAATTTAGTGTAATGTACCATAGGGAATATACATGTACTGAAGAACTGTTCCCCATATATAAATATGGGTAAGAATTCCTCAAAAACAAACATGTCGTGAAATTTAAAACTTTTATTATAATTTGTTAGTACCTAATGGAGTATTAAAATTCCCAAAATATTTTTGAAAAATTTCCATTTGTTAAAAAGTTATAAACAAATACATTTTTTGGTACTTTCTGTTTAAAAAGTCATATCTCAAGCTAATTTTTTCAAATCTCATAGATCCATTTATTATTCTTTAACGATTATTACGCCAGTAGGAAAGATAGTCCCAGCCTGCGAACTGGGTACTGCTCCAGCCAGCCCAAAGGGCATGTAAATAGCGTAATGCTTCCATGTCCGCAGTGGCGCAATTGGCTGGCGCATCTGCACGGTGAGCAGAAGGTTCCTGGTTCGATCCCAGGCTGTGGAATTTTCTTTCCTATTTTTCATCAATAACATTGAATCTGTATTTATTAACGATTTAGAATTTGAAAAATAAATTTGGTGATCTTTGTTTTTACACAAATGCCATCAATTTTTGTCAAGCTATTCAATCGTACCACTGGGCTGCTAAGCAAGTAACTCTTCATCATTCAATATTAACAGCAACAGGGAGCTTCCCTGTAGAGCAACTTTTTTAAGCAATTTAACTCTCCCTCCCCTTTGTGATCATAAGTGGTCAAATTCTGCCCCCCCTCCCCAAATTGACCACGTGGTTCATGAACATTCCCCAAGATGCCTTCTGACAGTTGCAATGCGATGTGAATGCATTCTGAAGCTAGCTGAAGCATTCTGTATCCTTTTCACATCTGCTTTCGATCTCAAAGAACCAAGTTTTTGATTTTTTTTTTTTTCAAAAGTGGTGTAGATGCTTATAAAAGTGACTTTGTATAGACTAAATTCCTGAAAAAAATAATTTTAGAAACAATATCAAAAATAAGAGACTAAAGGCTAGAAAAGAAACCAACGCCGATCCCTGAACATGGCTAATAACAATAATCCTGTTATTTCCTTGTTTACAGACTACAGCAAAGCATTTGACTCGATCTGCCACTCCATTTTACTTTACAAGCTTTTAGCTATTCAAAATATTTCATAGATAAACTCTATCAGTGGAATTCTATTAATCAGCTTAACGATAAATTTGAAAAAGACTTCATAGATCATCTTTTATCAACGCAATAAAAAAGTAATAACCTTACTTATAATTCCTCTATTCTTCATTCTTCCAAATCAGTTAAATATCTAGGGATTCATTTATCCCACAATTTGTCCTAGAATATCCATATTAGGTAATTCATTGGCTACTTCTCTGAATCAAAAATTAGGATAGCTAAAATTATATAAACAATATAATTGACTGACCTTGGAGAACTGTGGATACTTGTGTACATATGAAGGGCTGATACCACTTTTCCACAAAAAGAGTTTTTAATCGTATCTTCATCATCTCCACAAAGTTTAAGACTTTTTCACCTCTTCATCATCTCCCCTCTAACATTCTTTCACTACTCTACTTTACACAAATACAGTCTTCTCTTTATTTCGGAATTCAATTCTGGGGCTCTTCCACTGTTTTCAATCTGACCACCTCCTTTGAATCCAGAAAAGAGTTATGTGAATCCTGCTAAAACTTCGAAGTCATGATTCTATCCACCATAGCCATTTTGCTAATACATAATCTACTTACTGAATCTAGCAGTATTTATTTATAAGGCAACTAACAACCTCTTTCCCTACTTTTCTCTCTAATCTATTAGACATACCTATAGCAGCCGCCACGTAAGTTGAACGACAGGATGACGTCTTTTCTAACGCCAGCCAATAGACGTTAACGGGAAGTACTACTCAAAGTCAAAAAAATAGAATATCAATATTTTAACGTCTAGGTCATTATAACTCATCACTTTTTTGTTTAAAACAAAAGAGATAGACATTTGCATTTTTTTTCTATGAATGGTTAAGTAGCCATCTTTAATCTAACAAAAAAATTTAAATAACATTAAAAACCTAAATTATGCAAATTTTCTTTGTGACGACATAAAAATAGAATAGTCAACCACCTGTGACAAAAAAATAGAATATTCCAAACACTATTCAAAATAACATCAAATATTACATTTATTCAAATTTTAAAGCTAAGAAAAGGTATAAAAAGGATTATACTTCGTGCAATTGTAGAGTAATATTGTCTATTGCATCAATATGGGAAGAAAACGAGATCTTTCACCGTCTACAAAACGTATTATTGTTCAGTTATCTGCTGATGGGAAAAACCAAAGTGAAATTGCGGATATTGTTAAATGTTCACAGTCAACTGTTTCTAAAGTTATCTTGAAGCACAAGAAAGGCTTGGGCATGCACACCAAGAGATACAAATGCGGAAGGAATCTCAAAACATCAGCCAGGGACCATAACAAATTACGCCGCATAGTGGAAAAGCATCCGTTTTGGCCTTCCAGAAAGTACCATCAGGAATGGAAGTCAACTGTGAAAGTGTCCCAACGAACAACACTTAGAAGAATTCGTGATTTGGGATTTAAATGTCGTGTTCCCAAACGAAAACCTCTTCTCACACGAAAACAACGAGCCAAACGATTAGCTTGGTGTAAAGAACATGTCAACTGGACAAAAGAAGAATGGTGTAATGTAGTGTTCAGTGACGAATCCAAATTTTCCGTGGCTTATGGAGATCAAGGGTGCCGTGTGTGGCGAAAAAAAGGTGACGAATTTCAAGAGACGAAATTAAAAAGGGTTGTTAAATTCCCAGAGAGTGTGGTGGTTTGGGGATGCATGTCTGCCAGAGGCGTTGGAAGGCTCGCCTTCTTAAAGGAAACTGTCAATGCTAAGGCATATCAAGATGTCCTGGAATACTTTCTCATTCCATCCATAGAAGATCAGTTTGGAGATGAAAACATCATTTTTCAACATGATTTGGTTCCTGCCCACGCTGCTAAAACAACCACACAATGGCTTCAAACTCATTCTTTACATCTTTTTTCGTGGCCTGCCAACTCCCCTGATTTAAACCCCATCGAAAATGTGTGGAATATCGCTAAGAAAAGATTATGTGAATATCCTGCCCAAAATAAAAAAGATCTACAACAAAACATTGCTAACGTTTGGAATGAAATGAGTGTAGAGGAGTGTAAGCAATTGGCATTGTCAATGCCCAAAAGAATACAAGCAGTTATTGAGGCAAACGGAGGACCTACTAAGTATTAACACAAATTTATTGTCATTTAGTGTTTATCTTGTCAACAAGACATTTTATGAAACAAGTGTTTGAATATTCTATTTTTTTGTCATAAGTGTTTGACTATTCTATTTTTTTGTCGTCTGAAAACAAATTGCACATTGTAATCTTTTGATATTATTCTAATGCTTTTTTCGCTAGAATAAAGGTGACTAGTTTGCCAGTTATTAAAAAAAACGTCAAATGTCTCTCTTTTCTTTTAAACAAAACATTGCTAGTTTTCTGTGATCTAGAAATCAGAATGTTAATATTCTATTTTTTTGACTTTGAGTAGTAAATCACTTAGTTATTCCATGAAAGCATCCGCTTACGTTTTCGAAACATTGTTTTCGTATTTATATTTAGTATCCATTTTTGTTTTTTTTTTAAATAGATAAATGAAATTAATAAATAAAAAAATGACGCAGAATAGTCGATTCGAAGGCAATTTGTTTTATATTATGACTTTTAATAGGCTTTCCACGTTTCAACGATATCTCCGCCTTTACTATAGTAGAGCAAGTGCATCATGGGTAAAACCTAGACAAAGCAAACTGATGAGAACACTTACTGCGCATGTCAGAATGATCGTTCAACTTACGTGGCGGCAGCTATACTTCACTAGATCTGTGAACTCAATAACAGCACCTTTAGCCAAGCACAATTTTCAATGTAGGAGCGTCTATATTGTTGGCGCCAAACTTTGTATTTCACTTAATCAAGAAATTCGTACATCTCCAAATATCGCATTATTCATTTTTTACAATCTTTTCTCGTCTCTTGACTGACTCCTTGACTAACCTTTTGTTTTGTTTTTTATTCGTTTTTTTCCAACCCATCCAGGGTCCTACTGGACCTACTGGCTATAAATGGATGTTCTGTATATAAATAAATAAATAAATAAATAAATAAATAAATAAACAAGTCAGGCAACCAAAATACCCAGAACTGATAGGATTTTAAGGAATTCGAGGATAAAGAGGAAACCATTTGTTTTCTAACGAAGCCTTTCGTTGTTATGATTAGATGAGGTTGCAAAGGAAGCCTCTGGTTGCTAAGGAAAGGCATACTTCTAAAGAAAATGTTTAGTTCAAAATGAATAAAAGTATCCGAAATGGAGAGTTCAGCAATTCTCTATACACTCGAACATATAAGCGTCCATAAATTTGTAAGCATTCCTATTTAATGAAATGAGCGTCAATTGTTGAAGCGTTCTGTGTAAGGGTCTATTAATTCTTCATAATCTATTGATAAAGCGTTTCTATGTGAGCATGTATTGTTGAAGTGAGTGATTACCTACTGGCTATTGACAACAATTTGCCTAACAGAAATTAGCTATTGATAATGTAAGGCATATGTAATTACATGACATAGCATTGCATGCAACTGAACCAATTTTGGCAATCATTATTTTTAAATTATATTCATTCATACTGGTATCACTAAATCAAAAACCTTTGAATTAATATCGACTATCATTAAATTTACGTTATATTCACTCATAACACATGGTTAAATTGTTTGATATATTACATACTATATTGTAGCATTAAAAGTTTCCAATGAACCATAATGATGCCATTAAACCACGTATCTTTGAACTAATTTTGACTAGCATTAATTTTATGTCATATTCATTCATACACATCATCCCAAACTGTTGTGCCATATATGAGCATTGAAAATTTCCAATGGACCATAATGGTACCACCGGTGGTGTAGCTAGAAGGGGGGGGGGTACATTTGTCCTCGGGAACAGCATTTATGGGACGCCAAATTGATATTACATAATTGCGAATCAATTTCAGAATCAAATGTTTCCCCCCTCTTAAATGCACGTCCCGTTTCATTCAGAAATCTAGCATTTAGTCCATGTTTGTTTTTTAGACGGACGGATGGACAGATATTGAGAAAACATAAGTATCTATCAGTCCTAATAATATCACAAAAATTGATTTATGAATGAATAATACTGAAGTATTGAAAGGTTAAAAAAATAAATAAATAAAAAACAAAAAAAAAGTCATCAGAATCAAATTCTGGAAATTTTTTATCCAAAGGTAGTCTTGACATCCAGCTCTGTTCGTTAGAGCAATAAGACATAGCTCGTGATCTCTAGCTCGATATCAGGTCGGAATGTTTTTCCTTTCATTTAATAATTTATTTCTACCAAATTGTTGAAATTTCTCTGGTCACAAACACTTAACTTATTACAGTAGTAATCGAATTAGATGCAATGAAATTTCACAGGAATAATCTGACATGCAAGCCTCTACAGACCTGTTGTGAAACTGTTAATAAAAATAAATAAATTAAAGAAAGTAACAATTAAACAGTCTACTCACCAAAATATTATCGGGTTTAATGTCAGCATGAAGTATGCTTCGCCGTTTTAGCAGTTTCAAGGCTAAAAAGAGCTGCTGGCTGTATGAGCGGACAGCTTTAATGTGCAGACCAACGTCCTTACCATATTTTTTTAAAACTTCTCTCAGATTCATACTAAAAATAAAATTAAAAAAAAGAAAATTTAATAAACTTGTTTATATAAAAATATATTGCATGACAGTTCTTAAGAATCATATCAAGAAATTTCAAAAATTCTTCAAATTGTATTCAGCAGATGTAATAAACCTTCGAAAACGCTGCTCTTACTGCTTAACAGCCAATTCAGATATTTTCCTGTGAGGAAATTTCAAAGGTTCCAGTCTGGATTATTTTAATCTAGCCCCATTTGATCATACATTTTTCTCAGATGTGACCAAAGCACCCGAACCTGTCAACATTATGCCATTCTCGACAGTCGAAGTCAGTGCCAGACTAAAGAGGTGCGAAAATTCAGCACCTGGCTCTGATAACTGTTGAATTTTGCACAAAAGCTAAGTTATAAATAAAAAATAATCTTTCTTTATTTCAGTCTTCGCAATATTCAAGTGCTGAACTGACTGTTTACAGTCATACAGGACAAATACAGGAACATCCATGCCCAGGAGGAATTCGAACCCACGACTTGAGAATCCCATGATCACTGAAGGAAGCACTCAGTCCTCTCAGCCAACAAGCTGGCTAAATAACAACTCAAGGAACTCGCTTTCCCGATATGAGGTGCAACAGAGAAAACAAAATAGTGTGAGCTGATACCAGCTGTTTCGGCAAGCATTTGTCCAGGTTGAAAGACGAGGCTCATTTTTATCATTTTTATCATGCATACTATAAATACTGTATTTAGCGCCGGAAGTGAAATACCGGCCTACCTGCATCAAGCCCCTGGGAGTCTACCAAATTTTTACAAATAAGCGCCAGACCTTCAATAACCAGCTGGGCGCTTATTTCAATTCATTTCGTGGATCTGTCCTCTCTTGCTGCTTTCTTATGGGAATGTTTGCTCTCCCAACTGCTATTGCTAAAGAGGAAATTAGATACCAGGATGATTGTCTTATTTCTTGATTTTTAATTTTGGATTAAGTCAAGCAATATGGATGATGAAAAACGAAAACTTCACAGTTATAGCATTAATTTTAAACTCGTAGCAGTAAAGTATGCCTACAGAGGCTACAGACAAGCAGTTTAGCATTAATCCTAAACGCATTCGGGAATGTAAAACACAGTAGGAAAAAGTACTAAATGTTTGTGAAAATGTACTAAATGTGTATGAAAAAGTAGGAAAGCAATGTGAAAAGGCTATAATTATAAATTAATATGAAATTCAGGTGTTAAAGCTGTTGTCGGCAGTTCATCAGCCCACTCACTCTGCTCCAACGATGGTGTGATTTCACAGACTGCTCTATCTCACTATTGGTCAGCAGTTCGTTGATAGAAACATAGCCACAGCTGAAGAAATAAACAGCTACTCTTGTTCATTAAAAAAGATTACTATAATTATTTACACATTTCATTAATAAATATATAAGTTTCATCTGATATATAAAAATAATTTAGATGATTATATAAATAATAAAATTACTGTTTAAACTGCTATTTAAGATACTAAAACGAAGTAGTTCGATCTTTTTAGACCTAGAAGT
This sequence comes from Rhysida immarginata, assembly GCA_023313115.1. Taxonomy (NCBI): domain Eukaryota; kingdom Metazoa; phylum Arthropoda; class Chilopoda; order Scolopendromorpha; family Scolopendridae; genus Rhysida; species Rhysida immarginata. The sequence continues at coordinate 1,870,149 of JAHWFO010085106.1, forward strand.
TTGCGGCCTAAAGTGAATCGTAGCCTTCAAATGAATACTGTAACGTATACTTTTTCATTTCATCATTAAATTTGCGGCTGCGGTTTAAAGTGAATGCAGCCAACACTCGAAAAAATATGGTATTTTTCGAATAAACTTGCATATGTAAAACAAAATCTTAATTTTAAAATTCGTTAGGCTTTTATGATTTTTTGTGTGAATATCAAGAAATTTCTAAGTGAGAGCATCACAGCAATAAGTACCTGTACATGTGACAAATTCAACATTATTACTGACAAATGAAATAACCATATGATTTTTCAATTAGCAAATGACAGTTATCGAAAATAAATGTAAAAAAGGAATGGCAGACACAAAAGCAAACATTCCTGATCAGAACCACTAACTTTCCTAATGACAGTTCTTAATATATGCTTTAACTTCAAAGCAAATTTTAAAGAAGAACAAACTACGTGGTGCCAAAAAAGTGAATTTACAACGATTAACTGTTGCTTATAATGGAGTCATACGTACAGCTTTTAATTTAACCAAATATGAATCGATCACGAGTACATGTTAGTGGTAGTTGGATATTTTTTAATTTTCTTTTTATTTAATACACTTGGTAAGTATAAATTTGCAGTATCTTTTTAATACAGTAATAAAAATTTTTATTTCTTTATATTAATTTAGGGAATACTATGCCGAAACGTCGTGTAAGCTACCCAGCAAGTTATAAGCTTTCCACCATTGCACGAGCGAAATAGGAACTGGGCAGCTGCAAGGGAAATAAGAATTGATGAAAAGTACATACGTTGATGGCAAAAGGATGAAGAAAATATAGCACTTTTGCCCACAACAAAACATGCAAAGAGATATCATAAAGCCTTTTTGCCCGAATAAAAGCTACAACTTAAAACTTGGTTTTGGCTTAGCACAAAGATGGCCACTCAGTTTCAACCGTTGGCTTAGCACAAAGAGATATCATAAATGAAAGCGAAACAATTTGCTTCACAAACGAAGCTAAACGGCTTTAATGGTAATCCAACATGGTACTACCACTTCGTGGCAGGAAACCAACTGTCAATGCAAGTAAGGACGACACTTGGGCAACATTTACCCATAATTGGGAAGACAAAGTTGCAAATTTTCGAAAAACTTGTCATCATTAATTCTTAAAGCAAAAATTAAAACAAGCGAATTTATTAAAATGGATGAGGTACCCATTGGCTTTGATTGCCCACCAAATTAGAACAGTCTAAGTGGTAGGCAAAAAAACAGTTGTCATAATGACCACCGGAAATGAAAGTAGTTCCTTCATTGATGTTTTGGCCTGCACAGCAAGCGGTCACGAGCTGAAGCAGCTTATAATTTTCAAGTGTAAAACTATGCCTAAGGAAGATTTTCCTTCTGGTATAATTTTTTCTGTAAATGATAAAGGCTGGATTACCGAATCAATAATGCTGAAATGGATCAACAAAGTTCTAAGAAAAAATATCAACATAAACCTTTTTATCCTGACAATATTTTAATCATGGATTCCAAGAGAACGCATTTGTCAGAGACAGAAGTGCATGTAAATAGGTAAAAAAAGCAATTTGACTGTAATTCCAGGTGGATTAACGAATGAACTCTAGCTATTGAATGTTTCTGTTAATAAGCCTTTTAAAGCGAGTGTGCGTTTGAATTGGGAACGATGGATGAGTGAGAGCATTCATGAGTATACAAAAAGTTGCCATCTAAAAACATGCGTTATGTGCAACCCTATGCTCATGAGTAGCCAATGCATGGGAATCAGTTTCCAAATCCACCACTGTTTCTGGTTTTTGTGTTACTAGCCTTCCTTACGATGCTTTACCAATGAAAACGAAGAAGGGGAAGACAATGAAGAAAGTGAACAATTGAGGACAAATTTGAAGAGACTTTTTTGTATATCTGTTTCATTCGAGTTCAGAAAATTCCTTGAAAGGTTTTTAGCTACGGAACTTATAATGTTGTACCCCAATTATCCAGATATCCAAATTCTAGTATCATATGTATATTAATGTGATAATTAAAACTGTAAAATTGTAGCATATTTCTTTAAAGTGAATTAGGACAGATTCCTGATTAAATCGCAAGGAGGAGGAAAGGTGCAGCTTATCCAATGGTACGGCCAAACAAGCATTTTTTTTTTTTTTTTAGAGAATGATAAATTTCAGCACTGAGGCCTAATTACCAGAAAATACAGTCTATAATTTGATTATCGTTTTTATGGGGAGGCCTTGGTCTAGGGGGCTTTCATAGGGCAAGCCAGCTCTGTGAAGTTAAGCACCACCTAGCACAGCTAGTCACTGGATGGGCGACCATTAGAGACATGCAA
>JAHWFO010085106.1:1872589-1922505 GCA_023313115.1 Rhysida immarginata
CCCCCCCCCCCCCCCCCCCCCGCTTTGGAGGGCACGTAAAGCTATCGGTCCCGACTGCTGCTACCATCTTACAGCAATTGCTAAAAATGAGGAAGGCAAACGGAAACCACCGCATTACTCTCTCTTCCCTAGTACAGTCCATTTACTAAGGGACTACAACCAGTAAACTTATGGTATCCGGCACGAAAGAAAAAGGAAACCGGCGCATGTGTAAATGAATAAAACTCGTTCAACCAATCAGAAACGGACTGGAAACTAGGTATTACTTATAGCTGGCATCAGTAGTAAGTAATAACTTGATTCCTGTCCGTTTCTGATTGGTTGAACGAGTTTTATGCATTTACACATGCGCCAGTTTCCTTTTTCTTTCGTGCCGGGCACTTTAAGTGTCGGCTGAACAACTCCAACCAACTAAATGACATATGATCGAATTTACAACGGCAGGATTAGTCAGAGGTGAGGGGGAGGGAAGGTGGTTATTTAACGCCATTGGGTCCAGGGCAGGAGGGGGAGGGTGTCATTTGAGTCGGTGTGGAATCTAAGTCGAGAGTTGGTTTTGTGCGACATCATTTTGGGGAAATAGATCAGCTTAGATTCGAGTCAATAAAGTGATTCGTCTTGGTGTTTATTATCAGGCTTGTGGCCATCTGATTCAGTTAAATAAATCAAATGAATTTAATTTACTCACCTCAAGGGTTCAAAGACAAGGCACAAATGTTTCTTATGGAAGAAATGTCGGAACAGGCGTAAACAATGAAACTTGTCATCAGGGTCAGCATCATTCAATCTACGAAGCATTTCTAGTTCTTTCAAACCAGTTTTATGCCTATACACAGAAAAAGAGAAAATGGAAATGACATACCATATCATTTCATTAAGCACTGCAGAATCTAATTAAAAAGGTATCAGAATATTTATAAGTCAATGAAAAGAAAACCTCTTCATTAAATCAACAAAAATTTTAAATTAATCCGAACATAAAATACATACATAATTTCATTGTTTCTAATAATTTTCACAGCTACATCTTGGCTTCCTCGAGCAGCATCTCTAGCACGTACAACGTTGCTGAACACTCCCTGTCCTGTATAACCATAGACTGAATATCGGTTGTCTAAAATTTCTCCGATACGGACTCCTAAAAATTTATTAAGGCATTAGCAACAATATTTTGACTGAATAAAACTGTGAATACAAAACCATGAAAGAACAAGCCACAAAACCTCTTGTCCACCTATAATTTTATAAAATTAATTATGGACAAAAGGTTTTGGGCTTTCTTCTTTCATTCTGAATGAATAACTACCATATATTCTCGAGTATAAGTCGCAAAATTTTGTACCCAATTTTGAGTGGAAAAACTGGGGTGCGACCTTTACTCGAGTTTAGCCAAAAATACCTGTCAATGGGCTGCCTATCGATGTTGACATACAGTCAATTCTCGTTAATACAAAGTCGTGGGGACCAGGAAAATTTTTCGTATTATCCGTATTTCGTATAAACCAACAATACTAAAAGTGTTATGAAATAAGCACGGAAATAGAGTGCTTTAAGTTAGAAATAATTTTTATTCATCTCTCTTAAAAAAATCTGTAATAACAGTTTGTTTTCGTGCCAAGAGAAATTTTTTGCCTAAATCACTATTGACTTTACAATATAATATAAATAAGTCTTCAGGAACATCCTGAGTGTATAAATATAAGATTTAATTTCCTCTATCAATTCTAACATTCTCTGATTTGATGAAAGAGATTGAATTGGTTCGTCATCATCACTCTCTTCATCTGCACCATCTTGCTTATCATCCAGACATTCTTGCACAATCTCTTCGTCGGTTAATAGGTCAGAGGTAATGACGTCATCATCGATCCTGATGAAATCTTCAAACGACATAGAGGCAAGTTTCTCTCTATAACGGGCGTGACCTGTAAGCACTTCCCACTCCTCAAATCTGTGCGATCAGATTTGAGCGCCATGTAACAGGATTTCAGATCTAGAATAGCTGAACCAATTAGATTTTGCGAATCAGATTTCCTGCCAGTTTGAAAGCATGTGATTCAGATTTCATGCTAATCTCAAAGCCACGTGACAGAACAAATCATACGTTTAGCTTTTGACAGAAGCAATCACATATCCCACTGATAAAACACATGAAATGACTTCGAAATTTATTTTTATTAACTTTACACTTCGAAATCTGAAATTTTTATCATTAAAATTGTCCCTAAAATTATCACTAAACACACTCTTTTTCAATAAAATTATGAAATTTTCCTTCGTATAAACTGTATTTTAATAAAAATATGTTCATATAAAGCGGAAAAATTTACATAGAAATTGCTTTCTCGGGGACGGACCACAAAATGTCTTCGTATTAACCGGAATTACGTATTAACCGGTTTTGTATTAACGAGAATTGACTGTAGTTTGTTTCGTAACCAGCTTTTGCCAAGTTTGATTGAATAACAAACAAGAAGTTAATAATATTCCACTTCAATTTTATTAAATTAATATTTATTTATCATTGTTAACAGTAACACCTACAGAAAATTATTTATCTTTAAATATTTGTAAATATCATTGAATAATATGAGGAAAACTGACTTCGATGGTGATATAAACACTGCTTCTCTTCTCATGCCGCCTTTTGAATAAATTAACGAACACTGCCATTCTTCCCGTAATTTTCCCATTTAAATTTTATTAAATTAATATCTATTTATTATTGTTAACAGTAATCACCTACAAAAAGTCTTTAAATATTTATAAATATCACTAAATACAGGGTGACAATAAATTATGTCAACAGAAATGGATGCGTCCAGGTGCGAATATATTAAAGTGCCACCAAATAATTTTTAATTCATTTCAATCACTGCATGTTCTTGGGCAAGTCATCTGTATTTCAACTTATTATGAGTTAATTGATGTGTGTTTTGAAATGTCAACCAAATGCAGTGCAATCTTGGAGCTGCTTCGTAAAGGAAAGCATCAATGTGAAATTGTTCGTTTGCTCAATGTTGGCAGAGATGTCATCTCCAAAGTGGCCAAACGGTTCAAACAGCTTGCCTATGAAGGCTACCGTCCAGGAAAAGGAAGAAACCATGCCACCAACACGTCCAGGAACCGCAAAATCATCAAAAAGCGAGTTCAGCGAAATCCGAGGGTCTCAATGAGACAAATCGCTCGTGAGATCAGAATCAACCGTGAATCGGTGCGGAAAATGCCAACAGAGGAACTCAAACTCAAGCCCTACAAGCTCCAAAAAGTCCAGCTCCTCACAGACGAAAACAAGCGCATACGGTTCCACAGATGCCGCCAACTCAAGTTGAGAAATGGAAGCGCATCCTCTTCACAGACGAGAAGCTCTTCACTATGGAGCAGGCACACAATCACCAAAACGACAGAGTGTGGTCGGCAGAGGCACCCAGCACCTCTGCAGTCATCGAACGTCGTCAAAATCCGCAGGCCGTGACGGTCTGGAGCGGAATTTGCGCAAGTGGCAAGACACCCCTCATTTTTGAGGACCAAGGAGTCAAAATCAACCAACGTATTTACCGTCATGACATTCCTGAGGCTGTGGTACTTCCTTGGGCTCAGCAGCATTTTGGCAATGCAGACTGGACCTTTCAACAAGACTCTGAACCAGCTCACAGAGTGAAAATGATGCAGAAGTGGTGCAAGAGCGATTTTCCGGATTTGATCACGTCTCAGCAATGGTCGCCCTACTTGCCGGATCTCAATCCCATGGATTACAGCGTATGGTCGAGCATGGAAGCCAGGACCTGTGCCAAACGCCACAACAGTTTGGAGTCGCTGAAGAAGTCCCTGAGCCAAGAATGGGACCGATTGTCGCCCGACGACTTGCAACCTATTGCTGAAAATTTCAAGACATGTTTGGGGCTTTGTATCACTGCCAAAGGAGCCCACTTCGAAACCGAATGAACACGTGTATTACCAAGGGACCATGTTCTATTTATTAGTTGTCAATTGCTTTATTTTTTGTTTTTTGGATTAAAAAATTTGTACACAATGAGTTGCCATAATTGTCACCCTGTAATATTAAGAAAACTAATTTCGATGGAGATTCAAACATGGCTCATTTCGCATGCTGTCATTTTGAATAAATTAATGATCACTGCCATTCTCCTCATAATTTACCCACTTGAATTTTATTAATATCTATTTATTATTGTTAACAAAAATAACCTATAAAAAATCTTTGGATATTTGTAAATATCACTAAAAAATATTGAGGAAACTAACTTTGATGGAGATTTACTTCACTTTGAATAAATTAACGAACACAGCCATTAGAGAGAACACAGTCTAAAAGGAAAGCCTGTGCACTGAAAATTCATACATTGTTAATCGTAAAAAGGCATTGTTAATAGTATTTTTACTAATACTAAGCCCTAAATTATGATTTCCTATGATCATAAATTCCCCCCCCCCTTTTTGTGGTCTTAAATGAACTTTTTGGTGACATTGAGGATGAGAGTTAGGTTATCTATATAGTGGGCAGGTTTTCAGTGGGAACTCTCATTGAAATTAGCACCAGCATTAACCAGCATCACTATCGTGACATTCTGGATGGACAACTGCTGCCTTTCATTGATCACATGAAGGATGTCTATGACTTGGACAATGTCTAATATCAAGACGATACCTGCAGGGTTCATAGTACTTGATCCCAGGAGGAGTTGTTTGACGAGCACGATAAGATCGTGCAACACCTCGATTGGTTCACCAATTAAAGTGAAGAGATGTGCAATGCACCATTAACAGCAAGTGACTAATTATTTGTCTGGCATGCTTATTTAAATAAAAATGATTTTCATAAAAAAATGTTTATATTTCCTATATATGGAAATTTATGGGACACACTATATATACATAACTTAAATAAAATAAACTTACTGTAGTAGCCCTCAGCATCATCCCAATTGTCAGTTAAGTTAGGATTTTCACGAACACCTCTTGCCATACAGCCCATTGTCCCTGGGCTCTACAAAAAAATTTTTTTAGTAAATTGAGAAGAGTAAAATACAGAGTTCTTGGGTTATTCAAAAAGATGAGAAAATTTCAGATATTTGTTTCAAACAAACTGTAAAAAACTGAAACACAATCTGAACATGACTGGATAGAGAAATTTCAAAGCTTTAGAAGCAGCCTAGAAATTCAATGCCAAACAGCAACACCACCTCTGTATGGTTTAGTGTGGTTTATAGGTAATAGTGGGATGGGAAACTAATTGCCGCACTCAAATTCGACTTTGACCACCAAACTTAAGGTCATCCATTTGCTAACTCGAAAACTATTAAAGATACGGAAAAATTTCCAATTGCTACCCTGTAGAGAAACACCACATTAGTCTAAAAAATATTTTTAATCACACCCTTCCTCTCGCAAGATTTTGAGAAAATGGGTGAGAAAGAGTCACTCATGGTCAGCTTGGGCTGGCCAGATTGGCTTAGTTTCTAACACACTTGAATTGCAGTGAAGCACACCGTTAGGAAATTTCTTTCCTTGAGTGACTCTTTCTCGCCCATTTTCTCAAAATCTTTCAAGGGGGAAGGTGTGATTAAAAATTTTTTAGACTAATGTAGTGTTGCTCTACAGGGTAGCAATTGGAAATTTTTCTCTATCTTTAATAGTTTTTGAATTAGCAAATGGATGACCTTAAATTTGGGGTCAAAGTCAAATTTAAGTGCGGCAATGAATTCTCCACCCCCTTATTACCTATAAGCCACACTCATCATATCTCGCCTACCTGGCAGCTTTGAGATATCTGCCATGTTACCAGACTTTTTGGACACCCTGTATATAATATATAAGGCAGCGTGCGAGTCGAATAATTTCAAGAAAACTTTGATTTGAACGCATTCGAACATCCTATCAAATCTACATTAAAACAATTCGAAATTAATTGATCTGTTTCTCGAGTCATTTGAGCTTTTATCGAATTCATTTTAACTAGCATTTGAAGTTTGGCTGCTGTAACGAATCGTGTGATTCATTTAATTAATTTATATACAACAGCTTTTGAATGCCTTATCCGAAACCTATTCGAATGGCCTTTGAATATTCCTTTCGAAACCATTTGAACATATTTCTCTTGAACATATCATGGTTTTCTTCACTTTTCTCAACATATTTGTTGTAATGTTTCCATATGAAAGACCTAGATGATGTATTTGTTTCCATTTCTAGCACTATTGTTCTAATGTTAAAGTTAATGCTGCAGTTCTATGCGTACGAGCGGTCCTGAAATCTTTGCATTTCAATTCGGTATTTTAACTAATTGAAACAGGATTTACAATGTCCCAGAAGATTTCTAATGGATTAGTTGGCAATAAACACCGAAATGTGCTATTATTTGTAAGCAGTTATAAATAGTACAATAGAATCAGAGAGTCGCAGTGCTCAGGTTTCCTAGTATAACCACTTCGGTTTCTAGTATAACCACTTTGGTTTCATGGTAACCACCCCTTACAGTTCAAGCAGTTATAAGCTTATTTTCGCATGTACTTGAAAGTTTCGAATGGTATCGTTCGGATAAAACCAATTCGAGCCTATAGGAGTGATTGAATTAATTGAAGAGATTTGATTTCAATTCAAGTGTTTTTGAACTTTTTTCCGAATCTATTTAAAATTATATTCATTTCATTTGAAGCAGAATTTGTAGTTTTCAAATGAATTCGTCTGCACCCTTATTCGACTCAAGTTAACACTCGTACGCAGCCTTAATAATATACAGTGGGGGACCATGAATCCGGAATGCTCGGGATCAGAAGCCTCCTGGATCCGTGGTCTTTTTCCTTAGCAGAAGTTACAACACGTGTAATTATAAGTGTTTCTGACGACTGTTATTTAAAATTTATTTTAAAATAAAAGTCTTCACAATTATACAATTAAAGTCATTATTGTAATATAATCTTATTTATTTATGTAATTATATTATGATATTGACCTGATCGTCTTTTTTTTTTTTTTTATTTACCAAAAATCGTTTTACTTCAAGATCATTCTTCATGTTTGGTTAGCCACAGTCAAAATTAATTTTCCTTCCGATGTTTCCAAGAATTATCACATAAATTCATTTATAACTGTGTATTATTTTTATTTCAGCAGAAGACTGTTAAAAATTGCAGGAAAATTCAATTAGGATCAGACTTAAAACAATGTTTCAAAAGTGTAGAAAATTCGTCGGCAAATTAGGCATATCAGTATAGGCGAATTAGGAATGTACACAAAACACCGAGGGGCCAGATACGTTGTTTCTCTGATCTAAAGCTTCCATCGGATGCTGAAGAAGGCAGCGTGGCTGCTGAAATATGTATCCATTGCAATAAAGTTTTGTTATGTGGATTAGTGGTTTCCCAGTTCTCCTTAATTTAGGAATGTACACATTATCGGCGATCAGGCCTAACAGTCTGTTCTGAAAATGCACTAAATCATCAAAAATACTCAAAACTGTGCATTGTGAATATAACTTATTAAGGAATTTTAATTAAAACTAAATTTCAATCAGCAAATATGAAACTAAGCAACTTCTGTCTTAAACATTCTTCTTCCGTCGATGTTTCAGCACTCAACGTTTGTCTTTTTCCCCCTCCTCTGTAAATATTTAGCATTATTTTTGTGCATGCTGTATGGGTGATATGGAGAATTAATTATATCAACAAATGTTATCTTTTTCTTAATATAATTTTTTTCCCGTGGTGGCTGATCACGTGGCCCTATTGCTTCTTGCGAGGCTTTTTGTTTCACCAAATTGTGTGATTTTATAGATAGACATTAAAGATAGGCGATTCAATTTATGGTTAGCATGAAACTTTTAATAAGTGTATAAAAAAAGATTACGCTTTAAAAGTGCAAAGAAAAAAAAACAAACTGACAAGGAGACTCCATGTACTCTGACTCACTGATTTTAATAAATATTCTACGAGTAGTTTTCACCAAATTAAAGACCCATGCAAAGCCAATCGACGCACTTTTCAAAATTTTCCGAGAAAAAAATTCATAAAGTTTGTTATAATCGCCTATACTTATAAATTGTAGTATATATTTTTATCGTATACAGGTGGTCTACTGGTAAAATGCTTGAGTTCTATTTTGCAGGTACGGGTTCAAATCCCGTCTTCGATCATTTTTTTTCTCTGTAAATTTTTTTAACTTATATGGGAACGTCAACCTTCTTTTTAGCTATCAGCTTTTTTTTATAAAATGCATATACGAATTATTATAATTAACCACAATAATATAGAGTATTTAAAAGAAAGAGTTTGTTTATCCACATTTAATTATTTTTATAAATTTTGCAACTTTTGAGATGACATTTAACTCTCACAAAGATTAAACAATTATTGCACCATGTACATACTAAATATAATGCACCATATTGTATCTGTAGTTTATCAATCACCTTTAGGTAACAAATCACAATTTCTTATTTCTAGGAGCAGAAGTTAACTATTATCTCTGTCTTTACCTACACGTAAATTTTAACTTCTTTTGGGTTTGTTTTTGTTTTTTAAATAAAGGAAATAATTATAACTTGTAACAACCCTTTAATTTATGTAAAAAATAACCAAAGTAAATCGGAAATGTTAGATTATGTTTAATTATAATAATTCTTATATGCATTTTATAAAAAAATGATGGTAGAAAATTGGAAATATATTTAGCAAATGAATTACACATTCCCACATATGTTAAAAAAATTTACAAAGAGAAAAAAAATTATCGAAGACAAGATTTGAAACCGTACCTGGAAAATAGAACTCAAACGTTTTATCACTAGACCACCTGAATGTGATAAAAATCTATGCTACAAGCATTTCAAGCATTTATAAAGTATAAACCTTTACATGGGTCTTGAATTTAATGAAAACTACTCGTAGAATATTTTTTATCAAAATCGGTGAGTCAGAGTATGTGGAGTCTCCTTGTGAGATAAACCATGTTTGAGATCGAAATGCGCGTTTGCCCAATTCTGCTTATTGACGTACCCATCCAAATGAAAGTGGGCTAAACAAACAGAATTCACATCAAAAAATCCCAACATGCCCTGCATTCAACCGCCAAGTTTTAACGGAATCTCGCCAATTGTTCAAAATTGTCAAGTTTTTTTCTTTTTTCTTTTTTTCATATAGCTTAATAATTATCACCCTGTATGTACGAGGGTGAATCAAAAAGTAAGTTACACTCAATGCCATCTCTGGTCAAAGAGTGTAGACATCATTCGCTGTTTTTAAGGAGGTTGCATGTCTATAATTGGAACGTGGCATGATCCCACGTGTTCACGCATCTACTGCTTACGCAAGAGTATTGTTGTCATGGTGCAGCAACTGGTTGTACACTCCAAGTTGGAGATTCATGGAACAATCCGTTTTTTGTGGGTGAAATTTGCACTGAAATCCATAAGAAAATTTGCAGTGTCTACGGGGATAATGTGATTTCTCGTCCTACAATTGTGAAGTGATGCCAGCAGTTCGAAAATGGGCACTCAGATTTGACGGACGAATACCGCGCAGGAAGACCATCCACGTCCAACACTCCCGAGCACATTGCCTGTGTTAATGAGATGATTCTGGACAATCGGTGAATCAGAATTAAAGAAATGGCCAGAACACTTAGTGTTTCTTATGGGAGTGTGGAATCGATTATTCAAGACAAGTGGAGTAGATTTTTACCGCAGCGACATGGAAAAGTTAATTTCACGTTCAGACAAGTGTTTACAATTGGGTGATTGGGTGTTTACAGTTGGATGATTATGCAGATAAGTGAAATAAATGGTGCACGTTTCCTCAGAATGTGTGTATGGGATCTTAACTTACATGCATGAAAAGTAAAAATATTGCAGAATATCAATTTTCAACTACTGGGTATTTTATTTTTATAATGCCTTTTCTGAATTATTCATGTCTAATTTTGAGGGAAAAAGAAAGGTTTCTAAATTTCTTAATAAAAGTTGCATTTTTCAGATAACATTGAAAATTTTTTTGAGGTTTTCTATTAATAATGAGGTAAGTTTAGTAATAGATAAAAAAATAATTCATGAACTTCATTTTTGAACATTAAAAAAAAGTAGTTACAAAATGCAGTCTCACAGATCGTGAAGCCAACATCCGTGTTACAAACATGGGTGCCACCTCTGGAGTGTTAAAATACTTTGAATTTTACTCTGTTCAGTGATGTGTGGAATGAATTCCTGTCTTTTACAATTTATTTGAAATAAAGATTTTAAATATTCTCCACCTTTCTAAATAACCCTGTAAAAAGTTCCAGTTTAAGTACAAGGTGTTCATGAAAGGTCTGACACATTTTATCTGTGTATTACGAAAAAACTAATAAAGATAAACAGAAACAGATGTCAATATATGAAACTGTAACCGAAAAAGTTTTATTAAACCAAGTTAGTAGATGCCAACATGTGCTACTTGGGTCACACAGAGGATATCCAGCCGAAAATCAATTTCATGTTCTTTTGAGCACATCGACATCCACCTTGTTAACAGCAACCGTGATTCAGCATTTCAAATCCGTAATATCCTTAACTTTGTGAAACATAATAAAACTTTTTCAGTTACAGTTTTACCGTATATACTGAAATCCGTTTCTGTTTATCTTTATTAGTTTTTTGGTAATACACAGATAAAATGTGTCAGACCTTTCATGGACACCCTGTATTTCAAAACAGTATTCAAAAACTTGACTCGCACAAGAAAGAATACTTACATTATATTCCTCTGCAAATATGTCAGCTTCAGAAAACATATCAACCGTTTTCTTTTTCTGTTCAGCTGAAACAATAAAAAATCAAAATCAATTTTTTAAAAGTAGAGAAAAATTAATTAAAACTATCATTATAATATCTGATTATGATGAAGATAATATCTTTCAAAAACCTGGAGTTCTTCTTTGAGTTAAATCTTCAATCCAAATAAAGCTCTCATTCAGTTTTATTTCTAATTAAGGATTCCTTGAGTACAATGATAATTTGGCAACTTATAATTTTAATCCAGAAATGACAGATTTTTTTTTATTATAGTGATTCCATTCTCTTATATTTTAAATTTCCCTAAATTAAGATATTTACTAATCACCCTATCTTGGAATAGTGTCAGGAGATGGGAAGGTAGAAAAACAACAGATTATACCTTTGATCTCCCTTGACAACAAACAGATTGGCTCCAAGGAATCTCATCGGAGAGTCAAGATATGTGATGCTGAAAACTCGCCGATTACATCCTCACTGCTCGTACAAGGGGAGGGCATAAAGTCATTACAAACAACACGAAAGAATGATTGCTTTTGAAATTGTATGGTACCACTGGGAAATTGCTGAAGGATACAAAGCAGCATTTGGTGCAGTAGTGCTAAACATTGCCAGAGCGTCAAAAGCAACATGGCACAGCCCATATGAAAATTGGAGGTGCGAGTCATGATAAAGTTCCTGCATTTGAATGGGAACAATGCATTCGTCCATAGTGACAAGCCGCTCAAAACAAACGTCTGACACAGGTTCAAAAGAAGCTGCAGGAACCTTACCACAGCTCGCATCTCCAATTTTCCGATCGGCTGCGTCATGTTGCCTTCAACGCTCTGGTGGAGTTTAGCAGCACTGCACCAAACACCGCTTTATATCCTCCAGCACTCGAGGGATGTTACATCCCAGTGGCACCTAACATTTTCAAAAGCGATCATTCTTTCATGTTGATTGTAATGACTTTATGACCACTCCTCATATATGATCAATATGAAGTACAATGGCAGAGTCCCGAATTTTGAAAATGTGCTACATACCTCTTTTACTACTTGCATGTGTATGCTTCGTGCAATATGGGGAAACATTGTATTTGCAAGAAATAGGCACTGCATAACTTTAAAATGCCCAAAAAGGAGAGACTGTTGTATAATGAAATCAATCAAGGCGTTTTTAAAAGCCTCTTATGATACAGTAGAACCTCCATATAACGAACATTGATATAACGAAATTACCTTGTGCCCTCACACGTATGGGTGGGAGTACCTGCCGAGGGACCCCCTCCAAAAAAAACAAAAAACAAAAAAAACAAAAAAAAAAAACAAAACAAAACAAAAACAAAATGTGCGATAGGGTCGGGTATTTTTGACTCGCAAGGGGAGATGATACTTAGTCAAAGAACAGGTGTGGTGTAAGACTCAAATACAGCATTTTAATAATCAATATAAATATTACAAAACAGATCATATATACTCTTTAAGTTCACAACTTAATTAAAAAAAACTACTTCAAACACATATGTAAGGATATTATGCTGGGGCCCCAAAACTACCAATAAATAAACAAATAAGTTATCATTAGCATCAACAGTATTCACAAGAACACAGATATCGCCTTTAAGCAGTGCAGTCCGATACTAAACTATGTACCAACGTCAACAGCCACCTGCTTCAACTGCTATTGTGCAGAAGCTAGCACATGTGCTTTAAGGACAGGGGCAAACAAGTGTACTCAAGCACAACCACACTGGTCAATACAGTTACTGGCTGTATTAACAATTACAACTTTGCCTGTTATTATGTGAGGGTGACACAAGAAGGCGTCACACCCTCCTTTATAGTATCCCGACCTTCAAATTAGGCCAATGAATGAGGCTCCTCGGGCAGCGATAGATGCGTAGGAATACAGGAAGACATTCTCAGGTCATTCTCGAGTGATGAGGTCGTTAACTCTCCCAATGTTGTCAGCTGAATATGAATCAGACTTTAATTGAAGATTGATCACAAGTGCCAGACAATTTTTTTTAAACTGTGGTTCTAATAATATAGAGTATGTGTGAATATACAATAATATCAGATTGCTTGTATAGTAAGACATTTCTAGGCATTAAGTTAAATGCATGGATATGAAAAGACTGACTGAATGATTGTAATATCATAATGTCTCCAATACAGCTGAAGTAAAGCATAAAAAAAAAAAGTTAAATAAGTACCTTTTCCATTCACTTTGGAATCTTGATTGCTATTGCTGTCATTTTTTTCACTTTTAACAGCCAATTCCATGCTATTCCTCTTTGCCATGATTGATTGCTCAAAGTCTTCCATGTCTGACAAATGAGCAGCATCAGCAGCAGCTGCTTCACCAATAGCAACAGAATCAGGAGTTGACACCCCACTTGGAAGATCTTCAGAATTTATTGGATTAGATAGGTTACTATCATCTGGATGGCTGTTGACTTGTAATTTCTATATAAAAATAGAGTATGTAATAAATAAAAACAAATAGACAATGTTTGGATTATTTTGTATCTAACAGTAATTTAGCATTAACAGCTCATCAGTTTTGTGGATATACAGTTTGATCAAATTTTAATGGTATAAATTTTACGTACCCTTTTATTCCCACAAATTTCATTATCCTGGGCGTTAGAGAATCTGAGTTATTAACTTGTTGATCTTGGTGGTAGCATTTTTATTTCTGCCCATATCTCAGTTATCATTCAAATTCAGACCCACATTCATATAAACTTTTTTTGCTTAGAATCACCCATACTATATCCCCTCCAAGTTTGTACATGAGGTTCAGATACACCCTGTATATCCAGGATGTCATGACCCATTCAGAAAATTGAGTTGTAAGCTGTGATACATTTTCTGCATTAAGGAAAACAATGCCTCACAGATCCATGCAAAGTTAAAAAAAAAAAAAAAGGGTACGAAAACAATGCCCATTATACATGTTTCAGCAGTGTTCCAAAGTGGCCTGTGCAGTCTGGAAGACATCACTTGCCTTCCATCTCTAAAAAGCCACAAATCGTGCAGATGGTTACAAATTTCGTCAACAGATATAGATGGTGCTGCTATTCTGTACACATTCTGTCCCATCAGATCGGGATTCTATACCTCTCTCAGCATTCCAACTGAAATGTTTGCATTTTGTTCTCAGATTGAAATGGTGGTTCTTTTGAAATCACTGTTTTATAGTTTTCCCCATCAGCAGCGCCATTAGTTGATCATAGCAATTTTTAGTATTGGTCGCGCAGGACTACTGCTGATCAGTGTAGCTAGCTCCCCAAGTGGATTATTATTAATATACCATAATTTTCGGGGTGTAATACGCACGGGAAAACAAATAAAAGTTTAAAAAATTATTACTACATATTAAAAAATGTAAATATTATTTAATATTCTAATAATAAACGCAATGAAGATATGATTTTATTTTTTTTTAATTATTTGGGGGGGGGGGGAGGGGTCAAAGTGGGAGGGGGGTGCGTATTATACCCCAAAAAATAAAAGTTATGAAGAAACTTTTATCTTCATTTATCTTTCCCTTTAACGTTCTTAAAAATCCAAGCTCTCCAGCAACAAACTCTCATAAATAACTTTATTTCCTACTTTCCCCGTCTTGGCATTATCCCCTTTTATCCCATTACACCCCTAAATCTTACGGTTTAACTATTCAAGCCAATACACTGTATGGTGAATGTTAATAGTCTCTGCTGTAAACTGACCCTAGATTATATGTTGACAGTCACATCTGCCCTATTGCAGGCGACACTGTTTGAGAGTGCTGTTGTCTTCTTTAAGTTATTTATGTCGCAATTTTTACAAAAAAACACAAGAAAAATCAAAAATTTTAAGTCTACTTAATGACAAGTGATACAAATAAGAAATAAAAATTATCTTAAGATATCTAAACTTCAATACAAGGCGTCTCAAACTTTTAGGGTCAAAATTCTAAAGATGGTAAAGGACTACATATAAACTGAGCATTTTGAGTAGGGAACCCAATGGTAGGAAATGCATATTTCAGTGCCACGACATATTCATTAATATCAAGCGTTTGAAACTGCACCATAAAAATAAGCGTTTAATCATACTTTCATCAGTTCTTCACGCTGCTTTCTGCGCCGCTCAATAATTGCTTCTTCATCTTCTTCCTCATCTGGATCCATGTCTTTTAGACTACTGCAAAAACAAAACATACCCAGTGATTGATACAAATTTTACTATAAACAAGAAGAATAAAAACCTTAATAAATTATGAGAAAGTAAAATGAGAAAGTATATTTGCCACTTATTATTTTTCCAACCAAAATCCATCTGCAAAAATTCAAACTCACAGCCATAAAAATATTCAGTAGATAACTAAGAAACACAATTTCTCCCTGGAGGTACAGATTAACTGATAAGTCCTTTATTACATTAAATGGAAATGAACTTTTTAATGTAGTCAATAAGCTATGAAGTCAACAACCTTAAAAACTAGAATAATCTTTAGAGCCTAAATTTAGGCTAAGAGCTATTAGTTTTATAGTATACGGTAGAGAAGTTAATTATTAATTCAAACATGTGAACAGATTAAATAATTCAGCAAGTACCAATGCTCTTCTGCCATTGATAAATATCTAAAACAAAAAGATTAGCATTGTAATGTCTGGGCTGCATTTGCAACTTTAAATTCGTCATCACTCAACACAAACTGCATAATAAATACCAAAATAAATTGGCTCTTTTTTATGTTATCCATTAAAATATTTTGAATTATTTAGGAAAATCCTAACATGAACATGAAAAGGCATATTAAATGAATTCTAATATTGGATGGAAGAGATGAAATATACTGCTAAAATAAATAATTTTTTACAAACATCACGTTTTAACTCCTTAAGGTTGAAAAATTTTGACTGAAAACCGGAAAAATGAGTTAAACTATTCAAACCTTCTTTCATCCAATGAGACCAACGCTTAGCAATTTTTATTTTTTTTTGCCTGCAATACAGGGTGTTTAAAAATTTGCTAAAGAAAATTCATATATAGATTTTATATAAGGAAATAAAAAATGTCACAGAAACTGGATAAAGAAACGATACCATTTTCCACAATAAATGTTTTATCTATTGATGTGCATTTTGGGCAACCACGTCATCTTCGTCAGAATAATACAATAAGGGTAAGTAACAGCAGGGTTCATTCTAGACTTAAAAAAAGGCAGAGTGCTAAGGGCTAAAAAGGGCACGACGTTATAAAAAAAGGGCACTTAATTTTCAAAAAAAGATTTTATTCTATAAAAAATGCGTAGTTCTTTTTGAAGTTCCTTAACCCTTTATAAGATTTTTAGATTTTTCTTTGCAGGTGCGTTTTCGGGTATCGGGGCACGCGATCAGGATCAAAGGGCAACTGGGCAGAAATTTTTCATCAAAAGGGCAAACAGGGTGACGCACCCTTAAATCCCGCCTAAAATGAACCCTAGTAACAGTCCTTTATCGTGGAAAAAATGGTATCTTTTCGTTTGTTTTTACTAGATTTTATATGTAAATATAAGATGGGAATTTCTAATAAACACGAGTCCAATTTCAAAAACGTTTTGAGTAAATATAGGTTTATACATTGAACTGACTTTGTAATAACGTCCACGAGATTAATGGAAACTCTGTCAATTCTAACCAATGTCTTCTGTTAATGGAAACTCTGTTAATTCTAACAATAAAAGTTCCAGTTTTTCTCAAATGTCAGTCTAACTTTGTAAATATTAGGTTGTTTTGGACACGTCTGTTAGGAAACCGCGTCTGTTAAAGCTTTACTGCTTCTATTGCGTTTCCATTAGCAGCTCCAAGCAATGTGCAAATCAGCCTTCTAAGCATTTGTTAAACCCACCATTGCTAAATAACTCGACAACACGTGACAAGCTTCACTTGATGTGATACCGCAAGGGAGGAGCACAGTAATCCCTTGCTTAGGCCAACTGCTTGAACACTATTCAAGTTAACGATTAAAACAGTATTCCATAAAAAAATTGTACGTTACTTTTCGATCCTCCTTTGTATAAATACAAGGCATTTAAAAATTCATTAGACAAATTCCGTATGTAGATTCTATACATAAATATAAGATAGGAATATACAATTAAAATGTGTCAAATATGAGTCGTATGTAAGAGTTATCGCTTTAAAATAGGAACTTCCAAATGTTACAACGCAGTGTGGCTGGAAAAAGGAGACAGCCTGCAAGTATATTGGCACAGAGTTGTTGTTAAAAGGTAAGATTGTGATTTCAGACGCTAGAGGGTCGTTTGTGCCCGATGTTGTGGGTCGGAAGCTCCTCCCGAAACATTATGCAAATATGCAAAAACCCAGTGAATATTAAGTTAGCAATCTGGTTGCTTAAGGAATATACTCTTAAATAAGAAACATAGGGTAACGCAACAGAATTAAAGATAATTATTGTGTGTTGTTTAACAGTCCAGCGCCGTTATATTGAAGTGATAAACTTTAATGCTCTCAATTTCGATTGTTTAAGTTTTATCGGGACCCAATTTTTGTGTTAAATGCTCTTATGAATTTATTAACGAATTAAATTAACTTTATTTATTGGCAACAAGTTTGGTACTTGTTTTCCCATATTAAGTCGAGTCCAAATAACCCTGGTGGTAGTTTCGAGGAGGATGAATTTTCAAGTGGTCCTGGGCTGTAGTAATTAGGGAGCCCATCACACCTTCCCTGGGACATCACATGATGGCAAGTGATATAATAAGACAATCAACTGATAAATTTGATGATACAATAAACGTAGCTTATGAAGTGAATGGGTAAAAAATAGGCCATTGAGAAGGGTTACAAATTCTGACATTCCATGTCAGTGGGTGTCACATGGGTTCGGCGAAAACAGAGCATCAACTGATGCTCTTTTGTTTTGTGTACTGGATGAGTGCATGGTAGAGGAAGTGGTGTGTTAAACTGGAGCTTTATACAAGTGGAATTGGTTGGCGATAGATATTTTAAGTTATTAATGTGTAAGGATAATTATGCTTCGTTTTTTGTTTGTTTATGGCTTTTATTGTTTGCGATCGGCGCTCCCGTGTTTCAGCTCGACAGCGGCTTCACGATTATTGGGGAGTTGACATTGTTACTTCCACAAAGATTCTAAAAAAAATTATGTGGTTTTCCCAACGATCGTATTGTTGCGTCTGGGATTCGCAGACTGCGTTTTGTTTTCGGAGATGCGTTGTTTACTTTTTATGAGAGTTCCATGCCATGCTTCAACCTGGCTGGAGGCATGCAAAGCTGCGTGTTGGATTGTAGTGTGAGCCCTAATGGCGGAATCACTGCTCTCTTGTTTTTCTAAGCAAGATCATATGCTGATTGATGTTAATTAATAGTTTAATGTTTTGAGCCAATTGCCTTGTAAAAACCGTTGAAGTTGTGTCCTATTGAAGTTATGTTTATATATTGGCTTTTGTGGGATAACCTGTCGAGTTTGGAGCTGTGCAAGTGTGTGGTGGTGCTCACTAGAGTCACTTTATTGGAAGAGTATCGCATTTGAGTGAACTGTGCCGCAAGGCTTCTGATTGGCTTTTCAGTATCACGTGGCATAATCGCAGCCATTTTGAGTTTTCCCAGGTGAATGCTTGCTAATCGTTTCTATGTACTTCAGTGAGCTTTGTAACTTACTTGGGAGCACTTGAGACTTTAATCAACAAATAGTAAGTTTCAAAAACACAATATTATTGATAGCAGTTGCATGTACTAAACAAAGTTTTCCTAAGGTTTAGAGATGAATAATATCGTCAATTGGCTTTCGCTTTATCCGAGCCATTATGCCAAATTGTTGCGCAGTAAACTTTCATACGGCTAAATAATGTACACAATCTGAGAGTTCAACACAAGTACTTTCTTTTACCCATTCCGGTGACAACCACAAAAACATCCATGCCCACGGCGGGATTCGAACCCGCGACCCGACGGATTCGAGAACTTCCAGTACGCTACAGCCCTCTCGGTCACCGTGCCGGCCCTGTACACTTTAAATGAAATATATCATTGAGATTTAATTTAAGCAATGCAAAAACAATGTGAAAAAGAAAAAAAAAAAAAAATAGAAAAAATAAATATTAACTTGTCTTTATTTTTTTTAATTTCAAATTCATAAATACCATGTAAAACCTAAAATTCTTTATACATTCATTTGAATTAAATATTTATGAAAATTTGTAAGTTAATGAAATACAAATTATATTTTGTCATTGATGACCTACAAAAAATGAAGTGATGTAACAATTTAATTTGAGCAGTACAGTTATCTTTTATTTTGACCACGTTAAATATATTAAAAACGTATTTATCATGTATTAAGTGAATTTACAAATCATAAAATATTACATCATAACATTTTACTCGAAATGCAGCATGAATACTTTGAAAAGATGTTCACAAAACAACGTAATCTCCATACTGCCCTTTGTATGCAGAGAAGAACTAAACTCAAAATGGCGACGCTCAAGACGATTGCGATACTCTTCCTATAAAGAGACTCTAGTGCTCACGCCTCCCCCTCCACGTCTCCTTGGCCTGCGTGGCAGTGAAGCTCTTTGAACGCCTGCCTATGTTAGATGTCTGCATAAAGGGTGAGTGATATTTTCCTTATTTTGACCCGGCATGGTGGCCCCTTTGTCAACTAAGATGAGAACCTGTTAGACATTTAATGGAGTAAAAATAATTTCCCAGTGCTCGGAATTCTCAATCTGCGTTGACAAAATTTCTTAAAAGTTTGAAAGAGACATGCCCCAAATGTTAGTGAAAATAGAAGAGGAATTTTAGTGCCAGGCTGAACTCTGAACTGTTGTATATGTACTTAGAGATAAGGAACAATAGAGATAAGCATATTGATTTGGGTGGTCCTTCTGTGGTGTCCTGCAGTTCACTAAAGGTAGAATAGCAGTTTAATGAGAGCGCGAAACGGTTGTTGACAGTAGCGCCACAATCTACAGGTCACCTGTTGAATAGTGCTGTGGCACACCTGGCACCACATTGCAAAGTGCTGAGCAAGGAAACAGGGTGCACAGTGCGTGGTTCCTGGTAATGGAGTAGAGTTCACCGTGTGGGAGCGTGCCCAGGAAGGGGTTAAAGTGCTCCCCCCTTCTAGACTAAATTAAAGGAGCACAGGACATTTGTGTAATGTCCGCTGCTAGGGGTATAACGGGTGAACCTCCCATACTGTTAAGACTATAAAACTGCTGCAGTATTGGTTGTCAACCCGACTTGCAGTGCCCATGTGAAAATTTGCTTGCTGCTGCCCTAAATTGTTGGTGAACTTGCTTGAGGGCACACTGGGCCTTTTAAATATTAGCCTGATATGATAGATTTTGAATTCTGGCTTTATGTAGCGCAGTAGTTATGTATGACTTTAGCAATTAACTGGTGAGGGGCCCCTTGTCAATTTGCAGTATAGTGCTTGGAGCACCACGAAGCTTAGTTGTAGTGTTACATTGTGCATATTAATGTAAGGTTACCAAAAACCGTTATGTTTCTTGAATAAATAAGTGTTTTTTTTGTAATAATGCCTGTTGTCAAAGTTTGTCCCTCTTACCAGGCCCCGAACCCCTGACTAAGCCCCAGTTCCAATAGCGAATAACCGAGTCAACTGATAGGTGGCAAAAGGGCGTGGGCGGGGATCGTCACAAAATAAAAGGAGTAACATAAAGGATGAATAGGGAGTCGTTAAAATGGATAACAGGTCACTACAAAACAAGCCAATGAGAAGACAGAATGAGTAATAGAACACAAAATAGTTTGATCAGATATTGCAAAACAAAAACTAAAAAAAAAGTAACTAAACAGATATTATTCCGTTAATATTATACAAGACAGCCTGCTCAGTGCGTTCTCCATGTTAGGGGAGCCTCATTGAGACAGGTGGAGAAATTCAAGTATCTCGGGATTGCATTCACGAGTGATGGACGGCAGGAGAAAGAATTGGATGCTCGGATCGGTGCAGCAAGCTGTGTCAGACGCGAACTGTGGCGATCCGTGGTAACGAAACACGAGCTGGGTAACAAAGCCAAGCTCTCAGTCTTCAAATCTCTCTTTGTCCCCATTCTCACCTATGGTCATGAGGCTTGGGTAATGACCCAAAGAGTGCGATCGCGGGTACAAGCGTCCGAAATGAGATTTCTGAGAGGTGTGGCAGGTGTTACCCTACTAGATAGAGTGCACAGCAGCACAATAAGAGAGTCTTTAGGTGTTGAGCCGCTACTTCTCTGCATTGAAAGATCTCAGTTGCGCTGGTATGGCCACGTGATAAGGATGCCGCAAACTGATCTTCCTAGGCAGTTGTTATTTTCCAAGCCCAAGGGGATCTGATAAGAGACCAAGGGGTCGGCCTAGAACCAGGTGGCTAGACTACATGGAGAATCTGGGTTCGAGTCGCTTGGGTATTACCAGGGAGGACATGCACCTGATGGCGGAAGATCGCGATCGCTGTAAATCCTCCATAGGGCTGCTGCCCCCACGACCCTAACGGATAAGCGGGTTTGAAAAGTAAGTAAGTAAGTAAATAACCAAAAAATCATCCTCTGGAAACATCGCGATGTCCGAAAACATAGCCAGCAGCACTGACGTCTACACTGACATCACCCGTCACTACTTTAAAAATTATTAATAGTTTTGACATGAATAATATATTTTGAAATAAATTTAAAAAGAACATCCATAAATTTCAAAATAACATTTCTCCTTTTAAGAATTTTTATTAAAAAAAATAATAAAATAATAAATAAATTTAAACAATACTATGATATGTGTCATAGTATAATATAAATAATTTTCATCTGATTGCAAAACGAAAATTCACCAAACATAAATATAAGATATATCGAAAATTTAACTTATGCTAAATTAGAAGTTACTATTAAAACACAGCAATTTACCTTTCATCTTCAGATGAAACAGTTATTTGGAGCGTTTGTCCTTCTGATAAACTGCCCTTGAATTTATCTTCTGAGTCTTTCCTACGGTAACTGCTAACTCTTCGTCCTCGACGATCCAAACTTCGAGACCTTCTGTTCCTACCTCTACGATCTCGGCTTCTGTTCATGAAAATAAAGTTTTTCATTCCATGGTCATGAGTCATGATATAAGAACGATAGTATTATAATGCTGTCATTTCATCATCTAATGAACCAGTTCTCAACTCCAACCAACTGCTGATGGCCATAATATTAGTATCTTGTCATTATAACAAAGTATTAAAAACAAAATTTTTGTTTTAAGTTGACCATATCTGTCCAGGCCTTATCTACTTTGAGAATTCCCTACCATTCAATTCTACAGAATTACAAAAAGGCAACCCCCCCCCCCACTATCCCCATAATTTTTGAAAAACAAATTCTTCTCTGTGATATGGCAAGATGTTGAATATAATTTTATCATTTAATTTTCTGATTATGCA
Source organism: Rhysida immarginata (assembly GCA_023313115.1). NCBI lineage: Eukaryota > Metazoa > Arthropoda > Chilopoda > Scolopendromorpha > Scolopendridae > Rhysida > Rhysida immarginata. The sequence continues at coordinate 1,894,808 of JAHWFO010085106.1, forward strand.
TGGAGAAAACGGTAATTAGGAATTCCTGAAAATAAGATTTTAATTTGAATTTTCCTGAATTTTGATTTTTATTCCCTATCAATTAGCAAAATTGATACTCTTTCACTATAAATTGGTGTTAAGTCTAAATGACAACACAGTCGAACCCATTTATAACAAATTTTTATATGTAAACAAATTATTAACAGTATTTGCTTGTAAATATACAGGGTGAAGAAGCGATCGCTTATCCTCCTTGGCTCTTCTCGCACTAACCTTCAGCATGCACTGGCCGGTTTGCAGCCAAATGTGAAGAAACTGGGATGAATATCAGTGTGGCTAAGACTGAAGTTCTAGTCCTTACAAGACAACCTGCTCAGCGCGCTCTCCATTTTAGGGAAGCCCCATTGAGACAGGTGGAGAAGTTCAAGTATCTTCGGGATTGCATTCACGAGTGATGGGCGGCAGGAAAAAGAATTGGATGCTCGGATCGGTGCAGCAAACTGTGTCAGACGTGAACTGTGGTTGTGGTGATCCATGGTAATGAAACGCGAGCTGGGAAACAAAGTCAAGCTCTCAGTCTTCAAATCTATCTTTGTCCCCATTCTCATCTATGGTCATGATTCTTGGGTAATGACCAAAAGAGTGTGATTGCAGATACATGTGGCCGAAATGAGACTTCTAGAGGTGTAGCAGGTGTTACCCTACCAGATAGAGTGCACAACAACACAATAACGGAGTCTTTAAGAGTTGAGCCGCCACTTCTTCGCATTGAGTTGCACTAATATGGACATGTGGTACAGATGCCGCAAACTGGTCTTCCTAACCAGTTGTTATTTTCCAAGCCGGTGGTTAAGAGACCAAGGGGTCAGCCTAGAACCAGGTGGGTAGACTACATGGAGAATCTGGGTTCGAGTCGCTTGGGTATAACCAGGAAGGATATGCACCTGATGGCAGAAGATCGCAATCACTAGAGATCCTCCATAGGGATGCTGTCCCCACGACCCTAACGGATGAGTGGGTTTGAAAAGTAAGCATATACAGGGCGATTCAAAATGATGTCCGACATTTTGAAATTTTATTATGCATTTATTTTATAACATAAACTAACCAGATCTGATTTTAAATGCAGGAAAACTCAAATATTTTTAACCTTCCCGCAGTTGGGGGCTGTGGTGGCGCTAGCGTTGCGATAAAAGTAAAGATGGCGGCTGTGAATGAAAAGGCATATTGTGCAAAAAAAAAACAAAAAAAAAAAAAATGTAATTTTAGTCTAGCGGGCATTTTGTAGGCAATTTCATGAAGATTGCCCTACTGACAAAAGCATCCGTAAGTGGTATGATCAATTTCTGGAAACTGGATGTCTTTGGGATGAGATTGACTATCATCTTGACATTGTCCGATTCAAAAAATATTAGAGTTTCCTGCATTTTAAACCCAGTCCGGTTAGTTTATGTTATAAAATAAATGCATAGTAAAATTTTGAAATGGCGATCATCATTTTGAATCACCCTGTATAATGGAAATAGCAAAGTAATTTTATTTAAAGTGGATTTCTTTATATCCGACAAAGAAAATACACTCAATTGAGTGCTTTTCAATGGTTTTTAATAACAAATAACAAAGCATCCCCTTTTCTCCTTCCCAACTTCTATTTCCTTTATGATCTTAATTTTGGTGGAAAGATTTAAATTTTTTTTTTTTTTTTACTATTTCATTTTGAAAAATGCTGACGTTCAGACTTGCAGACACATGTAAAAGATCTGTACATGTGAAATCCAGGCAATATCACTACTATTATAGCAGTATTCCCACAACAAATACTGCCTGTTTTCTGTTTCTCTACTACTGTATTTCCTCATCTTTGGCCCCTATTGAGTGAACTAACACAATGCCAAATTGACACACAGAAAAAAATGTTCATTTTTCAAAATTTACTATATCCAAACAATGGTTGAATAAGAGCCCACACAATGATTCTTTATAGAGGGCAGTTTCTTGTGGTGTCATTTCTGCATGGTAGTCGTTCATCAGCCATGTTGAGTGGCCGCTAGCATCAGCTGTTTAGATATAATGGGACTGGGAGGGTCATTTGCATCGTGAAAAACCCAGTTTTAAGTCTTTTTTTTTTTTTTACTGCATTGTTAAATGTGGTAAAACCTAAACAAATGTAAAAAAGATAAAGGGTTCTACAGCATTCCCAAAAGTATTACTCATCATAATGATGCAAAAAAAAAGTTGCTTAGAGAAAAGTGCCATAAAGGCCATTTCACATTCAGCAAAGTCCCGATTTCAGGCATTTACTAAACATCACAAAGCCGCACGTATTAAAATGTGAAATACTTTCACATTCAGCAGAAACGAAGCAGGCAGCTAGGCAAACTTCCTCACTTCATTTTAGCCTGTTTCTCCCATCCCCTCCAATAGGCGAACTCGGCTCTGATTAGCTGTTGGATGAGTCACCCTTTCATCCAGTCTCTGTTTTAACATGGCTTCTCAACTTTTTATACATGTATATATTGTTTCAGCAGGAAAAACTTTAGAAAATGAAGCACACCTGCACGGAAAACACATTAAAGGTGAAATTCAATATGGCCGATTTGACTGGCGGAAGTGGGTTAGAAATGGCTGCTAAGGATTCTGGGATGGGAGAGATGCTGACTCGTAGCTAATTGGCTGCACATTCGATGGGACTTCTGAAATTCCCACAGTTGGAACTGCATAAGCTGTGCTGTTGCCATCGCTAAGCCATTTTCTGATGCAAAGTTGCTGAATGTGAAACGGACACCAACCAAATATTCTATATATGCAGTGCTCACTTTATTTTTGATAAATGCACTGTTATGTTAGTGTATGGTAGGAAGAGTTTCTGTGGTTATTTCTTTGCAATTATTATGGAAGTAAGGCAAAGGAAATAACTGTATAATTTAATTAATATGCTATGAATAAATAACTATTTATTGGAAAACCACGATTACATTTGCAAAAAATATATATATAACTCCTATACATATTAAGGAAATTTTCAAAAGGAAGAAAAAATCGTGCCTTACAAAGGATTCGAATCCAGGTCGTTCTCACCAGAATTCAGAGACTAGCGCTGGGCCACTCCAAGCTACTAAAGCAGCCTGCAATATTGTAGGTATTTCTACTATTGCATAGATGTTGGTAATAAATTTTATGGATTTTTTTCTCTACAAATTTTGAGAAGTATATCCAATGATTTTGCATGAGAGCTTAATGGGAAGAAAACTACTCATACAATTTTTTTTCATCAAAATTTGAGTCAAGAGTACCTGGAGTCTCTTTAAATTAATGTGATTAGTAAACACCATATACTGTATACATTTGAGTTCTATTGGCTTTATTTCTTTGTACATAAAAATTTTCTCAGATGAATTCATCAACGCAGTTGGCTGCTGAAAAGCTTAACCCAAGTTAGCAATTACTTAAACTGGTGCCCTGTATTGTGCAAGTGCAAACTTAATAATGTTTGCAAATATTCAGTAAACGGCAAGAAGATGGGATAATTTGGAACATTCAATAAATAAAAGATGATTGTGATCGCAGTGACTTTTTAGGCGAATGGCTGTTGCCATCTTTTCAAGAATTCACTTTCGCATTGGCTTTTGACGAAGAAAAATTGAGAAGAATTATGAATTCTCTATGCGGTCTCAAATGTAATGCATATGTACATCCAATGTAACGTCCTAAAATGAATAAATAAATGATCCAATATCACAAAGAGTGATGTTACTTAACAGCACGTCTCCCCTTCAAATTGGCTGTCGCCATTTTGCTTTGAAACTTCCCTATTGGCTTTGGTGGCAAAAAAGTGGATGGAAATTCGGAAATAACGTGAATTCTCTGTAAACTTTTGAACATGCATATATCATAAATGTCATGAGATGAAAAATAAATGATGAAAAATCTCTAAGAGAAGCCTTTTGAAAACTTTTTTGATAACTGAGAAGTAGAATTTGGGAGCCAAACCAAACATTCGAGATTTCTGGAAATTCCGGATTTGAGGAGTCTTACTGTATTACCTCATCCTCCCTTTTGTTCCATGTCATCCGCTAAAAGTACTACCCTGAACTTCATTATGTCCTCTTCTTGCTTTTACTTTTCTTAACATTTCATTCATGGCAATTAAGAACAGGAGTAGTGAAAGCACACTACCCTGCCAACTCCTTTTGTCAATTGAATACTTACGTTGTAAATACTTTTGTTCTTACATAACATCTAAGATCTTTGTATACGCCTGTCTTTCTGCTGTTTTACCTCTTCTTTAACTCCAGTTCCCCTTAGACGTTCTCAATTCATTTCTCTATTCACAGTATCAAGGCTTTTTGCATATCCAAGAAAGCCATCCACATTTCATTATTGAATTCAAATAAATATTTTTCCATTGAAGAAAAAAAAAAAAAAAAGTTTGAAATTTTTCCATTGGCTGTTTTGAAATCTCCTTTCAAAGTTTCTATCCATCTCTTGTTTAATTGAGAAGATGGCTCTATTCTTTTTAAACTCATGTTGTTCATCTTATAAGATTTCTTCAATTCTTCTTTTTATTCTTTTCCTAAAATCCTTCATAAATTTTTTCACCTTGGAGTTGCAGTGTTATATCCCTATAGTCTTTACATTGTTGGGGTCTCATTTTCTCTTTAGGCATGATTTACAATTTTCTGAGATTTAAATATTCCAAATTATTTCATAATTCTCCATATACAGAAGCATCCAAATGTACTTGGACATGGCATTTTTTTTATAAACAATTTCTTTTCTAATTGTTGAATCTGAAGGAAAATTTGTGCACTTTATCATGTATAGTAAAAAATTTCACTCTTTTAACTTTAATCAATTTTATAATTTCTGAAAATAACTGTTAAGTGTAGTGGCTCAAAAGTATTTGTCAAGGGTACAAATTGTGATCATGTGTGTAATATTTGCATAAAATTAACATTTGGACTGAAATAATCACTTTGATGCAATAGCGTCCACAATTATACTTCTCTTATTAAAAAAGCTGTAGCAGAGGCAATACACAAAGGGAAAACACATCAAGCTGCTGAGGAAATGTTCTGACTGAAAAAAATCAACAGCGTTTTAAAAGAACGAGGATGTGTAGAACATTGGCCAACCAAACTCTGCTACAGAAAGAAGAAAGACTCATGACAAAGATGGCTGTTGTGGATACTCATAAAATTGCAGTGCAAATTAATGCTGAAATGCAGAAAGAGTTTACATGAGACGAATTTATTTGGAAGATAAAAACTGTCCAGAACAGAAAGGCCTGACTTGAACTTCCAAAGAAACATCAGCACTGGACTGCAAAAGAATGGAAGAATGGAGTAAAGTGTCCTGGAGTGACAAATCGAAATTTATGTTATTTGGCAGTGATGGTGTTACGAGGGGTAGTCATAAAGTTTTAATTATCATCTCGAAAAAATAAAGTTACGTAATTAATTTTTTGTTTGTATGTGAGTATATATCAGCAGTCCTAGTACATAGTGAAATCCCCACGCCACAGTACCATAGAATGCCGCTAGAGGGACCAAATCAAAATGGTGCAGCCCATTGATAAAATGGAGGATTGTGTGGTGATTCATTTTCTGCATTTGAAAGGGGAACAAGTCTGCAACAATCCATGCTGAGTTGGTGGAACTCTACAGCAACACTGTACCATCATATGACACAGTGGTTAGGTGGTGCAGATACTTCCAGTGTGGACAAACAAGACTGAATGACAAACAACAAAGTGGCAGACCATCTTCCATGAAGAACTGGGAATCGCAAGAGAAGTGGAGGCTCTAGCGCTCAAAAACCGGCGTATCAAAATCGAGACGATAGTGGAAAAAAGTGAAAATCGGTCATGGGTCAGTTTTCAACATCTTGCTGCTGTCAAAGAGGATCCTTTTGCTCCACGATAACGCCCCAGTTCATTCTGCACAGGACACACTCACACATGCTGCTTCTTTGGGCTATCAAATTTTGCCTCACCCCCTGTATTCTCCTGACATGGCTCCCAATGACTTCTTCCTCTTTCATCGGATGAAGAAACCATTGCGTGGCAGGCATTTCCAGAATGACGACGAGGTGATTTTCGAGGTGGAGCATTTCCTGAACAGCCAAATTGCAGACTTCTACAACCAAGGTCTCTGCCAAATCATCCACGGTAGAGAAAGATGTGTCGCATTGAAGGGTGAATATGTAGAGACGGACTAACATCATCACCAAGTTTCCTGATCACGGCTTGATTTTTTCAAAGTGATAATTAAAACTTTATGACTGCCCCGCAACACCCTAAAGGTACAAGATTAATCAATTATGAATAGTGAAGCATGGTGGCAATTCTAACATGGTTTGGAGTTGTTTTGGTGCTCATGACATGGCTCACTGGTTAGTGTAAGAACATCTTAGAAAATAATATGTTGCCTTATACTAAAACAAAAATGGGAAGAAGATTGCTATTTCAACACAATAATGATCCTAAGCATAAAACTGGCTTGGTGACAGAGTGGATAAAAAAGAAAAAAATTCATTTGTTGGACTGGCAATCACAATCTCTGGATCTCGATCCCATCGAACACGTGGGAGGAGCTAAATTGTATATGTAAAAAGCAGCACTGCACAAATATTGCTGAGAAATTCACCCCATTGCAGCATCAATGGGATATTATTAAAGCTGACACAATAACCCACTTAACTGAGTCGACACCATGCCGATGTTTAATGCCAAGGCGTATCCAACTATACCCTGTCTCAAGTGATGTCACGAGCGAAGTGGTTACAGTTCATCCGCATAAGAAACAGTTTGAATACATTTCTGTATAAAAAGTTCAAAATTTCTGTCTGCAATAATATTTCTTATTTTTCTCCTCGATATAATAAAAGATCGATGGATAGAAAAAGTCATTTGACGGAATTAAAAATAAATAAATAAATAAATAAATAAGAAACAATTATCAGCAGAAGGAAACGATGTCGTGTACTGTCTGAAAAGCGACATTTTTCGGTGACATCACTCTCAACTGAAGCTGAGACTGGACAGATATTAAACCATATTTGCAAAAAATTAAATTTTTTCATCTAATCATTCATATATGGCTTAATTTATTAACGACCGAAAACTTTTGAGTCATTAAGCTTCAGTTATTTTCAAAGATTATAAAACTGGTTGAAGTTGGAATAGTGAAACATCAGACTAACAAAAAAAAAAACATCCATTTTTTACAATACTATTGTTTTTTTCTTGACTATAGTATATTTTTGTTCTTTCGGACATCATCAGTAGTTATATTACGACTGAAATTTTTTTTGATAGTTTGATGTTTTACATTATAAGTACAATACAACGTGGGGGAAATAATGAATTGGAACAGTAACAAAACATGGTATAATGATAATGTGCACCAATTTTCCTTAAGATTCAATAATTAGAAAAAAAAATTGTTTACAAAAAAACTTCATGACCAAATACATTTGGATACTACTATATTTAAAGTTATATAAATTTGTAATTAAAACAAATAGCATGAACTGTTTAAAAGAATTTCATGCACATAATGTAGAAATGTTAATAGTGAAAAAAATTAATCATGAAAAAATATTTTATTGTTTATTAATACCAACTAATATTCTTTTAATGAATTAAACAACCAGTGATTAACAAATCCAACTATTGTCTTATACAAAAGATTCACTCTCCAACCAGACCCCAGACAACTATTTATAATGCACTGGTAATTCACAAAAATATAATTTTAGTAATACATACTTAAATTTATGACAGAATATGTAAAAAAAAAAAAAAAAAAAAATAACAACAACAACAAACAATGCTGTTATAACAATTGGAAAATTTCTAGGAAGTTTATATTGTTGAAATTAAAACATGAAAACACTGAAGTAAAAAATTAAGAAAATATAGAATCATAATTACTGTAATCAAAATAATCAAACTATATGGTTGAAAAATTTTAAAACAGATATAAAAAGATAAAATCGCCTGAACCTTCAAATCTTGCTTTATTGCCAAGAATATCTTATTTAAAGATATTACATAAAAAAAAAAAATAAAAGAAGGAAAAATTCTGGAACCTATATTAATATCAGTGATCATAAGTATCCAGCTTAAATACTGAACTTAGTTTATAGTCCTCTATCATCTGTACAGTTTTGATCCTTATAGTTTGAGACATTCTGCATAATCCTAAAACCATATCAATAAAATTAAAATAAATACATAAATAATTTTAACCACAGCTCTTTGAATACCAATCTCACCAACCCAAGCCCATTTGTTATAAATATATTCACTTTTTTCAACAAACCCACCTATAAATTATCAATTTTTTTTTAAAGTAAGAAATCTAAAAGTTACTTTCAGAACTAAAAAAAAACATTGTAAAGTCCAATCCAAAAATAAAAGAGCCAATAAACATAATTGAATCTTATATAATTTGACTAAACTTTTGCCTTCATACTTTATTGAATTTAGATGTCTCATATGTATGTTGTTTTCTCAAATACAATCCATTTTCAAATTTTCCCCTTACTTTTAATTTCAGGGCTTGAAATTCAGGGCGGGATGGCGGGATTCTCGCCCAAAATTTTAAAATCTCGCCCAAGAAAACTTTAGAGAGGGGAGTTTCCCCGCCCGTGAAATTTAATCATATTAAATGTTTTTATGATTTTATTAAGATTTAAAGATAATGTTATTTTTTTCTTTATATCTTACAATAAAAGTTTTGGATACGAATCTTTTCCGTCCATAAATCATTAGATTATGGGTTTAATTTGTCGTCAGTCATTGGTGAATTTTTTCATGGAGATTTAACTTTTGAACCAATGAAATTTCACTAGTTCCAATCGTCACCGTTGCGGTATCGTCAAGAGAAAAATAGGAATTTATTGTGTAGCTCATAGATTAGCATTGTGTTTAGATGATACTTCAAAATCGTGTCCAGAGATTGCTAAATATCAAGCACTTTAAAATCCATTTTTATGTATTTAATTTTGTATAACGTAACGGATTATATAGATGAAGGCAGGAATAAAAGTTGAAACCGGTTGGTTATCTGTTTTTTACCAAACATGCTGTACTGCAAGATCACAATCCGTTATGTTAATAGCTACGGTGCAGAAGAACCTCACATCTATGACTATTTAAGTTTTTGTTTATTGAAATGTAAGAATTTATTACGTTTATCTGATGACTGAGTTTTTGGTATTTTATTATTTTTAACACATTTAATTTATGTACAGAACTTAAATTAAACTCTTCACGACCAGTGACGAACTTGCGTTCGTCAAGCTAGACCCTCCGTTCAATACCATGACGAACGTGCGTTCGTCATTTTCAGCTATTAATTCTATTAACCAAATGAAAACGTGCTTTTTCAGGAATGAAGAGATAAAATCATTTGGAACAGTTTATTCTTTTATGGGTCCATTATCCTGTCGATAGATGGAAACATTGCGTTTATTTTTGATTGCTTATTTCAACAACCTTGTACATCGTATTTGCACCGTTTTTACATTGTTTTTGCTCCAACGGATGATTATGATTATGGATGATTATGATTACAAGTAAAAAATGGATGATTATGTCGATGCAAGTAGTGATGCCGAAGATCCTGATTTTGAAATAAATACTGATTCTGAAATAGAAATATTCATACAAAATTGTACAATGACGAACGCACATTCGTCATTGGTTTGGCAGATAGTACATAAAATCTGGTCTTGGGAGTATCCTTCATTAATTTAAGCTGGTCGTGAAGAGGTTAAAATATTTTGAAAAGTCACTTGTATAACCTATAACTTATTGTCTCCCTCCCAAACAGTTCAACTCCCCTCCATGAAAAATTTGAATTTCAAGCCCTGGATTTCAACAATGTACATTTACTAGAAATTTTCCAACTGTTATAACAGTATTGTTTGTTATTTTATAAGCATGTTTATATAATCTGTCATTTTAAATCAATTCATTCCCCTGTAAAATGCTAACAACTAAAATTGGGAATTTTGAATTTTAATTTATGTATTACTGAAATTATATATTTGAAAATTACATTATCATTTGTATAATCTTGTTTTAACTTAAAAAAAAAAAAGTGGGCTTACCTGCTTCTTGATCTTCGCTGAATAGATCTGCTTCTTCTTCTAGCAGGAGAATCTATAAGGCGACGTCTAGAAGGAGAAGCATTTCGTCTGCCGATAGAACGAGACCGTGAACGCCTTTTGGAGTACGAACTGTTACCTCGATCTCGGTCTCGTATAGATAAAGAATTTTCACGCCTGGGAGAACGACTAAGTTGCCTGTTTGGTGATTTGTTCCTTTCACTTTGCTCACTAGACCGCAATCTGCTCTCACTAGTTCTTTTTTTCTCAACAATAGGAGTCTTACTCCTCCTTTTAGGTTCATCTTTAGGAACTTTATTTTCCTTATTTTCTCGAACAAGTTCTGTGGAATTCTCTTGCACTTTACCGACGCCACGAATTTTATTGTCAACTGGAGATCTGCTTAATCGATTGTTCTTTGAAGACTTACTCTTTGGAGAGCTAGTGCGCTTTTGATGTTTGGAATCAGAATCTCGGTTTCTAACCCCACTAACAGAATGTTCTGGGCTCTTACTGGTACGTTTTCGTTTGTTTTTAGAAGAATGTTTATCTGTAGCTTTATCTTTAGATACAGATTCAGAGTTGGATCTCTTTTTCCCCTTGTCTGAAGTAACCTGCTGGTAGTGCGGATCTACTTCACTTTTTTTAGATTGTTGTTGATGATGGCTTGGCTGATGCTGACGTTCTTCTTTTTTATTTTTGTCTACAGGTTTCTGTTCTTTTTTCACCACTGGTATATCTTCATCTTCCGATGATCGATATCCTTGTACAATCAAGGACATACCACTATTTGCAAAATACTCCAAATTCACATTATCAAGACTATCATTATCCAACTCACATGCTAATTTTGCTTGTAACATAGCTTTTGTTTTTTCCAATTCTTCCAAATTAAATTTGCTGTCATCAATCTGACCATCTTCGATTTTAAATATAGGGATATCTAATTTGGTTTCTTCCTTTTCTTCTTTTTCAAGTTTGCTTTTATTCTTTTTATGTTTGTGCTTGTGATGACGGTGTTTCCTGTTTTCAAATAACAAAAGGAAAAAGTAATTGAAAATTAATTTTTTTGAAAACGTTCTTACTTTATTAATTTCAACCTGAAAATAAGAGTTTTAAAATGAGGAAGATAGTTGCTAAAAGATTAATTCACCAGTATTCAACTATTAAAGATTTCACTAATGAAGACAATTATTATTAGAAGAAAAATCACCTCCTTTTAAAGTAATGATGGTAGGGACCCAATCATTTATTAATATACCATTATTGTTGCTTTGGAAAACCAACTTCAGGTAAGTCCAGAAGCCAAGTCCCAGAGGCAGACCCAAGAGAAGGCCTAGCCAAGAAGCTCAAATGCAAACATGGAAAAAAAAAATAATTGGAGTGTTGATGTTTGGGTGTAGGAATTTACTTACTATATGACTAACATTTAGGTTTGTGTCTTTCTGTAAGATTTTGTACACATGTGTGGGGTTTAAATGCAGTGTTAACAGGCTTTTGTGTAATAAGTATAGAATAACCCCAATGGCGGAAAGAACGATAGGAACAATGTGCATTCTGGTAACTCCCTAAAGGCAATTATTAATATTATTATTATAGCTTTGGAACGCTTACAAGCTAGTAAAAGCAGCTTTTTCAGATGGAAAGAATACTGTTAAAATAATATTGTTTAAAATGTTATGTAAAGACTTTTATTAGTTTTAGTAATTAATAATTCCAAAAATTTCCATTGGACTAGTATCACATAGTATAGAGAAATAAATGGATGTCTAGAGTGATACGGATACTTAAGCGTTTATTGCCAACGCATTTCAGTAGTACACCATCTTCAACAGGCATTAACAAAAGTAATGCTTACTTTTGTTAATGCCTGTTGAAGATGGCGTAATACCGAAACGCTTCGGCAATAAACGCTTAAGTATCCGTATCACTCTAGACATCCATTTATTTCTCAATTAATAACTATTTATTATAACGTTTTTATGTCCCATACAGGCCATTTTAAAAGGCTTCAGGACATCTGGCTTTAATTTTTTGTTTAAATTTTGGCTTAGGTATTGGATTTTGGAATGTATAATTTTTATTTGCTTTAGGAAGAATAATTATTGAGTCCCAGGGACCTAATGTATTTCAATTATTGAGTCCTCTCTTATTTATTTAGCATCCTCTATCAAAAAAATTAACAAAACAAAAAATATATTTATGAAATGAATTTATTGTTATATTTTATTTACAGATAAATATATGCAAAATTACATAAAGTGAATTTGTACAAAAACTCAATTTTAAAGACAATTAACTGTAAAAATTCACACCAATCATAGCGAATTTTACAATCTAACTTGACCAGAAAAGAATCCACGAAATAAATTTAGCGTCTTCCGGGACGCTTAAAAATCTCAAAATGGCGTCCACCTGATAAGTATTAGCGTAATTTACGCTGAATTTAGCGTTAACGACAACCCTGTATTAATTAAATTTTTAAAAAATGATTATTATTGTTCTGGAAAACCAAACTTGGATCAAGTCCAGAGTCAAGTCCAAGAGCCAAGTCCAAGGGGCTCAAATTCAAGGAAGGGAAAAATTATGTGCTCGTGGGAGTATTAATGTTGGAGTGTAGGAATTTCCTTACTATGAGACAAGTTTTCTGTTTTCTGTAAGGTTTTGTATAAGTGTAAATTTAAATTCAGTGTTGACAGGCTTTTGTGTATTGAGTGTAGAAATAACCCCAGTGCACAGTGGGCCAGAATGACTTTCAACCTGGCCAAAACCTAAAAAAATGAAATCTATAATATCAAATCATAACCTTCTTATTATCATCAGTAACTGTCTGGACTGTCATGAGAAACTTGTTTTTGTAAGATTAGACGAGATTTATTACTTCTGGGTCGGCTGGATTAAACAAACAATCCACTTTTCGGTTTGGTGACATTTGCTTTCTTGTTTTATTATTCAAAGTTTCTTTAAAGCTAGCCTAGTTAATATACGTCCGTGAAGTTTTATTTATTTTTATTCTTATTTCTAGATGTAAGTAAGTTTAAAAACACTCTAACATTTTGATTTTCTAGTTGAGAAAATGCCAATGCTAATTTTTTAAAGTTTAGCCAACAAAAATTACATTTTGCATTTGTGAGCAAAAGTTTGCTTTGAGCTACAAAAAAACCCCCACGAGATCCCACGATGTTTTTTATATATTTTTATATGAAATTTTACGCATAATTAGGAAACAAAAAACTGGCTGCACATATTTGCACCATTTTAAGTTATTACTGTAATACTGTCCAGTTCCGACGAGAATGTCTCTGAGTTTCTGAAAGTGCCCACTGCGCGCGCTGCAGTCGTGGGCGAGCGGGACACGCAGTAGGCTGCAACTGCTGTCTGCTGCTTTCCGGATCTTTCCAGTTACAGCAAAGGGTTAAGCCATCACCCTTCGTGAATGCAGCATAATTGTTTCTTATAGTCAAGTGAACTGCGTTGCGAACAAAACTGCTTTCATTTCGTAGTCGTTTTTGCCGTGAATTTTCGCGTTTGTTTCAATTTATTATTATCGTAGTACACATATTTCATTTCTTCAGAAACAATGAGTTTCAAAACTACACGAAGGGAAATGTTTGACATTCTGTTTCAAGGGCCAAATAACGACCAAAGTGTATGATGTCAACGTCTGCAGGAGTATGTAATTGCTCGTCTTCAAATGGAAGATTCTCCTCCCGATAAGATAAATGAAATTCGAAAAATTGTATATCGCTTTTGTAGCAAGGTATTCCAGAAATGGGAAAGTAGCTATAGGATGAGAGATAGATTTTTAGCCACAAATGCTGATTGGTTGAACAAAGAGATGACACTGACACCACCTGAGGACACCCCTACCGTATCAAGTGTTTCCGGTCCGTCACATGGAGGTCGACCGAAAAAGTCATTTGAAACTAGCAGTTCACGCAGTAAGAGAAGGAAAACTATGGAACTACGTAAGTCAACATCTGCGTCCGAATTGACATTTGCCGCTCAAATGAGTCTTCGTTCAACTGGAAAAGGCTGCAAAACTAGTCAATGAAATTGTTAACACAACCCCAAAAAGAGCAGAGAAAATTCGTAAGGCTTGGACTTTATCCAAAGCAAAACCCGCACTTAAGTCATACACAGAGGATCAGGCTCTTTCATTGATTGTGGATGCAAAATTATCTAAAAAGCAATACATGCTAATTAGATCGCAAGCCAAACATAAGCAGGCCGATATATATCCCACCTACAATCTAATCTGAAAAGCAAAGAATCGTTGCTATCCAGACAAAGACAGCATCACGGTGACAGAGAATTCCGCTGAAGTGAAACTACAAGCCCTACTTGACCACACAGCGTCTCGCATTATTGCAACTCAGGAACCCGTAATTAGAGCAACTCCAGAATGTAAACTTTAGAATGTAGTGCTGATATCTAAATGGGGTTACGATGGTAGTACAGGCCAATCCCTGTACAAACAAAGGGTTTCAGATCAAGATTTTAGCGACAGCAGCTTGTTTCTGACGTCACTAGTTCCACTGCAACTATATTCGAGTGACGACGATGCGACCTCTAAAAAAATTATAATTTGGCAAAATCCCCGACCTTCGTCAACTCGTTATTGCAGACCAATTCGATTCCAATTTGTAAAAGAAACGGCCGAAATTTCACGCATTGAAAAAGAACACGTAGAAAATCAATTGCAAAATCTGCAGCCTACAAAAACCGTAAGTTCAAACAAAGAAATAATTATTTCACATAAACTTTTGCTAACTATGATTGATGGTAAAGTCTGCAATGCAGTTGCATCAACATCATCAGCTCAGAAATGTTATGTATGCGGTGCTTCACCAAAACAGATGAACGATATAAACCGTGTCGCCGATAGAGACGTTGATTTAACAGCATTCTGTTTTGGCTTATCAACATTGCACGCCTGGATCCGGTTCTTTGAGTGCTTGTTGCACATATCTTATCGTCTTGACATCAAGACCGGGCAGGTTAGAGGTCAGCAAAATAAAGCGATTGTCAAGGACAGAAAGACGGCCATTCAGGCTAAGTTCAGGGAAGAAATTGGCATATTAGTTGACTTTCCCCTTCCAGGCGGAAGTGGGACGACAAATGACGGCAATACAGCTCGCAAATTCTTTCAGAATCCAAAGTTGTCAGCGTTTTCTGTTATCCTTCGGGCTCTTTCGAGCGGGTATGATATCGACGTAACTGCGTTCGACAGCTATGCCTTAGAAACAGCTAGACTTTTCGTCAACACCTATCCGTGGTATTACATGCCCGCCTCGGTTCACAAAATTCTTCTTCATGGATCCGCTATCATTTCGGCCGCTCTGCTACCTATTGGTCAGCTGTCCGAAGAAGCTCAGGAAGCCCGGAACAAGGACTGCAAAAGTTACAGAGAAAGATTTTCAAGAAAGTGTTCCCGTTCTGCGACTAACCAGGATTTACTAAACAATCTTCTCGTTTCCTCAGATCCTATCATCACGTCTCTCCGAATCCTTCCACAAAAAAGGAAAAGGAACACTCTTTGCAGAAGTCCTGGCACTCCTAAAGTCACCTGAATCACATACCATTAAATCCAACATGGACATGGAGGCAGAATCGGAAACATCCGACAACGATTTCAGCGATAGCGAATAAATAATTAGAAATAATATAAAATGCCAATTCGCCTGTTTAAAATCTATCTGAAACTGATAATTTATCGTTTTTATATGCATAAGAAACATTTCCAAGCTAAAAATGCGAAGGTCAGGTTTTGGCCAGGTTTTAAGCAATTCAGGCCCACTGTGCAGTGGCAGAAAAAACAATAGGAACAATGTGTACTTTGGCAATTCTCCAAAGGCATTTTATTTCTGTGTACAAGATCTTTACATTTAGTGATTTTATCAGTGTATGTCTTTTGTAAATTATGTGTATTGGGGATGGAGTTATCAATTATGAAGGTCACTTTGTTTTGCTTTCTACTAGCGTAATTTCTGATCTATTATAAGGGATTTTAAAGTTTTGTCGGAGATTATAGCTCTGTCAAAATATAATTTATGTGTGGAGTATTAATGTCCTTAAGCTTGTGTATCTTAATTAGATAATGATGTATTATTTTGGCTACCTGGTTTGCATGTGTAAATAACCTGTCTGACGAGTATTTTGCAACTAGATATGACATGTTGGATGGTTACCTCTGCAATAAGGCCTTTCCTGTGTAACATGCTACCCCCTACCCAAATGTGCATAAGACACGAACGGCCCAAAACGGGGAAAGCAATAAGTCACGGGTCCGGAACCTGGAATGAATCTGGTAATAAACTGACTCTGAGATGATAGATTATTCTCACTTATTTTATTTCGCATAAGCATTACACGGAAAAGCAAAGACGGTCAGTGTGCTCCAATAATCTTAACCTAATATTGAGGGGGGCCCTCTCTCGGCTAAATCTTTACCACAGCGATTAAACATTAAAGTGGGTGGCAAATGACACGTTGGGTGCCTGATCGGGAAGACCTCCGCTGATCATATGTTTTCAAACCAATTGAACTATCTAATAGACGTAATCACACCTTGGACAGGAATTGCCTGTTTGTTAGGACAACTGATCCTTGTGTAAACATACAGTGTTGACTCGTGCATAAATATTCCTTCAATTTTACTGCTCGTAAGTGCATAATGCTCCCGTTATTGTAGGCACGGTGAGGGGAGGAGCACAGTAACTCCCCCTTGGCGAGCGACAGAGCATGAAATTACTAAGCGCTAGAGTGATTTTCTTCCGGGAAAGGTGCAAACGAGTTCATTAATCAGCACCAATCCACTTCGGAAATTTTGAGCACCTAGCTAAACAGCTTCCTCAGGTGCCCCCTTAAAGGTTTTGGCTTTCATATGAACATACAGCAGCGCCATGCCCGTGCACATAAATTACACTTAGCTTATCTAAAAAGAAATATATATATATATATATATTCTTTCCATACAACACTTCAGTGTTCACATAATACACTCCTCAAGGGGCAATAAGGCAATGAAGAACATACAGAGAAGGTGCAGAAAATAATTACCGTATATACTCGCGTATAAGTCGAGAAATTTATGTCTTAAAATTCATCCTAAAAAGCAAATTCGACTTATCTGCGAGTCATACCAGTTTTCCATAGAATTGTGGCAGTCACCTAACTCCGTATAGAACTTTACATATTTACTTAAAGAAACGCACATGATTCCAAAATAACATACATATTTTAAGATCGGCATTTATCCATAATCAGTTTTATTCATTCATAAATTTTACCTTTAGAATTTATTATACCATAAAATAAAAGTTTCGAGCCGACAGTGATAACGTAACAGCAGTCATACTTTCCAATTTGCTCACTAGATGGAGGCAGCGTTAGCTCCATTACTAGAGCACTAGATAAAGACTTTACAGGGGAGGGACGCAAGCAAAAGCATGAAGGAAGACAGGCTAAATAGCATTTCATATGCGTCGTAGTTACCGGTAATTCAAAAAAATTCATGAAAATATATAGCTCATTGAATTATATTGCAAAGATAACAGAGCTATCGTATAAGATCGCGAAGTGGATAAGTGCTGCTTTGACATGCTTCGATTTCATTACGGTCGTGCTGCCACCTGGTGAGAAGAAGCAGCTTCCAAGTTAAAACTCGAAATTGGATCGTCATCTGCACAACGAAATTGGATTTTAATACTTTTTTTTCCATACGCTTTTTTTTAATAAAATATTCAGATACCTGTAATTATTAAATAGCAATGACACATTATTAAATTGAAAACTTTATCGCAACTGGATTGGTACATACGATTCGGGAAATATATAGGAACTCTGGGAATTATACTTCACATTTTATCAACTTAAGTATCAGTATTACGGTAAATCAACTACTACTTACGGTAAATATTGGTAATATCAGCAATTTATACAGCTATTCTTTAAAATAAATCGAAATGACGTCATTTTTGCCAAAAAAAAAAAGAACTACAGTATTTAAACGCAAAATCAAAAGAAAGCCAAAATTTTGATAATTCTTCTTAGGTTTGATTTCATATTAATAAAATTCTTCATTTATTAATAAAAATCATAATCCTTCAGATTAAAAATTAAGTCATTTATTTATGTAATTACCTGTATAATTAATATATTTATTGATTATAATTATTTATGTAATTACTTATAATATTAAATGATAATTTTCCTTATAATTGATTTTGCCTTTATAAAATTATTCATTTAGTAATAATAAATGATTAATAATTAAATGACAATAAAGTTTAAAGTAATATTTAATTGTTAACAAGTTTTACATTATTAACCATGCAAGTACAGGAGGATTTAAGCATGGGTAAACTATGGTAACTTCAGTGAATGCACCTGAAATTTTACCCTCGACTTATCTGCGGGTCATAGCAAATTTCAAAATTTTTAGCCCAAAATCTGCCCTCGACTTATACGCGAGTATATACGGTATACATTTAATATGCGTTGAGAACACGCATGCAGTACCGCTATCGATATCCAGAACTTTCTTAACACTTTACTAACAAAGTTATTACAAGAGTTATTCTGATGCACTATGACCTGAGAAGCTATTTGCGCGAATGTTTGCTACACCTCGGGGTAGAAGACGCAGCCGCATCCCTGGGCGCATGATAAGGCATACAAAAGTCACTCACCAATCGTTGTCTTCTCAGCGTAAATAATACCACATGGTAGTTGCAGCTTACTCAATATCGGATGTGGGCCAAGTAGAAATATTGGGAACGGTATATCATCAATTTGAACGAAGCTCCGCCATTATGCATGTCTCACTTGCTTCCCTGCTTATACCTCGTCCAACAAGAGAAAAACAGGGCGTGTTTCCGGTCTGATATCGACTACTCACTCATCCGCAATGCTTTGTGGGATCTCGCCTTCAGCGGCTACACAAGTCAATTTGTAATGGCGTCGCCGTGCAACAGCTCTTCAGCCAAACAAGGAAAAACTATTCACAGCCAGGCTAGGGAGATTGTGTGGAACGTACTTTGCTACTTAAAAGGAAAACAGTGTTTTAAAAGCTCATCTGCCTTGATAGAAGAAACTTCCAAGGCAACGCAAGTTTCTATTTCTTGCGTTCGAACAATTGTTCAAGAAGGAAACGAAGCGTCTTCATGCGAAGCTACCACCCTCTCTCCTCACTTTTCGACTCCTGGAAAGAAAAGGCCCAGGGAATCTCGAACAACGAATCTGGATGACTTTGACCTCTCGATTGCACGAGCATGTGTATCCGAAATACACTCAGAAGATAATTATCCTACTCTGAAAAATGTGTACCAGAAATTTAGAGAAAAAACTGACTACGTCGGATCGAGAACTTCCTTCGCCACCATTATGCATGATAAATTGCATATGAAGTATGGCAAAATCAACCACCGTCAATTTTACATCGAGCGGACAGATGTTATCGCACAACGACATCGTTTTTTAAGGCAAGTACAAATGCTACGCAGGGACCCCACACGTACTTTCATATATCTGGATGAAAGGTGGGCTAATGCACACCATGGCCGTGAAAGACAGTGGCATCACGATGGGAAAAGCTGTGCTCGACCAGGGAGCTCGGAACCCTACTGCGGGCGTTTCATTCCTACGGTTTGGTTTGGTTTGGTTTGGTTTGTTTGGTATTAACGTCCTTTTCAACTGCTATGGCCATTTCAGGACGGCGTTATAGGGGCAAATTTGCCTCGCAAGGGTTAACGTGCAGCCGGCAAACGACTACACGGGACCAACGGCTTTACTTCCCTTCCGAAGGAAGTGCGTGATCTCAGGATTTCCCCCTGAAAAATCCTCGTCGTCCTCGGCCAGGATCGAACCCGCGTACTCAGGCATCAGAGGCGATCACGCAAACCACTGAGCCACCGAGGCCGATCATTCCTACGGGTAAAGGCTCCCGTCTCATTCTTTTGCATGCTGGAAGCGATAAAGGGTTTGTGAACGACTGCTGTTTATTATTTCGGTCAAAAAATAAATCCGCAGATTACCATGACGAAATGAATGGGGATTGTTTTCATGAATGGTTTAGAACAAAACTGCTGCCAAATATTCCGAAAAATTCAGTAATCGTCATGGATAATGCCCCATATCACTCGGTGGAGAAGGCCAAAGCGCCGTGCAGCAATACAAGGAAATCGGATATGATAGAGTGGTTGGCCCTACGAGGAATACCTACCGAAGCAAAAATGTCAAAAGGTGAGCTGTACGATGTTATCAAACAACACAAAACAGCAAAGCGCTATGTTATAGATGAACTGGCTAGCGATGCTGGCCATTTAGTGATAAGACTACCTCCTTATCACTGTGATCTCAATCCCATTGAACTTATTTGGGCACAGGTAAAAGAATATATACGGAAGAAGAATACAACTTTCAAGATTGCTGATGTTGAAAAACTAACGAGAACGGCAATTGATAATGTAACTCCTGAAAATTGGAGAAAAGCAATAGAACACGTTTTGCGTGTGGAAGAACGATATTGGGAAACGGACTGTTTGATTGAAAATCAAGTGGAGCCTTTAATAATTCATGTTAATGGAGAAGACAGCAACAGTGAAGAAGAAGAGTGGAATGACATTAACGTTCTACCACAATCTCCTTAGCCTGAATTTAGATATAATTCAAAAAGTCTTTTTCAAGACTATACATTCAAAGGCCATTCTCATGGCCAGCAAATAAACGAAAGAGATATCGTTAACTGTAATGGAAAACGTATTATAAAACTGTATTTTATTAAAAAAATAAAAAATAAGATAGCATCTTTAATAAAACCTTATAATTCTTTAAAAAAAACAAAAAACATGTCATTAGAATGTATAAATATTTAAAAAAAATGATGGTTAAACAGACTGCACGTTATTACCTTAAAATAAGTAAACGATATATATAAAATTGAGTTAAAAGACAATTTTATGAAGTGTACAATTATTTTAATTATAATTAAAGCAAAGCAACTGAATAATATTAAAGCTTCTGCTGTAATATTATAAAGCGCTTCTTCAATGAGACATGAGACAGAAGTGAGTAAGCGCATGAGGCCCCCTTTCTCTGATTGGCTAATCTGAAACTTCCTGTGACACACCCTGTTTTTCTCTTGTTGGACGAGGTATAGCTCTGTTTATCCTCGGCAAAATTAATCCCGTTGACCATGTTACATTCCGTGTTGTCACTCCCCTTTTCATCCGATTGAACACCTAACTTCTTATTCGACACACCCCCTTTTTCTTGACTACGATCCAAGGGACTCGCAAGTGGTGACCCCTGCTGTACTTGCTCCTCCTGTCGGACATCGCTAGCAACATCCGCTCTCAACTACATTTCTACCTCAGCACTAAGGACCTCTCCAGGTAAACTCTTTCCCACTACCACCACTGCACCATCAACCTCATCTTTCCCCTCCCTTACAACGCCCACACAAGTATCAGCACTAGCCAAAGTCTCCGATTGATTGTGCCATCCACCATTTTATACAATACCTGAATCACTACCTTCTGTTACTGTACTCTCAGAATGTACTGTAAACCCAGGGCATCGAGATGATTCCATAGCACATGGCTCTGGCACAATATTTAACTTCTCGGCCACCTCATGTTCCCCATCCGCCTCAACGCTAGCCTGAATGCGTCCTTCACAGGCATCTGAGCTCATCGGTTGAGTGCAACTGGCCAGGTGATTATCACCTGCTTGTCCGCCAAAATACTTCCCATACCGTTTCGAGGATCGTTGCCTCTTTCTATGCGCCCATACCCATCCTTCACACACCCATCTAATATCTCCATGCCTCAACCCCTTAACGTTTACCCAGCCACACTCATCATCCGCCAGCACCAAAAAAGGACCAATCCACTTTCCAGGGCCCTTCCCAACATCGCTGTGGTTCCAACCGGGCAGCCTCAGCATAACTCACTCCGGTGCTTCCTCCGAGGACCTACCAGCTATCCCTCTTCCTGACTTGTATTGCCTATGACTCCTACCTTAACCCTTGTCCTCCTGCACCCTGTCCATAGACAGCACCTGGATCTCCCTCACACCCTGCTCACATGTACACCGACCAATTAGTCCTCTCATCCACTCCATAGATTTATACAACCCCGCAATAAGTAATTCGAGCCTTTGTATGGCCTCCCCATAACCACATAGTTGGAAGGGGAGCACTAGCAACCCCCACCCCTGAGACACCTTACTCAGCCGCCACGCTCCCAAAACCCTGTTCCAAACGCATGCGTAAGGGCGCATATTCTTCCTCGCTGAATATAGACCATTCGGTCATGCGTTGGGTACCGGAGCACACCTTTGACTCCTGAGTCGCCACAGGTGGCGCAACACCTCCAATATCAGGCATGACACCACCCAATAACGATGCAGTATCTCCAAAACACAATAAACTACCTAACCACACCTA
Organism: Rhysida immarginata; assembly: GCA_023313115.1. NCBI lineage: Eukaryota > Metazoa > Arthropoda > Chilopoda > Scolopendromorpha > Scolopendridae > Rhysida > Rhysida immarginata. The sequence continues at coordinate 1,917,360 of JAHWFO010085106.1, forward strand.
TACCATCCGCACCACTCAGTTACCACACTCACACCGTCTATCACCTCAGGGTCAGGACCAGTCCCGAAAATCCGGAAATTCCGGATTCCAGGTCCCTGTTCGGGCGCCAAATTGTAACGGGCTACCCCCTACCCAAATGTGCATAAGACACGAACGGCCCAAAACGGGGAAAGCAATATGTCACGGGTTCAGAACCTGGAATGAATCTGGTAATAAACTGATTCTGAGATGATAGATTATTCTCACTTATTTTATTTCGCATAAGCATTACACAGAAATGCAAGGACGGTCAGCGTGCTCCAATAATCTTAACCTAATATTGAGGGGCCCCTCTCTCGGCTAAATCTTTACCACAGCGCTTAAACATTAAAGTGGGTGGCAAATGACACCTTGGGTGCCTGATCGGGAAGACCTCCGCTGATCATATGTTTTCAAACCAATTGAACTATCTAATAGATGTAATCATACCTTGGACAGGAACTGCCTGTTCGTCAGGACAACTGATCCTTGTGTAAACATACAGTGTCAACTCCCGCATAAATATTCCTTCAATTTTACCGCTCGTAAGTGCATAGTGCTCCCTTTATTGTAGGCACGGTGAGGGGAGGAGCACAGTAACTTCCCCTTGGCGAGCGACAGAGCATGAAATTACAAGCGCTAGAGTGATTTTCTTCAGGGAAAGGTGGAAACGAGTTCATTAATCAGCATCAATCCATTTCGGAAATTTTGAGCACTTAGCTAAACAGCTTCCTCAGGCGTCCCCTTAAAGGTTTTGGCTTTCATATGAACATACAGTGGAGCCCTGCCCGTGCACATAAATTACACTTAGCTTATCTATACAACACTTCTGTGTTCACATAATACACTCCTCAAGGGGCATAAGGCAATGAAGAACATACAGAGAAGGCGCAGAAAACAATTATACATTTAATATGCGTTGAGAACACGCATGCAGTACCGCTATCAATATCCAGAACTTTCTTAACACTTTACTAACAAAGTTACTACAAGAGTTATTCTGATGCACTATGACCTGAGAAGCTATATGCGCGAATGTTTGCTACACCTCGGGGTAGAAGACGCAGCCGCATCCCTGGGCACATGATAAGGCATACAAAAGTCACTAACCAATCGTTGTCTTCTCAGCGTAAATAATACCACATGGTAGTTGCAGCTTACTCAATAATGGATGTGGGCCAAGTAGAAATATTGGGAACAGTATATCATCAATTCGAACGAAGGTCCGCCATTACGCATGTCTCACTTGCTTCCCTGCTTAGCTCTGCTTATCCTCGGCAAAATTAATCATATTGCAAAAATGTAAACAATTGCATAACGAACTTAAATAAAACTAAAGAAATTGCACTGTTGTGTTGAGGAAGGTAGCCCATACGGCTTCACACAGTACGAGTTTCATTTTCTCGTTGGAAGAGAAAAAGGCAACCACTCAACACAGCAGCTACAAACTCAAGCCCAGCAAGAGCAAAATTACATATCTAAAAAAAAAAAACTAAGAACAAAATTAAATCCCCATTCTTTCTACAGTAACAATACCTTATTTAATTACAACACAACCATTGTTGCAGCAATAAAGCGAGCCCACAACAACAAAAGAAAATTAAAAACAAAACAAAAGAGCATTGACATAACACGCCCGTCCTGGTGATTCATGAGCGGCGCTCAAAACGAGGTGGATGCTCTCAATACGTGCAAAATTAGTCTAAACAACCAATCGTTTCACACATTTACAACATAATCAAAATATCTTAACAAAACACTGCATACCTCGACAACTTACACCCGATATATTTAAAATAAACGAAAAGACAACAAACACGCAACAACATTCGCGCATAGCACTCACACGCACCCCCTACCATAACCACTCGTTCGCTATTCTCCCTTCCCGTCAGACACAAGTAACAAAAAACTGACATCAAAATGTCACACCTGCAAGCTCTATCAGTTGGATGTTTGATTTGTTTTTTTCTGAAGCTTTTAGAGTCAATAACCTGGTCATGTATGGGAAATCATGGTTCCTTCAGTTTTTCCAAAGAGAGTTCCTTCACTCAAGAAAATATTCAAGACTTTTTTATCAATGTGCAGCTAGTTAAGGTCAGAAAGATGCCTGCCATGAAGTTGCTTTCTGAGCCATGATTGAAGTATAGTGCATATTGTAGGAATTTCATGGGTCAAATTCAAAGGTGCGCATTTTGTATCAGCCATGCAGGTTGCTTTGTGCAGTGGTGATGTGTGTGTTGTTTAGAGTAAAAGAATTCTCCGAGTGACTGAGTCTGTTTATGGTGTAGATCTATTATATCAATAAGATCTCTCCCTGCCTCTGAACAAGGCAGGGTGAGTCTTTTGACAGTTGTGTGGAAGATGTTTTGTGTGTTTTGTAAGCAGTTTACATTGTCTCCTTTCAAGTCCCTAGAACTATGTGTGCCCACTGAATGACTCCAAGTGTTGATGGCTTTGATTAATTTTTGGAGCAATGATGTTTATAAATTTAACTAATGATTTACCACGGGATTTTCACATTAATTCATTATTAACTGTTCTCAATAGAAAAGAGGATATGATTTCACATTTGAATTTTCTACCCACTCATATATATACTACTTTACAATTTTAATTCATTCCTCACTTTGCTATGGAGGATATTTCTGGGGTTCCACCACTAAAAATAATCTAAATCAAATCTACCAACTTCAAATAATTCCTTAGAACCTTAATGAAGGTTCGTAGGTCTGTTCTGTTCCAACTTTGTTTATTTACATACAAATTGATTAATGACTATTTAAATCCCTCTACCCCATTCTTATAATACAGTATCTATGGATTCAATTTGCTTGCCTTATTCAAAAATAGCAATCACATGCTGGAATTAAATAGTATTAGTTTTCTTCCTTCTCCCAATTTGTTTAAAAATGAAATGAATTTCCTACTTTTTTCTAATGACAACTAAGTTACTACTTTTTTCTAATTACTCATTTTCTAATAACACAGTTACTTAATTCTATTTACTTTTTTCTAATTAAGTTAACTGTGTTATTTTTTTCTGTTATCCCCCCCCCCCCTCTTTTTTGTTAGTTTTTTTTGATGTATTTCTTTCATTCATCCTACCAGGACCTAGTATGTCGGCCTTGAGGCTATACTGGCCCCTGTTATGTATTTATTGTTTTGTGAAAATTAAGTATTAAATTTCTTTATTAGACTAGTTTCGGTTTACACCATCTTCAATAATAAGAATTAAATGAACTCTTAGAGTATGGTGTAAACCGAAACTAGTCTAATAAAGAAATTTATAAACATTATTGCTATAAGTGATCTATTTATGGATATATCATCATATGCAATATGAGAGCTTCAACAATTTTTAATAAATTTTTAGAATTTAAGTGCGTTTTAAGTATTGCCTCTAGCCTATGAAGAAACTGATTAATGAGTGTGCTCTTTATGTTTTTGTGCTCCATAAGCTTCCAATTATGACTGTGTTGTAGGTTCGCATAATACTGGTTTCAGTCATTGGTCCATTTCATGTGTTGGCGTGGCTTGCCTGCCTTACAAGGGGAGGACCAGGTCTGTTAAGCTTGGATTTAACTGAAATTTAAATATTTTGTTACGCACCCCTCCCACTATTATATGGCATAGTAACTCATGCTAATGGGGATTAGTTAACGAGATATAATCATTTAGTTATGCATGTTATTGATGTATATTTACAAATTCAGAGAATATGACGTTTCAGTGGTCAACGTTCCTTTCCCGCTTTTATTTAATTTAATTTTTTTAAGCATGTTTTTGAACAAATTATATATGAAACTAAATTATTAAAAACATATTATTATAATTGTTGGCATATTATATTTCATTTGAGGAGGGTAACAAATTATTTATTTTTAATAAGTTATTATTATACAGCGTGGATACAAAAATGAGCCCCCCTCCCACCTTTTATTTTCGTAACCGAAGCAGATATGTCAATTTTGATGAATCCAATGAATAGGAAGTTGTGGGTGGTCTATCCCATGGTGCACTTTTCATCATCCCAAATATGTAAATTAGGACACATTCAAATCCTATCTTATAAACCATAACAGATACACGAAAAATTCCAACTGAAGACTTGTCCAATATTTGGAATTGGAATGGACAATATCAGTACTTGAATAGCATACTTAACTACTTGAATAGCATACTCTGATTTTGTAAATATACATCAATAACTTACATAACTAACTTTAAATGATTATATCTCATTAACTAATGCCCATTAGCATGAGTTATTTTGCCATATAATAGTGAAAGGGGTGCGTAGCAACATATTTAAATTTCGGTTAGATCCAAGCTTAACAGACCTGGTCCTCCACTGTTAGTGGTCGAGAACAAATGAACTTCTGCAACACTAGGGACAGGTTGTGACATTCCAATAGCTAAACTGGGGTTAATGCTGCCTTCGATATCAGTGGCCTTGGCAAATTCTGGCATATTTTTCGAACATGAGCCTATGCCTAACCCACAGGTGCAGACCTTGGTAACCCAGGTGACATCCGAGCCAGTGCCAATTAATGTACTAGCACTATACTAATAATCTATGTGGATGGTCCTGTTAGCCATCTCCATCATCAGCAGGCCCTTAGATAAAATAATCAATTCACCAGCCCTACTGGGTCACCTGGATTCTCAGCGTTAATGTGAAGGTAGAGTAGATCAGACCTGTTAACCAGGGCCCTCACTTAAGATGTTGTGCCCCTGGATCACATTGTCCAATTATTATTAGTATTATTATTATTTTATTATCCTGATTTTTCATGTTTATTTTATTTTATTTTTTATTTATTTTCTTTTCTCCTTTATTATATTAATTATTTCATACTTTTCTTAAGTTTTTTTTTTTTTTTAAATTATTTTATTATTTTTATATGCAGTTTCCCCCCCCCCCCCCCTTTTTCTCTCTTCTCTTTACTTTTGTATTTTCTGTGTTGTTTTCATTAACCCCGTTTTTGGGCTTCGGCCTGTTGGGGGACAACATTGGGTTTTTCCCCTCTGGTTCATCCAGTGGGATACTCCCCGTTGTTGTTACATATTATATTATTATTATTATTATTATTATTATTATTATTATTATTATTATTATTATTAT
>JAHWFO010085106.1:1922515-1969873 GCA_023313115.1 Rhysida immarginata
ATTATTATTATTATTATTATTATTATTATTATTATTATTATTATTATCATCATTGTTTGGGGAAGCCAAACTCGGATCAAGTCCGGAAGCCAATCCCAGAGGTGGACCCAAAAGAGGGCCAAGCCCACGGGATTCAAATGCGAGGAAGGGAAAGTTATGCACTCGTGGGAGTATTGATGTTTGGGTGTAGGAATTTCCTTACTATGTGACAGGTGTTTAGAATTGTGGCTTTCTGTAAGGTTTTGTATAAGTGTGGGTTTAAATCTAGTGTTGACAGGCTTTTGTGTAGCGAGTGTGGAATAACCCCAGTGGCAGAAACAACGATAGGAACAATGTGTACTCTGTTAACTCCCCAAAGGTTTTATTTCATGTGCAAGATCCGTATATTTAGTGATTTTGTCAGTGTATGTTTTTTGTAAATTGTGTGTGTTGGGGATGGAGATATCAATTATGTAAGTCACTTTGTTTAGCTTATCTACTAGAGTAATGTCTGGTCTGTTATGAGGGATAGTTTTGTCAGTGATTATAGCTCTGTCAAAATATAGTTTATGTGTGGTGTTCTCTGAGACAGTGTCAGGGATATATTTATAGTAAGGAATGTGAATGTCCCTTAGCTTGTGTATCTTAGCTATGTATGTTGATGTATGATATTGGCTACCTGGTTATGTCTGTGTAAATAATCTGTCTGCGTGAGTATTTTGCAACTGGATATGACGTGTTGGATGGTTTCCTCCACGATATGGCATTTCCTGCAAGACCCGTCAGTCGATTCTTTGATAATGTTTTCTGTAGCTTTTAGTGTTAATAATCTGGTCTTGTATGGCAATCATGGTTCCTTCAGTTTCCCCAAAGAGACTCCCTTCACTCAACCAAAAGTTCGATGCTTTTTTGTCGACATGTGGCTGGTTGAGGTCAGAAGGATGTCTAATGTGGAGTTGCTTTCCGAGCCATGATTGAAGTTTAGTGCATGTTGTAGGAATGTTATGGGCGTTCTGCATGCTGTTCAGATTCAGAGGTGTGTATTTTGTATCAGTCATGCAGACTGCTTTGTGTAATGGTGATGTGTGTTGTTTAGAGTGAAAGAATTTTCTGAGTGACTGAGTATGTTTCTGGTGTAGATCTGTTATGTCAATAAGACCTCTGCCTCCCTCTGAACAAGGCAGGGTGAGTCTTTCAATAGCTGCGTGTGGATGGTGCTTTCTGTGCTTTATTACTATTATTATTATTATTATTATTATTATTATTATTATTATTACTACTACTACTACCATATTTTTTCGAATATTGGCTACATTCACTTTAGGTCGCAGCTGCAAATTTGACGGTCGAAAGGAAAAATAACCATTTAAAGACCGCATTTCACTTTAAGCCGCAAACTTATAGTCTAAAAAAGATCAAACTACTTCTTTTTCCCGTCCAATAGTATCTTAAACAATACTTTAGACAGTAATTTTATTATTTATACTGGGCCAGTCAAAATGATAGATATCTAATCATTTATTCTGTGATATCTAATGAATGTATCGTAATGTGAGACATGTGCATCGAAAGGTTAATTTTCACAATTTAGTTTCCACGCAGTGTTTTCAGTTTCTACTGATAAAAGTCAGCAACGAGCAGTTAAAAAAAATTGCATTGACTGGAGAACAGAGATCGTTCTATGTTCTTGACCCCATTTGATTTCTTCCTGTGGGAGTTTGTAAAGGATCATTTGTATGTACCATCACTGCCAACAACATTGGATGAAAAGTGCAATGTTTTTGGACAGCCCACAATTACATAAAAAAAGACATTCAAGTCATTAATATTATTTTTCGGGGAAATATCTTGTTCCAATTTCGAAGCATTGGCATGAAAAATTATAAACAAGAACTGACATAAAAAAAAACAAAAAAAAACTTATTGGTTGACATCTCTATGGAATTATTATAAAACAAACTATTTACTTCTGTTGAAAACTGACTTCAGAAATGTAGCAGAAAGTTTCGTGTTATTCGGTGGGTAAGAAATCATGAACGAATCGAAATCGCGGAAACAGCCGGCAAAATGGAAAATATCGTAGACATGTTACAGCCTCCTCTTCTGATTATTTTCAATTAGTATATCAGCAATTATGATGAATCACATAAATAAACCGTAATAATTGCGCGCTCTCCTCTTTCATCGCTTTATGTTAATGTTATCATGTGTCTATGTTAATGCGTAGCATAAATCACGTGCAATTTGCTTTTAACTCCGATCAGAAATGGAGCGCTACATTTATCATACATACGAATAAAGTATAAAGAATATTTGAAATAACAAGCAAATAAAAAACCTTAACTTTTTTTGAAAATAAAGAAGTTAGTTTTAAACATTTCACCCCATCTTGCTGAAGCTTGCGGTCGTTAAGATGTTTTCTTCTATTTTTTGAAGGCATTTTAAATTACAAAAAAATTCCAGAAAAGGATCAAATGCTTTCATTTTTGGCTTAAGGTAAAAAGAGGATTCAAAACTCATTTCATAGCTCTTGGACCCAACTATGGAGAATTCCCATATATCACATATAGCGTGAATTTTAGATTTTTCTTTGCAGGCACAGTTTCGGGTGTCGGGGAGCACGATCAGGATCAAAGGGCAGCGGGCCTGGAAATTTTTCATCAAAAGAGCAAACAGGGCGGCGCACCCCGTGAACCCCCCCCCCTAAAATGAACCCTGCGGGAGGAAAATCGACTCTTTCGAATGGTGGTGCTGGCTTGGACTGCTCTGCATTCCGTAGACAGCAAGTGCTAGAGTGCATCAAACCACATATCTCACTGGAAGGGAGATTACGAGACTCAGACTTGCGTACGTCAGCAACACAATGCTTGGAATGGTCAGCGGCAAGAGATGACCACGCCATCCGAGAACGCGTTGGCTTGATACCATCAAAGTCAACATGGAATTGAGCTTAAAGCAACTAATAGACGTGGTGCAAGATCGGATAGCATGGAGAAAGTTAGCCCATAGAATCGTCAAGAGTCAGACATGACTGAATGGATAGCATTATCGCCATCATAGAAAATAGAGTCAAATTTTTTTTCTGTTACTGTATAATGAACTGTAATGTACCAGCATATTAAATATTATATGCCAGTTTCGTTTGAAATTCATCAGACCGAAGTTCAATTTAATCTCCTCACACCACCCCGCAGGTAGCTTTTCATGACGGAAAAGTGGACAGGAAATTGAGGGGAAAAAGTGAATTAATGTACTGTATAATCCACTCTAATGTAACAGTATATTCAATATCATACGCTAATTTCATTTGAATCCCCCATCCCCCATTCGTTGTAGCACCACTATTAGCCTCTTGTATAATACGGTTCCACAAATTTAGGTTCTTTTTAGGTCAAATTTTTTCGCATTATAGTAGAATACTTACGGTAAATACGGTATCTCAGTGGAATTTTCTGGAGGAAAATACATTACTTTCTTAAAGAAAGAAAGTAAAAAGGAAGTTAATAATAAATTTTTTTCTTTAAAACTTTTGCTTCAAGGAAATAGCAAATTGTAAATTGTCACTGATGTGTTTTTCTCATTGATCAATCAGATACAAATGGGATGCAGTGCATTTATAGTAAGACATAATTACATTTATGTTAGGATGCTTACATGATAAATATCCCAAAACCGGCAAAAATCATAGAAATGGTACAAATATAAATATAATAGTATTTTGGATAAATAAACTGTTTTTATTAAGTGACTCATTAAATAAATTATACGAGTGACTCCTCCTGAATGTGCTTGCTGGTAAAATTGTTTTACTGAAATGGTGAATCTGCTAACGAAGCTTTGCGGAAATTTCATTTTTGAAGCAGTTATGGAAAGGTCCATTCACTAGCAACAGATTAAGAAGAATAACACTGAAATTTGAAGAAACAGGCTCATTGGTTCTTCAGGGAAAAAGAGGGCGAAAACGGTCTATTTTCAGGTGGTGGATGATGTAGCAACACAAGTGATGGAGGACAGGATGTCAAATTTCATGGACAGCACTAGTGTTCGGCATATTGCAGGAGTTGTAGACCAACCTCCTATAACTGTCCACAGTTTTTATTTCAAAATTTTTTAAAACTATAGGGAGTGCAAGGGATTTTTTTAAAACTATAGGGGGGTCATAGCTGATGTCATTTGTGTGATGAAGGGGCCAAGAGCCTTGGAAATGGGACCGCTGGTTCCAAACATTGGAACCATGCAATATACTTATTAGTTACACTGAAACGGGCAGTCAATAAAAATGGTATCTCTTAAATTATTATGTAAATTTGTACAATTTATATTAATATTAAGACATTTAATTCCGTTGTACAATTTATTAATTAACATTAGAACGCTTTTTAATCTATTAACGAAAGAATGCCATCATTCGTGGATCTATCTATCTTTTGGAATACGACAGATGTGTAAATCGCTGTTTTGGCTTTTGGCTCCTTCTTGAGCAGTGAGGAACTCGACAATTTCATATCTTATAAATGTTATAAACAAAGTGATTTTATTCCTTCTCTATGTTCGAACCAATATTAAGTCCCAAAGCAAGAAGACTTATTTGGAATCAATTCGAGTCACGTGACTGAAGAGCACGTAGGATTGACGTCACACTTGCACTCCCTATAGCACGCTTTCTACTGGTGGTTTTTGAAATTAACTGGTATTTTTTTTTTTTTTCTGGAAAAAATTTTCTATCATGTAATTAAGGCATTCTGATGAATAGGGCATGCTGTAGTAAACAACTATGAAATATTAATTTTAGTTTGAGACCTGCTGATGTTTCAGATGTTTTTGAATTTTTTTTTTTTTTTTTTTAATCAAAATTAATGAGTCAAAAGTCTGTGATTCATGTAAGCGAAATTTTTATTTTCTTTCTTTGTGATTCACGCAAATCTTTTTTGTGTTAATTATTTGAAATGATTTTGTTGAGGTTTACAATATTTTTTCTATAAATTAAGGAACTGTATTGTCCTTTCCAAGGTAAGATACACATAAAAAAGTTAAGGTAAGAGGGTAGCTTTGCAATATGCTTATAGAAAATATCAGATGCTCCACAACCATTCTTTAGATGCCTAATTTGTAGAGGGGGGGGGGTTACATCAAGATAATAATTTTTATGATAAAAAATTTTGATTTTTAAGGCACTCTGTAACCTCTATCAATCTGAGACCTTTAGTGTTCCTACATAATGTGTTGTTGTTTTTTTTTTTAAGATTTGGCTTATTATTCATAATTTGTTCTTTTACTGGCAAAAAAATCTCATAACATTATTGTAATAAGCATGTATATGCAGATTTTTCAAGCCTAATAAATATGAGGGGAAAAAGAATTAAAAAAATACAGTAAGACCTAGGTTTTAGTTTAGAGGGTAAATTATTAAATAAAATAAGAATGAACATTTGTTATTATTGTTAGTGTGAATGGAATTTATAAAGTTCTCCTTTTGGGAATACACCTAAAATAATAGTTTTTTGATGTAATCATTGATCTGGGAAGTAAATGTTAAGCAGTCTAATTTCATATCAGAAGAAATAAATTATAAAATTTTCAGTTAATTACTTTTCAGTCTTTACTAAATTCTGCGGTTATTCGGAATGGGGTTATAGTTTTAATTTTTCAAAAATAAAATACTCACTTTTCTTCATGTCCACTTGAAGTTGAGTGTTTATGTTTATGCTTGTGCCTGTGTTTCTTCTTTTTCTTATGACTACTGTGATGTTTTTGTGCAATGGGTTTCTCATCTGGAGCGTTGCCTTTCTTTTTTACAGTCGTTTCAGACGAAGAATCTGAATCACTGAGGAAAATATTATAGTTTTAAATGACAATCAAGTACAGTGCGCCTCGCTCAATCAATGCCAAACTAACCATCAAGCTCAATTTACAAGATGTATAGCTTTCTTTAGCAGTAACTAAATATGCGCTATAAAATACACTTAAAAATTTTGATTACCCTCTAAAGATATTATAAAATGTCCAGAAAATAATGTAAAACAAAATTCAAGGCGTTGATCTAGGATACTAATTTTCAGCTGTCGTTATTTATCATTTCGCAGCGAGCATTTATTCTTCCGTTTTAATAGAAGAACAATGACAAGGAATAATTCAAGTTAATAATTATCTTTTGAACAGATTTCTAATTTAACAATCTTACCTCATTACTTTTCCGTCTTTCTCATGTTTTACAGAACCACTTTTCGCCATACTGCTTATCCTGTAACAAATTAAATTTGTTTATTTTCGAGACGAGAAGAGAAAACTTTACGATTATGGCTTTCATTTTTAAATGAATGTGTAATATGAAATGATTAAAGTATTTAAATGAAATGGTTATTTATTATTCAACATAATTGTTACTTAAGTTTTTAAAATTCTTTAATTTACAACTAAAGCTATTAAAAATTTATTTTATTTCCTTAGTCAAGAAATATGGTTTTGCGCAGGAAAGGTCGTCGTCTTTTAATGAATTGTTTTCATCGTTAGTGAAAAAAGCTGGTTGTAATGATTTTGTTGATGAGGAATTTCTTACTAGTCATTAAAAAGAAAACGAAGAGATGTAATCATAACGATGTTAGATGAGACAATGCGTACTCAGCATTTTGTTAGATTGAGAGCTGAAAGAAACATCATTTCTTGTACGATAATGATATTAGTGATGCCCGCGCCCTGGCAGATTCCCCGCAAGAAAGGAAAATTCAAATAAGAATTTAGATAAAGCGGGTTTTCCTTAGCTCTGATCAAATATAGATCTGCCTGAACTAGAATATTGATTTCTAAAGATAATTTTTCGTAAGTCGTAAATTAACTATTATTCTCGTGATGAGTTTTATCCTTATGAGCTCTTGACTTTACTGTGTAATCGCCAAAGTTTTCGTAGTTTTCTTTTATCTTCCTTGGTTTTCTTGAAGATAGGGAAGATAGTTTTCGAGGTCAGTTGACGATTCGCTTCCCGTTCATTTCTGTCACCGGTTATTTTATTGATTGTTTCAATCATGAAGTTATCAAATAACCGGAAAATTTGATCAATGATGCCCATATCCCCAAAGATAACAAAGAAATATATTTTTTTTTAATATATATTTTTTAATAAGTAAATAAATTTATTTATAAAATCGATGTAATCTGCTCGAGTCGGAATCCGGCGAATTGTAAAGATTTCCGCCTCAGACAGATTTCGATGTAGGTGTAAACAGTAGAGTGGTCAATATATTTATTTGTTAATATACCTTCCAATCTTTGGGGGAGGGAGGACAAAGAAAGCTTTAAAAGTAAAGCACTGTATATAGGAAAGTAAGGTCATTCTTTTCCCTTCCATTTACCGACAATCCTTTGCTCTGATTGGTCATTCCTATCTCACATGATCTCGTCCGCCATTTTGATGCCACTCGCTCCATACGTTCCTATCTAATACAGTCAGAAAGCTGCACATGTCTTTCTAAACCACGCATATTTCACTTGATTTTCTAATGAAAAGTTACATGTTTTATTAAAAATGCCTTGCTGCTGTGCCGTTAATTGTAGTACGAGGACAGGGCGACTCTTTAGGCTTCCCGTTGGTGCCAGAAATGATGAACGAAGAAAGATTTGGCTTTACCGTATCGGGAGGGAGAACTTCAAAGGAAGTAAACATACAGTGCTTTGTGAAGTAAGTATTCATATAGAGCTTCGCTGAAAGCGTTATTTACTTATTTAGCCAATTAAAAAGCTTACAGTTAAGGATCATTAACAACATACGTTCGCTAAAATAAGACATTTTAATCCTCCCCTCCCCCTTGTAACATTACGGTTATTCGAATATATTCGAATGTATTCGAATACTCCTCCCTCTTAAAGGACGAAATCTTTTCACGTAAAAATAGAGCCGTAATCGTGTGTATAAGCAGAGGTGTGCTTTAGGAAACATATAGCGAAAGTTCATATTTTGAAACCCCCACCCTCCCCCTCCCATTTTACACTTTTGTCACAGTTTCGAAGTCTCTCCCCTTCCTCCGTCAAGAGAAAGTATTTTGTGAATGCAAATAAAATGATCCTTTAGTGTAATCTTATGTAGAGAAAAAATTATGTAGTTTTTATTAGCATACTTGCATATTTTTTTGGATGATGGAAAATATTAAAACATTTTTATTTTCACAGAAACATTTCAGTAATGTTCAGTTTGAACAAAACCGCGCAGATGGCGTAAAGAAATTAAGGCCAGATGCTGTACCTGACATTTTTAGTCATCGTCCCATGCATAAGACAAGAAAACCACCAAAACGACGAGGTTGGTATTTACTAAGCATACAAATTTATTTATATTGATTGATATGAAAATTTAAAACTGAAGCATGATTTTCTAAATGACTCACAGGTGCGATCACAGATCAGTGTCCAATCCAAGATCCAACACAACTCTTGATATCATCCAACTTGACTGAGTCATCACAACTACAGGATCAAGATATCCAGTCTAATTTCAATCAAGATCCTACACCTGAAGAAACGTTTATACCCTCAACGGAAGAAACGTTTACTGATAGGCCTATCAGCAATATGGATTCAACTTTTGATATCACAAGCACCTGCAATCGTGCTGAATGCATTAACCTTCAAGAAAAGATTCTGGAGCTGCAAAGGATAATTAATTTGAAAAATAAGAAAATAGCAACATTGAAAGCCTCTCTTGAATCTGCTTGTCAAAATGTCCAAGAATTGCTAAATGAGGATCAAGAGCGTGTAATAAAGGGGCTTTCCATGCGTGGCAAACGATGGACTGCTGCCACAATGAAAACTGCTCTTAAAATACGTTTGTCTTGTGGGCCTACAGGTTATCAAATGGTGAAAGAAACTGGGCTACCATTGCCTTCTGAACGGACACTTCGGAGACGAATTGAGCATTTTAACTTTAAATCAGGCATACTGGAAGAGTTGTTTAGCTCTTTGAAGATAAAGGTTAACCTTTTATCAGAAGAAGAAAAGTGTGCCGTTTTAATGTTAGACGAGATGGCTATCATTCCAGGACTGCAATATGATACTTCACTAGAAACTGTTATTGGTCATGCTACAATTCCGCCACAATCAGCAAATTCGGGCATAGATGTAGCAACACATGCTTTGGTGTTTATGATTGGTGGACTGTCTTCTCGATGGAAACAAGTTGTTGGATATCATTTGACAGGTTCATCATTTCAAGCCAAGACTGTTAAAAATATCATTTTAGATATTATTAAGAAATGTTATGAAATTGGCATCCAGATTCACTGTATTGTTTCAGATATGGGGGGCAATAACAGAGCTATTTGGAAGGAGTTTGGCATTGTTAGTGGCAAACATTCAAAAATAATTAATTCTTGTGCCCATCCATGTATTTCAAATGAGGTACTATTTTTCACAGCTGATGTCCCACACATCTTTAAGAATTTGCGTAATCATTTGACTGATGGCCAGACTATAAAAATTCCATCATCTATGGTTTTGAAGTATAGTCTACCAACTGAGGAAGTGTCCATTAAATATATAGAAGAACTGTATAAAATTGATAATGAGCATGAGCTAAAGCTAGCCCCGCAATTAAAAGATAACGTTCTTCGCCCCAGTCATTACGACAAAATGAAGGTGGGTTTAGCACTCATGCTTATCAATCATTCCACAGCATTAGAACTGTGTGTGGAAAAAGGTTTAATGTGTAAAGATGCACTCAGCACTGCATGGTTTATAAGAAAGTTGCATCACTGGTTCAAGATCATGACATCCCGAGACACAAAGCTCTCTCTCAGTCAGTCTGTTCGAGTTGTATATGAAGACACCATTACATTCTTGGAAGAAATGAATTCAATCTTTGAACAAATGCTAATTGGCCAAAAGGGGATATGGAAACCAGTTCAAGCAGGTGCATTGTTAGCCATCAAGACAGCACTTCAGATGAGCCATAAATTCGTTGAATCAAAAAAATTTAAATTCCTTTTACTCAGTCGCATTTCACAAGATGCGCTAGAAAATTTATTCTCAACAGTGCGAGCAACAAATCCCATTCCAACTGCGTTGGAATTCAAAAAAATTTTGCGACTAATAACGATTGCTCAGTACTTTCGTCCTTCACCAAATGGCAGCTATAATAAATCAGAAATGGAGTATTTGGCAGACTTCTTGGATCAAGATAAAACCAAAACAGACGATTTAAAAAATGGTGACGATGGCAATATCGGGCAAACAGATGAGGAAAACTCAGATGCAGAAAATGAATTTGAAGATATGGGTGCACTTGAACAACAATCATTGTATTATTTGGCCGGTTTTGTCGTCAAAAAATTCAGAAATATAAGTGCCAAATGCGAACCGTGCAAACATGCTTTGTATAATAGAAATGAAAACACGGAGTCTATCGCACGTTTTACTGAACTGCGTTCTTTTAATATAGAGTCACCTAATTTGGTCTTTGTTAAAAAAGAGGTTTTTGATTTGTTTCAAATTGTTGAAAATTTTATACGTGTAAATGAAAAAGATCTGTTATCGTCATCAGTTACATTTACTGACTTGCTGTCGTGTAAAGAAATTAAAAATTTCAAGCTATTAAAAAAATTTCCTGAATGCCACAACATATTTGAAAAAATGTTAAAAAAATTTTTCCTGACAAGAATTAATTTTATTTTAAAAAAATTATCAATGAAGACTTCTTTCAAAAATAAAAAATGTGACAGTCGAAGTATTGCAATGAGAGTTGCTGTAAAACATATTTAATATATATATATATAAGAATAAAATTTCTTTATTTTCATTTATAATTTAAGACATTTTAAATTATCCAATTTGATATTTAATAAAATTTAAATATGTTCTAAACTGTTTATTTTTTAATTAAACTCTGGTCTTATAAAACTTTTTACCAAATGAGGCAACACTAGTAAAAAAATAAAATAAATAAAAATAAGACCTATCTAAACAAATTTAAATTTATTTTAATTAAAATAATATAAATAGGCAATTAAAAATAAAAATAAATCTGTTTTATTAGTTGATGCGTGCATAACGCAACCATAAAAAAAACCCATGGGCGTATAATGGGATTTACGATAGTGGCATCAAAATGGCTGCCAAGAGAGAATGTCCTTACTTTCCTATATACAGTGCTTTATTTAAAAGAGAAAGCCTCCGCCATCTGACGTGCGTTTTTTTAAACTCTTGGGGAGAAAATGGCTGCTGATGAAACCTATTTAATTGTTCTAAATGATCAATAAATCATATTAATTATTTATTATTAGCCTGCAAAAATTTGATATCTTGCGGCAAATTTTTTTTTTTTTTTTTTATTTGATAGCCTAGAACATCAAGTTCAATGAAGCATTTTGTGCTCTTCATAAGCAATCCTGCTCGCAAAAAAGAAAAGAAAGAAAAGAAAAGAAATCTACGCATGTGCAAATGAATCCAATGAAACTGGATTCACTTTGGGGCGGTGCCTACGATCTACACCGACGTTTAAAAACAACAACAATAACAACAATCGATGAGGAGTTTGGGTTTTCTTTTGCAGCTTTGGGAATGTTGTTTTGAATAATTTGTCATGAGTAGATGACATCACTACCATCGTAAACATCAAAGGGCCACGGAAAACGTAACGTACGAAGTTAATATTTCGTTTTAACAAGTCTTTTCTGCCATTTGAGAAATTTCGAGTTCAAAGTTTACATCCACGTCGATCTTCTCTGCTCAGATAACTCATTATTTCCTTTTAATTAGCTTCAATTTAAAAAAATAGCTTTTATATATTATTGATCTTCCTTTCTAACCTAAAAGATGGGTAAACGAGCAGTAGGGAATGAATTGACTGTCGATAAATACAGAAAAGCAATAGGTAATGCCTGAATTTAATTAAAAACAAAATTAATACAAATAAATAAAATGTCAAGAAAATGGTGCCCTATTTACGTTTAACGTCATTATATAAATTATGATCAGAGTAAAAGTTTCAAATATATTTTTAATACTTTATTTGTAAAAATATTTATTGTATCTTTTTCAAAAATGAATGTCTTTGACACAATTTTAATTTAGCCTTTAAGGTAGCATTCTCCTGGCAGCAGTACACATTTTTCATATGTGCAGTTCTTTAAAAGGAAAAAGAAAAAAAAAAATTGGACGAGCACTTGATGTCATTTTGATTAAGTCCTGAAATTTCTAGATTATTGGTTAAAAATGTGATGAATTCATATCTGTGGCTCCATTCAAAAATTATGTAATCAGTAGTTTGTTGGTAAATTTTTAAGAAATGGCTTTCAGTGAGCTGCTCACTTCTTGTGGCCATGTACTGAACATCTAGAACTTGGAGGGCCCCAAGTGCAACCTAGTTTTGAGGGCCCTTTTATAAATAACAAATTTTTATGTTATCATAATGAAAAATAAGCTTGTCAAGTTTAACACTGGCTTGAGTGAGTTGATGCAAGTTGACCCCAATACACCTCTTTCCATAAACTCACCTCAAACAATTCTGAGAAAAACCATCCTTAAGTTGAATGGGATAGAGCAGCATTTTTCAACTGTGATCTGCAGCCTAGTATCGATCTGCAAGAAAAAAAAAATAACAATGAACCTTAGAGTGAAATATTAATGAAACAAAAATAAATCAGCGTTTCCTAAATTCACGCAAGGATATGCTTATATATTTTTTTATAATTATTAATTGTAAATCATGTCTATTTATATGTAATAATGGGCTGTCCAAAAACATTGCAGTTAGAAAAAGTCAAGGAAATGCTGGCATAGAATAAATTAACCCACACACAGATTATCCGTCTGTCGCTTAGCCATTTATGAAGGAGTTTACAAACATCTTGAATTGAGAGCCAATATTTAATATATACACAATTTCGCAGGTATCATCATCTGCATTTCAAGGTAAGTGTTGGTTATGGGTTTCTGCATGGAGTCACAGAATAGTACAGCAAATCATGTGACTTTGTTGTTTAAAATCATTAAAGTGAAGTCCATTTTATTTATATATGATAAAAGCCTTTTCTGAAATCTGTTACCAGAGAAACAATCTCGCGAGTTCTCCAGAATATTCATCCTTTATAGAATAAACCTGTGGTATTTATTCATAAATAAAGCTCATGGTATTCAAAATAATTGGCATTCTAAAATTGCCTCTTATCGAAAAATATAAATTACAAGTATTCTTTATTAGATTAATACCTGGCTCGCTCGGGTTAGTTGAATATATACAGGTGTAAATTAAACAATAAGTGCCAGAAACTGTGGACACCAGTATACAAATTAAAGGAACACTGAAAACACTAATCCACCTGAGAATTTTTATTGACTCAGTTGTACATTTCGGAAACCAATTTTCCTTCATCAGTGAGTGTCTATCAACAAGAGAGACGAAGAATATATAAGATACAGGAACCAATCAAATAAAATACAAAGCAAAAATCAACAACGAATTACAGAGTTTTTCATGACAATAGTAAACAACTAAAATAGCACAACCAATCAAATCATCCTTCATAGCAAGAGCAATAAAAGCAAGAAAACACCCAAAAAACCCTGCCCACCAGAACTACAAAGTCATTCCACTTAAAAGAGTCACTCAAATATTCTGGAACAATGTCACTCCGCTTATAAGAGTCACGAAATATTCAGGAACAATCTCAAAGTTCAAATCGAACTCAATCACAACGAAACTTACTTAGTAAAAAATTTAGCTAAAGGCAACCATTCTGCCGCTAGCATAGGGCCATTGTCACTATTCAGGATATTATTGGTTGTTTTATTTTTCACAATTTCAATCAATTCTAAGAAAAATAACAATTTTTTATCTCTACATCTATGAATGACTTTGAACAAGTCAGTGGAATAGTTTTGTTTATCATTAATTATATGGTCAGCAAAAGAAGACACCCCTAGCTTTACATTTTTTTTACACAGGATATGTGTTCTTTCATTCGGTTTTTTACCCCTCTCTGTGAGTCTCCCAAATAAAAACGGTCACACGATGCACACTTAAATTTATATACACCTGGACACTCTTCTACTGGAATTTTGTCTTTTATTAAGCTAAGCGAGTTCTTTATAGCATTTCCGCTTTTATAAGGAAGTTTATAATCAAACTCTTTACGTCTTTTTCTGAACCCTTTGTTTAATGCATAGTTATAAGGAAGGAGAAGCACTTTTTGTTTTGTACATTGAGCTTAAAATGTAAACTGTGAATCTTTTATCGATATACACTTAAAAAGCTAATTTGCAGTGTTATCTTCGAAGACTCATTTGTAGACAACGTTTTT
The DNA here is from genome assembly GCA_023313115.1 of Rhysida immarginata. Taxonomy (NCBI): domain Eukaryota; kingdom Metazoa; phylum Arthropoda; class Chilopoda; order Scolopendromorpha; family Scolopendridae; genus Rhysida; species Rhysida immarginata. Next base: position 1,936,777 of record JAHWFO010085106.1, read on the forward strand.
GTTTATCCACCAAGAGCGTAAATGGAACCAGTGCGTGAGCATGTCACAGTTGTCCATGTGAAATTCACAGATTATTCTCACTGCTTTTGATGACTGTCCTTGGATCGTCATGATATTTTCTTTAATTTAAGTAATGTTTAGTGTAAGAGTGGATTGTTGGTTTTTATTGTTAGCTAGTCATATTGTTGTAGGCACTGTTATTGTTGAATTTAGAAATTTAAATATATATTGTTGCATGAAAAATGATTTTACACTCATAAAAACTTGCAACCTGGAAATCCGTGGCAAATTAAGGAAAACGTTACTGATGAAGGGAGCATAGCTCCCGAAATGTACATCTGAGGCATTAACATTATTTTTGCGAATCTGTGATTTCGTGTTGTTGTTTTTGTCTGCAGTTTCTTGGCTTATTTCTTCTTGAACTGTGTTGCTGTGTCTTTTTGAGGCACTGTGTTGCTTTAGCTTTTTGAGGCGCAATCTTATCACATACAAAAACTCGTTATAGAAAGACAAAAGTATCTTTTGTCAGTAAACACGATTCCAGCCCTTATTCTTGTATTTTTTGCATAGATGGCAGCAAGCTTGCTTATGTGTCTTGATCAGCGTTGGCATAAATTTCAGGTCTACTTTAAGTACTCTTTCTCAGTCAGCTTTCGCCTAATTGTACTATGATGAACTAGAGTGGTCCCTTTTCATGCTGCCAGCTCACAACTCTAGCACCAGATCACTTTGGATGGCAGTGAGCAATTTGCTGAACAAATCTCATATCATTGCTATCAAACATTCGGCTTGCATTAGATGGATTTTCCCTGTCCAACCAAGGTTGCTGTAAATGTGGCACTTTATCTTAATAGAGAAAACAGAGGGATTGTGGATAAATATATTAAAAACACAAGAAAAACTAACCTTTTGTCCACAAGAAAATTTATTGAACTGTATGCGCATTTCGACTACCCTTGTATTCATTAATCAGCGGAATTGATGATTACAAGGGTAGTTGAAATGTGCATACAATTCAATAAATTTTGTTGTGGACAAGAGTTTAGTTCTTCTTTGTTGTTAACATGTTCCTAATGTGAAGTTCATTCTTTTATGAATTGACCGTGCATTTTGGATATCCGATTTGTATAAAATCCGGATTCGTTCTCAGTATGCCTTTTCCTTTGCAGCTTGGGGAATTTTATGTAAGAATTTCTGAAAGCTTACATGGAAAATTATATGAATCTAACCCATTGAGAGATAAATATTACGGTACAGATCTCTTTTTTGCATAAATTTAAGTAGTTCATCGTCACTTTTCTGACTTATTCAAGTGTAAGAAACTTTTATAGTTATCTAATTATTTTTATGCAATGAACTTTAATAAAATACCTCGTATCATTAGTTCACATGATTTGATAATCAAATGCAGTTTTGATAATTTCTGTGCATTATGTACATTAATTGGAGTGGTGTATTATTCGGGAACTAAACATAAGTCCAAAATTACATAAGTCAAGAACTATCTGTGCATCACTTTTAGCTGCCTACAAGGAGCAGTTAAGAAGTTCCCAGAATTGTGTTATAACACTGCAATGGTAGGACATATGGCAACACTCAACAGTGTTCTCCCCAGAAAATTTTATCAGGTGGGCGGTAAACTAAAATAACCGGGCAGACAAAAATTAAAAACAAAAACAAATAAAATATTATGCAGTTTTTTGTGTATTAAGCCGGGCAGTCGCCAAAATCAGCCGGGCGGGTCGCCTGTTAAAAAGGGCCTGGGGAGAACCCTGCTCAAATATCTTCTAAACAGGAACCTTTTATGCAGAGACCCATTTGTTCCATTGATCCTGCCATTGTTTGAAGCATCCACAGAAAGCTTATTTTGGAATCTTTCAGAGTTCAGCTATTGCATTTGATTTGATATCCATAGTTGCAAAATGCATCGAAATGGATTACCTTTACAAATTCCCGACAGAAATCTTTTTGAACATCTGTGGGATGTATTAGAACAATTACTGTGAGCTAGGCTCATCAGTGTTCTTCAAGAAGAATGGAAGAAAATTCTGCTTCAGAATCATTTTCAGAGTAGGAAACAGCCAAAATTCACATGGAGAAGAATCTCTAGAGTACGGTGTTCAAATGATGACAGTAATTTTTTTCTCGACGAGCAAACAGGATGTAGCTCAGAGTATAATAATGTTGCGGAAATCACTCTCCCTTGTGTTTTTTATGCACCTTTCTCTGAAGTCCATCACCCAGCGTCGGCAAAACTTATATCAGGTCGTTGCATATCAAATGTCGGATTTCGAGGTGGGTTCCGTGCTTCAGCATGGTTTCCACATTTAATAGCAAGTACCCATAACAAAGTGGTACATTTGCAGAGATAAACCTATCAGCGACCAGCTGCCTAAATTTGCATGTCTGCGATGATATTTAATAGCGTTTGAACCCAAGCGAAGATAGTCATGACTTCATACAAATTACGTGTGATAATGCATTACGAGTTCAGGTTGAATCACACTGCATCCAACACTTCTCTAAACATCAATAAGGTATTCGGCGTAGGCAACAAAAAACAAATGTACTGTCCAACGTTGGTTCCAAAAATTCTGGGCAGTAATGATGGACCTGGCAAATGAGCCACGTGGCAGACCGCCCAACATGTTGAATGACGCTGATCTGAAGTGATCTGTGAGAGAGGACCCGTCAAAAACTGTTCGGGACCTTGCAGGGGATCATGCTGTATCAGCATCGACTGTCAGTAGACACCTTAGGACCATCGGCAAGGTGAAAAAAACAGGACAAATGGGTTCCACATGAACTTATGGAAAACAGTTTGGTGGAACATCCTTGGTGTAGTGCATTACAGCTTCCTGCAGCAGGGGAGACGATCACCGCTGTGACCTACTGTCGTGAACTGCATCGTACGCACACAAAACTGTGTCAGCAACAACCTGCACTTGTGCATCACAAAGGCGTCCTCCTGCTACATGACAACTCGCGTTCGCACGTTGCACGAACGACCGTGCAGGCACTACTGGCTCTGGGATACGAGGTGCTTCCACCCCCCCTCCCGTACTCTCCGGACCTCTCCCCTACTGACTACCATTTTTTCTAGAGCCTGGACAATTTTCTCCGGAGGAAAACATTCCTAACCCAAGCAGACGTCGAAAACGCATTCCGGGAGTTTATTGAGTCCCGTGACCATGGATTAACAATTTATTGTCTCTGATAACAATATATCAATTACTACAGTAGATACCACTTCTAGTGAATATTTAAATGTCCACAAATTTGTTCGTTATAACATTATTTTTTTTTATAAATATATAGTGGTAATTTATTTTTATTTAAAGCGGATTTCTTTATATCCGATAAAGATAAAAACTTTCAATTGTGTTCTTTTCAATGTTTTAATCACCAAAAATAATATGTCCCCATTTCTCCTTCCTTTCTGATCTTAATTTTGGTGTCAAGATCTAAACGTTTTCTTTTTGTTATCATTTCGAAAAATGCTGACACTCACATTGTCAGAGTCACACACACATACAGAATATACCTTACATGTGGAATTCTGATGGCATTCCCATAGCAAGTGTCTATTCCCACAATAGGTGCTTTCTATTTCATATTTCTCTACTATTATATTCCTCACCCTCTGTTCCTATCGAGTTAATTAACCCAATGCCAAATTTAGACACGGAAAAAATATTTATTTTTCATAATTTTGCTATATCAAAACAAAAGTTGTTTATCTTATCTTATCTTATAAGAGAGGGTAGGTTAATCAAAGGAAAACCAGAGATAAACCTAGGCACTTATTCCAACGAGGGAATTTTGTGCCAAGACCCATATACCTAGGAGAACCTACAGGAAGCCAGACTCGATAAGAAAGCGAGTCAAGCTACCTACTGGATCCTCGTGAATGTCCTCAAGAAAAGTGGAATTTATGCTGAGGTGACGAAAATGTGCCAAAGCGACACATTCAAATAGAATATGATGGGCAGTTTCATCCGCCAAATTACACCTTAAACATAGTTGTTTCTCCTGGAGGATCCCCATTCTATGCAAATGTTTTCGTAGTAAATCATGACCTGTAAGAAAGCCCATGATAACCCGTAATTTATTCCTACTAAGCTGCAGAATACTAGTTAGACTACGAGTAGGTTTCTTAATCATGAGTCTAGCATGTCTTTGATCAGTGGTCTGTTCCCACCTTTTTGTCATCGCTCGATAAGAGATGTTATTAATTTCACAGATTGCGGTTTGTTTGGAAATGCCGCAAAAAAGGTTCCGGACCACAGGGTGCCAACTTGGCACCTTGTTTTACTAAGGTATCTGCGACCTCATTTCCAACTATACCTTTATGTCCAGGGACCCATAATAACGTAATGCTATTTTGGAGAGCCAAGACCTATAGGAGTTGACGACATTCCAAGGTAATTTTAGAACTTATCTTGGAAGATTTAATAGCCTTAAGGGTCACCTGACTGTCACTGAGTATGAAGATTTTTCTACGAACGTAGAGTTTATCTATAATATCTATAAACAGTAAATAATAGCTAACATCTCTGCCTGGAAGACTGTGACCTACCGACCAAGTCGACGAGAGCGAAGGGTTTGGGTTCACCACAGTAAACACCCAGGCCAGAGTAACCATGATGTCGGGAGCCATCCGTATACAAAATGATCGCACCCTTAGGAAAATGCCAACTCCCCCCCTCGCTGCTCTACCATGGGGTCTATGATGACCTCACTCGAGAGCTCAGGGAAGGTACGAGTTTCTGCAACATCGGAGGGCATTTGCAAAATACTGCTGGTCATAATCCGGCTAATGATGGTATGAGATTTCATCCCAGGGAAGTCTACCCATAGCCCTTGATGACCCAGATGATAAGAACTTTTTCTAGCAATTCCCTGGATATTCCCAAGGAAGTCAGAGAAAGGATAACTTCCATGGCCCTAGTTGGAGTAGTTGAGACAGCGCCCGTGATACCCAAGCAGGCCAACCTTTGAAGGGAGGCTAGCTTGGCCTTGACAGTAGACTGCTCAATCTTACGCCACCAAACCAGAGCACTATACGTTAGGATAGGTCTAATGGCTGTTACATACAACCAGTGTGTCATTTTTGGGGTAAGACCCCAACATTTGCCTAGGACAGGCGACATCGATAGAGTGCCATTTTAACCTGATTTATTCTTTTATCAAGATGTTGATTCCAGGTCAATTTACTATCGAGGATAACCCCTAAGTATTTGACCTCTTTCCTGACTATAATCTTTTCACCAAACAAGGTTGGTGTTCGATTAAAAGGAATAATTACTTTCCGACAAATAAAAGATACAAGAGTGGTGTTCAAAGGATTAACCCTTAAATTCCGTTCAATGCACCATGTTTGAACCTCATTCAAAGCAGATTGCATCAGGTCCAAAAGAGTAAGTTTATCAATCCCGGATACGTAGATGACAATATCATCCGCATACCCTTGGGTATATATACCACGGTTGTTTAACTTAAAAATAAGATCGTCCACCACCAGGTTCCATAGCTGGGGGGAAAGAATACCACCCTGCGGACAACCCCTAGAGGGTCGGATCTCTCTTTTCTCCCCCAAAAAAATGGGAGACAATAATTCTGTCTGCCAAAATGGTTTGAATCCGTTTTTGGAGCAGTGGAACAATTGCTTTAGAACATAAAGCATTAGCAATTGAAGCATAAGAGGTGTTATCGAAAGCTCCCTCGATATCAAGAAAAGCTGCAAGAGCCAATTCCCTATACTCAAGGGTTCTCTCGATTTTAACCACTAACTGGTGCAAGGCAACCTCTGTAGATTTGTCTGGTTGATAGGCAAATTGATTAACATGAAAGGGACACTGCATCCCAATAGTTTCTCTAATCTGCCTATCAATAATCTTTTCAAAACATTTATGTATGAAAGAAGATAAACTAATCGGTCGAAAACATTTGGCCAAGTCATAGCGGTCCTTGCCAGGTTTTGGAATAAAGACCACTTTGACTAACCTCCACAGATTAGGAATATAACTTAGAGCTAAACTGGCCCTAAAGATAACACACAGGATCGGTGAGATCACATCCGATACTTGCTGAAGCAAGATTGGCATAATCTCATCCGGTCCAGAAGACTTGTATGGTTCAAAAGATTTAATTGCCCATACAACTTTATTACATGCAACCACTTCCTTGGCCATAGCCCAGCTATCCCTGGAGATATTGCTGGAAGAATCCAGACAATTAATATCCAAGGGTCCACAGGGCATGGCACCTGGGATGTGAGTTGTCATAAGAGTCTCAAGGACTTCTTTAGCATTCTTGGTAAAATTACCATCCGTTTTTTGGAGAGTACCAACAAAAATTGGATTATCTCTCTTTAAAAATTTGTTGAGTCTAGCGCCTTCTTCAGTCTTTTGGTCTGATTCGCAGAACTTCCTCCACGAAATACGTTTAGCCGTTCTAACGGCTCTATTATACTCAGCGAGGGGAAGCTTATAGCTATGCCAATTGTTGGTCTTTTTAGCTTTCCTAAAAAGCTTCCTAACAACTCGTCTACGCTGAGAAAGATCCTGATTCCACCAAACGCGGCAGGGTCTACTTCTCTTTCTCAGCAGGGGGCAATTTTCGTGATACGACTCAACCAGGGCCTGTTGCAATCCATTCACACACAGTTCCAGGTCAGTCGTGCCACGAATTTTGGTCGGAAGACCGGAGATCGCTGAACAAACGTCCTCATGAAATTGAGTCCAATTTGTTCGCTTAGGATCCCTAAAGGTCCTATCCTAGTCCTCATCTGCTAAAAGAGAAAAACGAATATGTTGGTGGTCAGCCAAAGATGGCTTCTCATCAACATACCATTTTTTTATCCATTTGCTCATATTGGAATAACCAATAGTGATATCGATTACCTCCCTTCTAACAGATGTGATGAAAGTTGGTTTATTACCTAGATTAAAAATTTCTAGGTAATAAGTTATTTTCTAAGATGAAGTCAAATAAAAACTTACCTCTCTAATTAGTGTTGGAACTCCCCCACATAATGTGGTGAGCATTTGCACCGAGCCAAAAATGATTTCCACATTATGGCTAATCGAAGTTTCCCATATTCTTCTAAAATCGTCGTTTATGAGTGTAGTCTCTTCAAATGGAAGGTAACCTGAGACAAAAATAATGTCTTGGTTTCTCCCTTCTATTTGAAGGGTGAGTTTTACTACGGCCAAGTCCCTGGAACACAGTTGATACATAGGCAGAGCATTAATATTATTTTTTATCAATAAACAAGCTCGGGGAGATAAGCATGAAAAATCATATATCAGCTTACCTCCACAGTTGCTCGCACCTCTAATTCCACCTTTGGAAATCCAAGGTTCTTGAATTAGAGCAATGTGGATGTCCTCGGCCAGAAAAGTCCAACTGAGGTTGTCTACTGCTAGTTTTTTGAAGTTTGAAAGAAAGTCTTGAAGTTTGAAAGGTCATTGGATCTGAGAAACGCGGACCTCGGAGAAAGCTCTGCTATGTAGCGGGGGTTTTCTTTGTATGTTCAGGTAGGTTTTTCCATGGGAGGAGGTCTAAGGGTCCAGTGTCCAGCTTGAGCAATGAATCGTCTTGGTTTTTAACGATTTCCCAAGACTCCAAGAAATCTAGTTTCTTGAGTTCATCTACCATCTGCAGGATCTGAAGCTGGTCTGTATTAAAATTGTGCCCAGTTTGTAAAATATGGACACAGGACCCTTAAACCCTTAAATATTAAAAAAAAAAAAAAAAAACAGGACAATTCATTGCTCAATTTGGACACTAGACCCTTGGATCTCCTCCCGTGGAAAAACCTACCTGAACATACAAAGAAACCCCCGCTACATAGCAGAGCTTTCTCCTAGGTCCTAGTTTCTCGGATCCAATGGCCTTTCAACTTCAAGACTTTCCTTCCTACTCCTATTCTCATTGGCCCAACTTCTCTATATATATCTCAAATTTATCTCTGTAAAATTGATTCATACTGATGATGGCTCCTCTGTAGCCGAAATGTACATTTATGAAACGTCAAATAAACTCATTGTGGAAATAGTGGAATCCGTCTCTTCCTCCTTCTCACTGTTACATTTGTTTAGCTTTCCTTTTTTAATATTTTTTAAAATTAAAATGTTATTATTGTTATTGTAGACCTAATTTTTTTATAACTTTGAATTATTATTTTCATCTAGGCAAACAAGACTACAAAAAAAGCAAGAATGAAATTAAAAAAACAAAAGAGACTGCAACTGCAAAAAAAGCAGCTAGTTCCATTTACAAAGTAAATAATAGTCTTTGTTAAATATCTATGAGCATATATACATATATAATGATATCGGTATTTGATATATATATTTCTTTATTAAAATCAAATATTTTCCATGCTTTTTTTTTAAAAAAAGCAGTAAAATGTTTGTTTTCTTATTTTCCAATGAGCATGTCAAAATTTAAAAAGGAAAAATTAATGCTAATGAAATTTTAAAAGGTTTAAATAACTCATGATAAATAAATTTATTGCTATCATATTTAAATAAGCATTAAGTTTGAAATTCATTTAAAAATTTTTCTTTGCCATTGTAGTGAAAGATACCACATCATAATTATTGACAAGTTCAAGTTAATCGAGTTTCCATGTTTTGACAAGAGAAAGTGGCTGCCATTACAGTGCTGCTTGAAATCCTTGGCTTCATTTAAAATTAGTTGATTTCATGAAATTTATTAACTATTTTAAAAGTAGCAATATGGTAGAAATTTAATAAAGCCAACACGTCTTTTTAACTTGCCTAGTACATTTAATGAATGTAACCGAACAGTATAAAAACTTTTTTCATATATACACTGCTCAAAACATTTAAAGGAACACTTCTATTAAGCTGTGTGCAGAAGCAACTACGAATAATATGGACAAAATTGCTGTGTGTGATCATTAAAAGACTGTTTATTTAACAATAGAATGCATTATTGAAACAACTGGTGAAGAAACATAAAGAAAAAACAGGAAACTGCAGGACCTTCCTAAAACAAAGTGAAATGTCCTTTGGACGTTGTGAGGAGAATGCCCTGTTTCTTCCAGGGATCAGTTTTTGCACCACTCGGTAATGTGTATGCCTACCATGGGCTGCAGTAACCTCCATGCACTTTCGAGGCATGCTCTGTATCAGTCGGCGGATGTGATCTTGGGGAAGCCGGTCCCATTCCTCAGTAAGTGCCTGGATGAGCTGTTGCAGTGTTTATGGAGCTGAAGGGCGGTGTCGAATTCGCCTGTCAAGCATGTCCTAAAGATGTTCAATGGGATTTAGGTCTGGACTCATTGCAGGCCACCTCATGGTCTGAATGCCATGCATCCGTAGGAAGTTTTGAGTGATAGCTGCAGTGTGTGGACGAGCATTATCCTGCATCAGAAGGAATCCAGGCCCCATGCCATGTGCAGCAACAATCACATGTTCTTCCAGAATGTCACGAATGTAAACATCAGCGGTCATTCGTCCTCGGACGACCACAAGATCCGTTCGATGGTCTATTGAGATGCCAGCCCAAACCATAATGGAACAACATCCCATTCGGTCAGTCTCACAAACTGTTGCGTCGGTGTTTCGCTCACCACGTCGTCTGCAGACACGTAGACGGCCATCACAGCGGGTCAGGCGGAATCTTGACTCGTCTGTGAAGAGAACAGAACACCAGTGGCGAAGCTGCCAGGTGACATGTTGATGTGCAAACTCTAGTCGCGCCTGTATGTGCTGGCGTGTTTGCCTAGGCACTCGATTTGGTCGTCTGGCTTTCAAGCCAACTTCACGTAATCTGTTCTGGATTGTTTGATCTGAAACAGCTACCCCAGTTGACATTCTGTAAGTCATTTCTCAGGTCTCTAGCCGTTGAAGTTCTTCGGCGCAGGGCACAAGTCTGTACATAACGATCTTGGTTGGCGGTTGTTGAGCGTCGGCGACCTTGCCCAGCTCTTCATGTGTACTAGCCAGTGGCCTGGAATCACGTCCACAGTCGGAAAATGATGGAAGAGGACACATTGAGGGCATTTGCCACATTCCGAAATGATTGACCTGTTTGGAGCAATGTTACGGCTCCTACAGCTTCTACTGCGTCAAGATGCCTTCGTGGCATGTCAGAGCACTAACAACAACGTTCCAGGAATGCCTGCACCTTCTAATGTTCGACCGTTATCTCCAAGCAAAGAGTGTACTGGCATGTAACCACTTTGTTTTCCGGGGGGGTTATATTGCTATGCAAATTTCTCAGAATATCTGGCAGCAAAATGTGTTGGCTTCAACCGTTTCCAATGAGGGAGATAGTAGGTTTCATGTTGCAGGAGATGAAATTGCTAAAAAGCATTATTTACGCCCCACTGTAGGGGATTCTACAAGTGTTCCTTTAATTGTTTTCAGCAGTGTACTAAATAATAATTGAAACTGGTGAACACATTCTTTATCATTTACATTATGTCTGATACTATGGATGGTATTCTTTTCTGTAATGAACATCTGTAAACATAGTGGCATATTTCTGCCACTGTCTGATTTAGAAGGTGCTGGTATGTTCACCCATTCCTCCTTATCGATCAACAGGGGACTTGTTCCTGGATGCCTCACATTTGATGTTTTAATGCTTCTTTTGGCTTGAAGTTGGGGCTTTCAGGGTACCAGTACAGTACTTTTACCACAGAATAACACAGAATGGACAGCTTCACTGTTTCTCATACAAACTGATGGTAGTGAGCAGACAGTGCTATCCTCGGACGAATGAGTAAAATTTTCAGGCTGGTTAGCATGCATTTCAGTGGGCTTGCTACGACTTTTCTCGGTCTGTAATTAATTGAAACTGCCCTGAACACATGGAAGTTTGAAAAGAAAGACGTGTAATCTTTCAGTGTCAAAAAACAAACATTTTCCATGGGGGGTGGGGGGGGAATAGATGTTTGCCTAATAATGCTTGAGTAAACTGCTTGGCAATCAGCTGACATTGTTATAGTATACATTTAAATCATTTAGACTTTACAAATGCATTAATATTTATTTCCAAAATATAGTAATTTTATTCACAAACTAATATATTTTCAACAAAAGAATTAATTTGACTTAATTTAATTTGTTTTTATTGAGAAAGTGTTAAGCAAAATAAGTGACAAAAGCCATCCGAATGCAACATTTAAATATATAAACTTAAATATCGTAAAACCTTGAATAGAGGCCTGGGCGTCTATTTGCCACAATGGTCCTGACCTCCCACCTCCCTCCCCAGCGATTTAATCAAGACCCTGCATTTATTTAAGACCTGGCGTTAGGTTTATTCCCAAGAAATGGGAACAAAAAACGCTGGAATTTAAACGATTATTTGAGACCTGGCATTTGATCTACTTTTAAAACAACACCTGGCCTTTAATCGAGACCGGCATTTATTTGAATACACGGCCTTAATTCAAGGTTTTACGGTATATACACCTACAAGGCTGACAAGGGGACCGCACGGACATGTAATCACGGATTTGGTTGAAATTTTAGGAGGTAAATAACAGTAGTATAACTTCTGTGTAAAAGGATTTGACTCGATGGCTATTCGTTACGGAGAAAAAAAATAAAATATTTTACGTAGTGCCGGATAAGCCAAATGGGAAGAAAGGTATACAACTTAACAGCGGTATCGCAGTGGTTAACATCAGGTCTTTGGATATATTGGTCCGGGTTCGATTCCTATAGTAATGAAATTTTTTTTCGTTTTTTTTTTTTTTTCCCCCGTTATTTTTCCATTATTTTTCTTTCCTTTTTTTTTTTTCCCGCCATTACTATTTGTTTGCACTTGCATAGTAACATTCACATAAATAGGCAAAATTTTTTTCAATATTGTACAATATCATCAATATTGAAAAATTTTTGTACGATATGTTCAGGGATGGTCATTGGTGATCCTTGATTTGGTGGTGACGATTGTGCATAGACTGTCGATAGTGCGAAGAGATCTTTATAGTTTCTTTTTTTATTTCACACGCCAGGCCATACGTTGCTTATGTATGTGAATGTTATTATACAAAAGTGAAAACAAATAATAATGGCGAAAAATACAAAAAAGAAAGAAAGAACAGAAAGAAATGGAAAAATAATGGGAAAAAAACTGAAAAAAAAAAAACTGAAAAAAAATTTCAGTACTACAGGAATCGAACCCGGACCAGTATATCCACAGAACCTGATGTTAACCACTGCGCTACCGCTGTTAAGTTGTATACCTTTCTTCCCATTTGGCTTATCTGGCACTGCAATAATAAACGTAAAATATTTTAATTTTTTTCACCTTAACAAATAACCGTTGAGTCAAATCCTTTTACACAGAAGATATACTAATGTTATAGATTGACCTCCTAAAATTTCAACTAAATCCGTGATTACATGTCCGTGCGGTCCCCTTGTGAGTCAAATGAAAACCGGAAAACCACTGTAGAAAATCAAAAACCGCTCCCATTGCGATCAGACCCATTATGCATGCTCGTGGACTTTTCCCGCCATCAATTGCCATTGGTCCCATGTCCACATGTGATCCAGCGGTGCCATACGGGCATTTCCAATATGGCGACCCTCTGTTGGAATCCACCAAAGAAGAGCAGCATGGAGTGATCTGTTTCTTACACAGAGAAAGCACGAAACCAATAGAAATCCATTGACACATGTTGGCAGAGTATGGTGCTGCATGTGTATCGCAGACTCAGGTGTACGAATGGTGTAAGAAATTCAGCAGCGGCACAACAAGTTTGGCGAATGCGCCATGGCCAGGCCAGGCACATCATCTTGTGACAGCCAAAGCGATTGCAGCGGCGGAGGAGATAATTCTGCAGGATAGACGGGTCACCATTGATGACATCGCAACAGCATTACAGGTCAGTTATGGCTCTGCTCAGCACATTGTCCATGATGAGCTGAGAGTGTCCGCAAGATGGGTCCCTCGTCGGCTGACACCCGAACTGAAGGAGAGGCGAGTCGATGCTTGCCAGGAGTTGCTGCACCGTTACAAATTTGAACGTGACACCTTTTTGGAGCGGATTATGACTGGAGACGAGTCGTGGGTCCATCACTATCAACCACAGACCAAGTAAGGAATGGCGGCACTCGACATCACCAAAGCCGAAAAAGTTCTGCAGCCAGCCATCCGCAGGAAAGGTGATGCTGACCTTTCTGAGACCAGGGTCCCATAGTGGAACATTACATGGATAAGGGCAAGACGTTGACCAGTGCCACCTATAGTGAATTGGTGTGTGACATTCTGAAACCTGCTAAATGCACCAAGCGTCGCAGACTCCTCTCGACAGGCGTTCTCATCCAGCTCGTGCGACCTTGGTGACTAACCAGGATTTGCAACTGGAGTGCCACCCCCATCCTCCTTACTCTCCCAACCTCGTGCCCTCCGACTTCCACATTGTTGGCCCACTAAAGGACTCCTAAGGTAGCCACAAGTTCGCGACCGACACTGAGGTGAAGCAGGCGGTGCATGAGTGGCTGTATGTGCAGTCAAAAGATTTTTTTCCCCGAGGTATTCATGCCTGCCGACTCGGCGGAAATGCATCGAAAAGCAGGGGAACTACATTGAAAAATAGTGTACTTGTTCCAACTCTGTCTGTAATTAAGGAGCTGTAAAAAAATATTTCCTTGTTTCATTTGACTAACCCTCATAAATATACATAATGATAATCATAACGATAAAGTTAATGATTTTTATAAAAAATTAAGAAATTCATCGCTTCAACAACTTTATACATGGTGTTTTTGTGCACAAACTTAACAGGGTGATAAGTGATACCATACGAAATATTTTTTTACCAAAGAATGGATGGTCCAAACCATCACCATTAAATTGCTATAGGAAATATCTTGGATATACTCCACCCATTACCAGTTGAATTATGCAAACAAGCAGCATCCAAGTTAGACCACAATATTTTCTGTGCGTTTTTAGTTAACTGTTGCCTTCTTGAACCTTTTGAGTAGTTATTTTACTTCTGGAAACTCTTGTACTTGATGACACAGACACCATTGAAGAATTTGCAGACATACAATTTGAGTATCGAGTGGCCAATGGGAATGCCACATTTACTCGAAGGTTATGCCATGAACAGTAACCCAATCAGCAGTTACTAAACATTGGAACATTTCAATGTGTACACCGACAACTTTGTGAAAGTGAAACATTCTGTGTTAATAGGAATGAAACAGGACTAAGCAGACATGTTAGTGTTTTTCCAGTAGCAATTTAATGTGAACTTTGGACCATCCATTCTTTGATAAAAAAAAAAATGTTCAGTATGTTATTACTTATCACCCTGTAAAGTTTGTGCACCGAGTTCAAAAACATCCTGTATAACAGAAAATGACAGTTTATTATAATTAATTAATTTACATTTGATTATTAATTGTATCCTCAAAACAACTTTGCTCAAAATGAAAGATGAAGATCTCAATAACCATGTAGCATACATAAAAATTATTTATTCGAACCCAAAATTAATAAAATAAACTAAAAACTTTCATTTTTTCCCCTCCCTGCTATCAACACTGGCACCATGTTTCAGCAGGCTGTGACCTCACAACCGGTGGAGGAGTGCGAAGTTGTTTTAATCTTCTGAGGCATTTTTCTTAATAAAATATTAGGATGAATCGAAAAAATTTGAATGATATATAGTTTACTAGCTGATATACCCGGTCTTGCTCGGGCTCTTTTTTGATGAAACTTGGAAATATCTGGATGTGAATGAATGTACAGAAAAAATGAACACATGAAAAAAGCTTAGAATTCATATAGTAAAAATTCATATTGAAGAATCAAAAAAATTCTTTTAAGATGCTCCCAGTGGATGGCCTCTCCAACTGCGGCCCCTTTAGCAGTTCTACAACTGCTCGTGTTGGAATGTTGTGTATAGCTGAGTAAGTTTGACACAGTGCAATAGAAAAAAAGGTAGAGAATAATATTCATTTTTTCTGTGTATTCAGATTCAGAAATTGCAAAATTTAATCGAAAAAGAGCCTGAGCAACGCTGGCTATATCAGCTAGTTTATTATAGAATTAACTAATATCTAGTGTAAATATGAGCTCAAAAGGATAAGTGCTTCAAAAGTTTTAAAACATTTACAGACGCACCCTGAATTTTTATATAGACCTTTCCCTTGAAACCGAAACTGGAATAACTGCGCAGAAGCAGGACAGCAAAAAACTTCCGTTTCCTGCCTTGAAATCTGTAAACACTACTACATATCCGCAGGAAATTGGAGGCTTTTTTTGCTGTCCTGCTTCTGCGTAGTTACTCCAGTTTTGGTTTCAAGGGAAAGGTCTAAATCAAAATCCATTCCACTCAAGTCTAGCCGAAAGCGGCCAGGGGTATGGAGGAGTTTGTCATACTGCGTGTTTTGTCCACTAGGGCGGCGGTGTTGCTAGCAGGTTGGGGGAATTCAATGACTTTAATGGCTGAGAGTACTGTGTACAGATCGGTAGGCTTCAATAAGCAGCGTGCTTTTTGAAATGATAATGTCCAAGTTTTTAAAAGAAATTTAAGCAAGATCACGGGGAAGTGTTGCTTTGTGCCTGGATGCAAGTCTGGATACCTGCCTGCTTGGTGGCCGAGAGCGTTGAGGCGCAGGTCTTTCCGCTCTCGTAATCAGCGAGTCGCGGGTTCGAATCCCGCCGAGAGCATGGATGTTTGTGTTTGTCTATTTTCACCATCATCCTTTCATCCCAAACAGCTAGTCTCCTGGATAAAAGGGGAGATGCAGGCTGAAAATCCATCCATCCATCCATCCATCCATCCAAGTCTGGATACCTGGCAAGTGAGGAAAATCGCTCTTTCTTCAAGCCAAAGTACAAAGAAATGCACATAGCATGGGAAAGAAAAATCCCTCGAAAAAATTGCACTTTCGGGATCCAAGCTGTTTGTGACCTGCATTTTCAAATAAGAGCATATGTCTTAGGATAAAATAATAATATCAATAAATAAGAGGTTATAATCTTCATCTTCTTAAATTTATAATTTAGCAGTTGTATTGATAAGGTACAAGCACTTTATTGTACTTCACGCTTATACACAATACAATAATATGTCTGCATAATATTAGGAACATTTCTTCGAACGCTATTTTGATCATACTATTGATTGGAAAGAAGTCAAAATTCCAAGGGAGTGAATAACGCTTAAGAGCGATGCCATTCCCACAATCTTTCTTATTTATTTTATTGAAATAATGTAGCACAATTTAACCAAAGAAAAGCAGAGAATTTATTTAATTGACATTATTAAAATTTTTTATTAAAATTGATTTAACATATGTTATTTTTTTACATTAGAAGTACAGTTCTCCCTATTCCACATTGAAAATTTCCCCAACCTACTGTGTTCTGCGCCACCTATCGGTATGCGCAAGAAAGGTGACAAACTTTTAAATCGTGCTGCTAGACTTGAGTGGGATGGATTTTGTCTATATAAAAAAAAGATAAACAAACCCTGGTGCCATCTCTTGAGTAAACAAACAAACATAAACCAAGATATATGATTTTAACCCCTTCCCCCTCACTTTGTGGACATGTAAACCTTACTCTGGACCTAACAAACATATGGTGTGAATATGAGCTCAATCGGATAAGTGGTTCAAAAGTTTTTAGAACATTTACAGACGCACCCTGAACCTCAATTTTTATATATAAAGATTAACCTGGTTTAATGTTACCGTATAGACACGCTTTTACCGGCATGCCGGAAAATCTGAGGTTCACCAAATTTCCTGTCTCCTTTTTCTGGTTCCTAAACCGGCATGCCGGAAAAAGTGAAGAGGGCCGCAAAATGTGAATATTTTTTCGATAATTATTAATTACATTGTGTTTATAAACAAAGTGTTGCGTTGCAAAATAACGTTAAATTACGAATTTTATTCTTGTTTAGGTCGAACGTAGGATGATTATATTAAAAGTTTATGGGCATATATAATATTAGCTGCGTTGATATGCAGCTTACAAATATTACAAATTTAGTCAAACAGAAGGAACATTCTGAAAATGAGAAAACAATGCTAAATACAATGAGAACACGCTTGACATATGCAAGCAATCCAAATACCACCAAACAAAACAAGAAAATGAAAATAAAAACAGGAAAAGTTATTCGTCATCTGAACGATCAGTATCACTAATTTCACAGTCTGTCAAGTTCCAGTCTGTCCTGTTGTCGTCATTTATATCAGTAGAAGGGTTACTGTTAATTGCCCCAGAATTTAAATCATCCGCCATGAGGAAACAACAAGCGCCTACTAGTGAGGGGGAAACTCAATTTTCTGTCTCGAATTTTCCGGCATGTCGTATAAAACGGGGTTTTACGACCCCCTGGTCATCCTCGATAATATACGGCATGCCGGTTCAAAGCGCGTCTATACGGTATGTTAAAAAAAAAAGTTAAATTTTTCCATGGAGTTTACCTGTAAACTCATTGGGAAACTATTTAGGATTTATTCAGAATTCATAATCCACAGTAAATAATATGAGGGCTTAAAAGATAACTTTTTATTTTTTATTTAATGAAATTAATATAAGAAACTGACCGTTTTTTTTTTAGTTAGAAAATTAAGCAAACATCAGGCTAAAAAGCTTTTATTTTCCTTATAAACATATAAAAATTCTGAATACACTTTCACAAAAGATATGTTAACAGTTAATTTTTTAATTAATAAAATTATCCTAACAAATGGGTCATTTTGAAAGTTTTAATAGATAAGCAAACATGTCTTAAATGTTTATATTTTCATTGAATACATCAAACAAATCCAGTTAACTCTTTTTTTATTACTGAAATTAAAATGAAGAAGGAAAAATAAATTTAATAGTGGATTACATGTGAACAGCACCTATTTCCCAATGCTATTCCTATAATAAGCGAACCACGAGTACTCCTATCCACCAGGAGCGCTGCGTCAAGGTTACTACTGTACCATCGAAATGCTAAGTTGTCCATTCTGTGTTACTCTTTGCTTTTAAATTCATGTCTTCAAGCTGGGGATTTATAGTAACATACAATAATCATTCACTTAATTATTGGCACTGTGTAGGAAGCATAATTATAATACCGGTATCTAGGAAATCCAGAGTCCTGTTTACCCAGTGCTACTATCAGTCACAATCAGTGGATGAAGACCAGATGATGAGAAAAACCCAAACTGTTATACTGTAATTCACATTTGAGAAAAAACAATCTGTGTAGGTTGTTCTCCTGCCTTAATCCACTTCCAGGTTTGACCTTTAGACCAAAAGAGGAAGTAAATTGATCAGTAAAAACTTCCTGTACACTGGGCAGATTATATCTTGCATTGGCAGTGTTCATCTCTGGCTTATGGTTAGCATTCTGACTTTTATAATCTATAGCATGGGGCCCCTAATGAACCATCATTAGATGATAGAACCACCATTAGAAATTTTTATTAGTAGGAAATCACTAATATCCTCTTTCTGTAATGAAAATTTTATTAAGCAATCGCAGGCTGAAACGGGTGTCCCATAAAGGACTCTCTGATTTTAAGAGTAAATATCTCGAAGTAAACTGAGATGATTGAAGAATGAAACAATTGTTATGTTTATTTCGAAAGCTGTAAAAATCTGATACGGAAGTTTCAAAATTAGTTACAAATATTGTCGACAGGTGGTGCTATATGACAACAAGGTGCAGTTTTCAGTCCCGATTTAAAGTTTTGAACATTGTTACATTTGTTAATCATACTTCTAACAATAATAAGCCCTAAATTATAACTTCTTATGAGCATGTAACAGTGTATGACATTTCAGTGCACAGGCTTTCTTTCTAGGAGGTGTTGCTACATCCACTCTCTTCAGTGCCACACGCTGGCAACATTTGTAACTGATTTTGAGACCGATCAGATTTTTACGGCTTTCGAAATAAGCATAGCACTTGCCTCATTCTTCTATCGCTCTTGGTTCCGAGATATTTACTCTTAAAATCAGGGAGTCCTTTGTGGGATACCCTGTAGATAAAAGTATAAATGAGTAGTGATTACCTTTTTACATATGAAAGGCACATTGTTTAGCAGAATATTTCAATTTTTCTTTACTTATTTCACCGAGCCAAGAGAAATCTCCGTCTATGAAGCTGTGGCAATTCAAACATACCTTAAGATCAATAATAATACATGTAACTTGTTAAACAGCCAAGTTAACTGTGAAATAAAATAAGTCATTAAATGCTAACGATGAAGTGTTAAAACAGCCTATTAGCACCTGTAACAATTCTTAATTGTTAGTCCACATTCGGTATATGGCATTAGTTAATGGGACCATTCAATCCTATTGCTCATGCAAATTAGGATTTCTTTGTAATTTTGCTTTTGTGGATAATGAGTGCACTAAAACACTCGAGCCTATAATAAAATTGCTTTTCAAAATTCCTATCTCTGTTATCATTAAATAATTAATCAGTTAAGTGTAGGTAATTATTTAGTTTTCCCAACTACCGTTTACAAAAAGGAGAATACCACATGATTGAGTAGGCTTGAGGACATGTTCTTACTCGAATCCTCACATTCTCAAGTGTTCATTACATCACAAAAACAACATAAACTATACCCTATAATTTTTCGATTGAAAAATGGAAGGAAAAATTCTGTGACTTGGATTCGAACCAGGAACCTCGACTGTCATGGTCGACGCCTCCACCAGTTGGGCTATCGCAGAGGCATCGACCATGACAGTCGAGGTTCCTGGTTTGAATCCAGGTCGCAGAATTTTTCCTTCCATTTTTCAATCGAAAAATTATTACCTATGTTTGGAGATTATCTCCAGTTTATAATTATTATTATTTACACTATATCCAACTTTTAACAATATTAGTGAAGCCAATTGTCAAATGCTCTATATCTGGAGGTTCGGGCGTACCAACAGTGCTACTCCTTATTGTCCCATCCTATCCCCCCCCCTAGTTATGCTACTGATCGCTATTTATGTAGTTTATATGGTAGATTTAAAAATTTTAAATTTTCTGATTGACATTTATAACATGTACCGTTAGTTTTATTGATTACTTATATTTGGTTACTTTTTTCCCTTTTCAGGAAATTTCCATTCTTCTGGGAGCATTGGCCACTTTAGTATTGTCGCTTTATGCTGCATTCTATTTTTTGCTTACTAAATGATTCAGTACATTTAGTAGAATTACTGGTGCTTACTGGGAAGAGTTTATTAATTAAACAGGTTTAATATCTTAAACCATATTGGTTTTATCTTTACTGTAAATGGTTTGTAATTATTTTTATGTATCCTCTTTCTCTACATTTTCTATTTTTTAAATAAAGATTTTACTGCTGCATTTAATTTGACAAACATTATTTCTCGAAGCACAATTAAAAAGTGAAAATAAGTATTAAAGAGCAATTCTTACAGTTTCTATTTTACATTCATTATAATAGAAATTTTTAAAAATCAGCTGTCATGCACTTTTAGACTGTACAAGTGAGAATCTCAATTTAAAGCAGGACAGAGATAGAGGGAAGGAGACTATATTTGATTTGTTCAAAATATCTGATTTATTCTGATGATATAAGTAACAAAAAACTAAAGAATAAGGGAGGCAATTTTAAAGCAATATGACTGGTTTTTATTGTAACAGCTTACAAGTTTCGAAGAAATAGCTTCATCTACAGAGAACAGTGAATAACAGAAGAGAAAGGTGCAATTTATATACGGGGTTGTGCATAACCTTTTGCTAGGGGGCTGCGACTTAAACCGCAGCGTTGTAGCACACTCTTATGACGCTTCGGCAGAGAGTAGTTCATTGTACGTCTATTGGTATCAAACAAATATGGCTGGTTTAATAAATGACTGTGAAGAGCAGCGTTTCATGGATAGAGTTCGTGCAAATGCATATCGAGAGGCAATGGAAGCAGGTGCGTCTTTTATTAACCGCAAATGGGTTGCAAACAAGTTAAACCGATCGGATAGATGGGTGACGGACAATTGGAAGAAAGGTTATGATAACTGCCATGCCGAATTTGCTGAGGGTAGGCCCGAGAAATTATCACAGGAAAGCAAAAACATCATTGCTAATAACAGTGGCAAAAGACGTCGCAGCTGTGTCAACGTTGCACAAGAAATTAAAGCCGAAACGGATGCGTGCTGTTCGAGAAGCGGGTGGTAGCCACACTAAATATTGATGTGATAAAAGCAGAAATAAACGTACTTTTTGATTATCAACCGCAGAACATTCCACTTAGTTTTGTTTATTTTCCAGACCCCTAGCAAAAGGTTATGCACAACCCTGTACAGTATTAGGATTTAGGAGCCAATCAGGGTTGGTGAGAAGTCATAGCATGACAAAATTAGAAGGATGTGTCAGTCAATCAGGGAATTTTGTGGAAGTTAAGTGAGGAATTCCCTGATTGGTTGACTTACAGGTGCTTTTTGATTACATCGAGAAAAAGTCAATTCAAAACTAGTTTAATTATTCACTTAACTGTTTTTAGGTATTTTTGTCTAAATATAGCAATATCTTCTGCCGTCAATAGTGGACTTAATGATGTTCTTTATGTCTACTATCTTATCCAAAATTGTGTTTACAATTGTACAATTGACCAGGTGTTTGGCAAACGCTGATTGTCCGTTTCCTTCAAAGTTTGTGTTCGTTGTATCTATCAATAAATCGCCGTTTAGTCATTCCGAGATAAATCTTGCTGCAATCTGAACAGGCTTGTTCATATATGCCTATTTTTTCCATAATTGACGTTACTGTTGCAGGGGGTGGGGGTTCAGTATTTTTCTGCAGTTTTTACGAGTACAGAAGGCAATCTTCAGTCCTTTACTTTTAAACATACTTGTTATCCTTTGGATATTCAGGCTGATGAATGCAAAAGTGGAAAACTTCTGGTTGGTGACCTTTTCTTCTTGGTCTGTGGATACAAATTCGTTTCTCTTCATTGATGATTTTGTTTACTATGTTTTCTAGGAAGTTGTTACTTCTGGCCAGGGAATAAACACCTTCACAACGGCAGCCCTAGAGCAGTTCACAAAGGTGGCCTTTTCTGAAATGCTGCCCCCCTTGGCCCGATAGCCAATGATCATCCCCTTTTGGGGTCCAACAGGTCACTTGCTCTGCCCATGACGGCGACAATTGCTGTGTTAACGGATGCTACTTGTCTTTATTTCACGTTTGCGTTTGTCATGTTCAGTGGATATTTGAATGCTCTATGGGCGTAGTATTTTATGGCGGCTTTCCTGTGAGAATTTGGGTGGTTTGATTTGAAGTTGATGATGGTTGAGGCATAAGTGGGCTTCCTGTAAATATCGAATTCGAAATTTATTCTGTTTTTCTAGATCCTGGGGTCCATTCAATGTTATAAGTCATGCAGTTGTGGAGAGTGTTGAATTTTTCGCATATGGTCTGTCTGTCTTTTAGTTATTATGGGTGACAAGCGTATCATCTGCATATCTATAATAGGATGTTGAGTGTTCCATTCTCAAGTAGTAATTTCACGTGCGTTTCTTCTATGTACTGAAGAAAATATTCAGAGAGGGTAGCACTTAGAGGCGATCCTATTAATAGGCCTTGGGTCATTGAGTAGTATTGAATATTAAATATAAAATAATTTTGTATACATACGCTCTTGATGATAGCTATGATGTCTTGGTTGGAGGTCTCATCTGAGTTTGAAGCATGGAGATTTTCGCTATGGTTTCTTGAATGGGTATATTGCTATAAAGGTTTTGAATGTCAAGTGAATCATTCTTGTATGTTGTTCTACAGAGGTCTGCTGTAGGTTTTGTTTATGTTGTAAGCTGTTTGATATGCAGTAAGTAGAAGGAAGGGGGGCAAGTCTTCTTAGCGTGGTAAGATAACCATCATGAAATATGTTAAAGGAGGTGGGAATTTTGTTTACTGTTGGGCAAATTGGATAGCCTGGTTTGTGGATTTTTACCTGTTCTCTTAGGGTAGGATCCTTTAGGTTTGAATTGAAGAGCTGGCTACAGGTCTTCTACTCTTTTCCTACTGTGACTTTTCATCAACTCTGATTGGCTCTTTAATCCTAATACTGTGTTTAAATAGTGCATCTTTCCCATTATTCACTGGTTCATCGGCTTTATAGACGAAGCGATTGCTTCGAAGCGCATAAGCTGATCATAATAAAAACCAGTATATTGCTTTAATATCGTCTCCCTTATTCTTTAATTTAGCAAGCAATACAAATCCTGACACCATGTTTATATGTAACAAAATAATGTTAATATAGTTAGTAAAGGTATTAAAATCTGAAATAATCGTTTCAGTATGAAATTCTCTCTTTTGTGGCACCAGGTTTCAGATGCGTGACAAGCATTGATTGTTCTAATGTGCATGAAAAAATTAGCAAACATCCAAAAATTCTTCATAAACACTTAATTTTACGGACACTAACTTTTATGCAGCCTATTTGGAAGGGCTGCTCTGCCAAGTGCTACGTATGATATACAATAGAAATACTCCTCTGATCTACCTGTGCTATTGTGAGAAATCCTGGAGCGACACTCTGTAGGGATTTGTTGATCTGTCTGCATTGGCTGCTGAATTATGGAAATCAAGCATACGTTTGGCACTCTTGTTAAAGCTCTTTTTGTCGAAGTACTCGTGACATGAGTTATTCTTTAGGTAAGCCATTTTAGATTCTTGTGGCGTGAAATGCATTCTACTCTTTCAATTTATCTCTGCCTAGTGGGTTGGTGGTCATATTGCATTTGCCTTATACAATATTGTAAGACACTGCATTACAGTTCACTCTTTAATTCCATTGAGGCAATCTTCCAATTTTAAGAAGTCCATTCTCTAAACTATTGTTGGGTAATGCTGAAGGGATTTCAGTTACGATTGTATTTAAAATTCCCTCTGTGGTAAAAGTGCTTCTTGCCCAGCTATCTGCCTTTATGTTTTCGTCAATATGCTGTTTCTTTGTCAGTATAGTGGTTGGCTTCTGCTGCCGACCTTCCTGAATGGAGTCTCCTTGCTGGAGCCTTGTGTTTTGCTGCTTTACTCTGCTGGATCTCTATCATCTTTTGGTCTGCCAGTAAATTCATTTTGCTCCACTCTGATTCTCTTTTCCCTCTTCTTTTTATACAGTTCTTCTACCTGCTTCACTATATATGTAATCCTCCTCGGCCAATCAGAAGCTTCTCTGTTGAATTCTCCTTTGGAAGGAGCTATTACGATGCCAAGAAAGTTGCTGATGATGATAATGGTGGTTGATGCCAACATACCGACAATTTTATTGGATACCGCTAGCTCAAGAAATCATAAATTAAATTTCTTTGCTGTTAATTGTTGTTACAATTTGGTTTTGTTACATTGTATTTCAATTTAGTTGGCTATGTATTATCCCATTTTTGTATAAATTCTCGGTCTTTCCTAATTTATGTCCCTCGCTGATGAAGGAGGCTTACCCCTGAAATATATTTTGTTGCATTCTGGTCAATTTGTCCACAGTTTAAGGTTTTTAGTGTTACATATTTAGAAGATCAGCCGTTTGACAATAGCAGTACATTTACAACATACTTCCAGCTGTTTTTGAAAGGTTGTGCCTACGTTGTTCAGGTAGTGATCTCAACGGTCGAAAAGTTTCTTTATACCTTTCCCAAAAAAGTTGTATACTGGATACAAAATCAATCCCTTTAAAGCCTTTTTTAGCAGTCTGAAGAGTAAAAAGTCTTGGGCAGAATCATGACTGCATGGAGGGTGGGTAAGAAACACGTTGGGCATGCTTGGATGTATTCACGGCACAGGAATGTTGGAAAGTGGCCTCTTTTACCAAGAGAAGTCATTGGATAGGTCTTGGAAATAAACCCAATTTTTCTAGGAAACGTTTTTTTCTAATCGGCTTCCTTCAGGAAATAAAAATAAAAATACTTTCAGGGCAACCAAAAAGGTAAATCTCTAACTAATCCACAAAGAATAAAATTGAAATACCGGATACGTATTTCGGGTATCAGGTACCCATCTTCAGCGGAAGAGACAAGTGAAAAGAAAGAAGAAAGTAAAATCTTGAAGCTAGAGAATACAAGGTCTTTATAATTAAAGTTCCATTTTGACATGGCCATAAAAAAAACTACTGGACCAAAAGCTATAATACTTGGTAATATTATACAAGAGAGCATGGGAAGTTCATACCCACCAAAAAAAAATTAGTTCAAAAGGTCACAACCAGCATGGAATGGCGCTCTATGCAATATTCGTATACGAAATTAGACACTAAGACACAGGTTAACAAGTTTTTAATCGTTACTAAAATTAGTTACATGTTGAATGTGGCCTCAACCATTTACTGAAAGCAGGTTATACCAGATTACTGCGTTCTCAACTGTAGCTCGTAGCATATCAGGAGGAATGTTGCGCACCTTTCGGCGTATCGCATCTTTCAGTCCCGCCAAATTCCTGACGTTATCACCATAAACAGTGGCTTTGAGGTAACCCCAGAGCCAGAAGTCACAGGGGTTGATATCTGGTGACCGGGGTGGCCAAGAAAGGAGGAAGTTTCGGTCTATAATCCGTTCATCTGTGAAATGTTGCTGAAGTAACTGTTTGACACATGTAACAATATGAGGTGGAGCCCCATCCTGCATAAAAATCGTTGTGTCTAAAATGCCACGTTGCTGAAGTTCTGGTATCACAAAACTTCTTAGCATTGACGCCATGCGAGCAGCAATCACAGTGCGTGTCACGAGTCCATCTCTCGACTGCTCTTCAAAAAAATACGGTCCAATTATGACATTTGCTGTCATACCACACCACACAGTAACTTTAGGAGAATTCAATGGAATTTGGTGGAGAACATGAGGGGGACTGGTGGCCCAAGTCCTGCAATTATGGGTGTTAGCATCCCCATTCAGGTAAAAATGGGCCTCGTCCGTCCACGGCCAATGCTCGTCCACCTCCATCCGTGCAAGGAATTCCAATGCGAAGGTTTCTCTACGAAGAAGATCGTTAGGTTCGAGTTGTTGGACAAGGTGGATTCTGTATGGGTAATACCGCAGCACTTTACGTACGATCTTGTACACCGTACTCAGTGGTAAGTCCATTCGACGTGCAACAGCACTTACGCTGCACGCCCCTTGAGGTTTCCATTTTTGCTTCCTGTACGGCTACTGAAACAGCCTCCACGGTTGCCTCAGAGACGGGTTTCCTTCCTCGGCCAGGTGCTACCGATAACAAACCTGTGGCTTCAAACTTTGTCATCATCTTCTTCAAACTCTGCGGTGTCATTGGCCCCCGACGTACATGTATTCGTCGAACGGTACGATAATGTTGCAAAGCCTGCCGTACATTGCTATTGCATTCATAATAACATTTAACCAGAAACGCACAGTCTTGCATGGTAACAGGCATCGTCGACTAGTAACAAATGAGGCGTACTGACAACGAGGCTCCCCTTTCTTATTTCTGAAAACCAAATGACATGGAAAGCGCATGGGCATAAACCACATTGTTAACCTGTGTCTTCGTGTCTAATTTCGTATACGAATATTGCATATAGCGCCATTCCATGCTGGTGATGACCTTTTGAACTAATTTTCTTTTTGGTGGATATGAACTTTCCATATTACCAAGTATTATAGCTTTTGGTCCAGTAGTTTTTTTTTATGGCCATGTCAAAATGGAACTTTAATTATAAAGGGGGGGGGGGGAGGAAAAATTGCCACAAAGTTGACAAACTACCTCGTTCAGGATATGCTGGAAGAAACACGGACCGATAATGCCGCACCACGTATCCACACACAACATTTATTGGTCGTCTACCTCGTGGAACTGGTGAATATTTTCTTGGTCTCAAAAATGTGTACTATGGTTGTTGCTTTTAAACGCGGCTTCGTCCGTCCACCGCATCCATAATGAGAAATGCACTGGGTTCCAAGCGTCTGGAGGTGAAAGTGAAAGACGTGAAACTCGTTGCTATCGAATATCTGTCACACACTGATCTGGCTTATACCCGAGTCCCGAGAGAGCCAGAACATCGGCAACTCTCTCACTCCCGTATTGTCGAACGACGGCCAGAACATCAGCAGCTCTCTCACTTCTTGCCCGTTTTCTGATCACAGCATTTGTGTTGTGGTTGTGCTGCAACCATTTCGCACCCGTCTTCTGATCCAGTATGCCTGCAACGAACTGCAAGCCGCTAAAAAACATTTTAGAGTGTTGCGTATGATTAGGACTTGGTGCAGAGTGCAATCTCTCCACAGCACGGCATTCTTCTTATACCATCAACGTATCACACGTTTCTTCGTTGGAAAAAGGCGTTTTCTGTGATGTCATGAACGCAACAAGCAATGCGCAGGAATCGTTAACAATGCAACAGAGATAAAATGTTTTAATTTGGCAAAAAAAAATCAATATGGCAAATTGGAAACACGTGACCTGAAAGTGTTTTAATTGTATATCTCCTAAAGGAAACTGATTGAATAAATAAAACATTTCCTACAAAAGTAGTTCCTTTTTCCAAAACTTACCCAACAACACCCTACTCGACCTATGTTTCCATTTAAAGTTTTCAGGCGGACCCATGTGTGCCCATTTCCAGTCATTTCTGGAAAATGGGATATCCACCATTAAATTTTTCACATAGTCTTTAGTCTGTAAATGTATTCCCCAAAGATCTAGGACGTCGAACTCCGGGAAAAAAGCCTGGTACGGGTGCTTATAATAATCAGATACAACAGATGCCATACTTGATGAACTTAATGCATTTCATCCAGTTCATCCCGTTATGGTTATTTCCCTGCAGTGTGCTTCTTCAGCATCTTCAGCATTGATCTGTGTTATTCTCTTGTAACTGTAGTAGTGGAGACTGTGTGCTGGTAAAGGATACCCTGAGAGTCAAAAAAGGTATCCTCATAACCTTCCCTTTAGATGGAACAATTTTAGAATTTTTACTATGTTAGTTTGCAATGACTACTGGTGACAATGAGTACAGAAAACACTCTTTAGCAAAGATTTTACGACTTCTCTCTTCAGAAAATCCTTATTTTTTAAGGACTCGACAAACGCGGAACACAGACGGTCATTAGGTTAGGCGACTTCTATGAAGAATACAACTGATACGAAAGTCACTGCAGAGCTGATGAGCGTTTTCGCAGTCCCGTTTACACCAAACTAGTTCATCCCTTCATAGGAATGCAGCTTCATAAACTTAATGCTCATGGTGATGCGATATAGAGAAAACTGCAGTGAACACAAATGTTAGTCGGATGAGTCGTCTTCATGCTTTCGTCACCCCCGAACGTGTTTTGTTTTGTGTGGTGAATCCTAAAGATGATTACGATTCGAGAAAATTAACGACTTCACCTCGTTCGAAGGAGAGATATTTAATAGTATTCTTCGGTTAATCCGATGATAAATTCTTATCTTCACTTTCTTAATACATTAGAAAAAAATCTTGTGCCTAAATTTTCCTATCTATAAAATGTGCATACATTCTTCTATTCCGAGCATGCAGTATTTCTTCTGTATTAGATGATCAGAGAAGACGGACTTGCTGTCTTTATTGACCCACGACCTTCTATATTCTCGAAAACCTTTGTAGAAGAATCTCGAAATAGATCCTACGTAAATGGAACTACAATCCGGACAGTAGAGCTTGTAAACCCCGGCATACAGGTATACACTCACTCACAAAAAGTCATGGCACACCCCTCCAATCAGGTTTCCTGTCCGTAATGAGACATCCCGCTGCTTCTATTCTCCGAATGCAGGTATACAGGACTTCTTGATATCACACCATTATTGTAAGCAAAACTAGCTGCAGAAATGGCAGCACGCCGAGAGCTATCCGCATTTGAACGGGGGATGATTGCTGGTGCCAGATGGATGGGTGCCCCAATATCAGATGTAGCCAACACCCTGCAATTTTCCTGCACAACCGTTGCAAGGGTCTATCGAGAATACACCCAATAAGGGGTTACAACCCATGTCGGACAGCGGACGGGCCGTCCACGCCTCACTGATGCTTGCAACTGCTGACCGAAGGGCGACAGCAGCCCAAATCACCATGCGGTACAACGAGGGACGTCTCACAACTGTGTCCGTGACGACAATTTGGCGAACTTTGGCAGCTGCACATTGCCGGCAACGCCTAGCCTGGGCCAACCAACATCGACATTGGACCGCTGAGGACTGGCGAAGGGTTGCCTGGTCCGACGAGTCACGGTTTTAGCTGTATCGGGCCGATGGTCGTGTCCGTGTCTGGCGCAAGCCACACGAAGCCATGGACCCCACTTGTCAGTGGGGACCACCCAGGCAGGTGGAGGCTCCATACTGGTCTGGGGTTTTTTCTCGTGGCATGAAATGGATCCATTGATGCATCTGACATCCACTCTGCATGCTACTTCCTACGTCCATCTGCTTGGGAACCACCTGCACCCCTTCATGAACTGTTTTTACCCCGCGGGCAACGGCATCTTAAAGCAAGATAATGCGCCTCGACACTCGGCCCTTGTGACGCGGCAGTAACTCGAGGAACATGCTACCGACTTTACGGAAATGATTTGGCCTCCACGTTCCCCAGATTGCAGTCCCATTGAACATTTGTGGGATGTCATCGAACGATCTGTTAGGTCGTCACCAGCACAACTGGTAAATGCAGTAACGTTATGGAGTGCAGTGGAGGTGGCATGGCTTGCAGTGCCTGTGGATGTGTTCCGGGGACTGGTAGACTCTCTTCCACGACGGGTCGCCGCCGTTATCCGGGCCAGAGAGGGCCAAAGACGTTATTAGGCATGTGTGCCATGAATTTTGGTGAGTGAGTGTATGTCAAGTTCGTTTAGTGGTTTCTTAGGGCTGAAGATGAATCGGCTGTTGCTGGTCTGGAAAGAGATTCCGAGGCAGTGTTCATGGAATAAATTGTCGATTCGATACCTTGGCCCGGCGAATTAAAGGTGGCGAAATCGATCATTACAGGTTCTTCTTACGACGTCAGAGAATTTGTTGGTTCTGGCTAATTCGAAAGTGGTGGCGAATTCGTTTTTCTTGCCTTCAGTGGTTAATGGGGTAAGTCAGGGATCTTCTTAAGTTGTGGATGATGCCAGCTGTTTTATGTCGAATCGAGTGTGTGGAGTCGTAAGGGACGATTTTGGCCATGGTGGAATAATTTTTGTGTAGTTCGAAAATTAAATTGCCCTAAGGTTTCTAGTGAGACTGACATTAGGGAATTGAGGTTTCGATGGCTTCTGGCTCCAGTGTGTACTTCAAGGACGGGTGGAGACAATTGAAAACATCAAGTAGATCGCGATCAGAGCAACATGATATAGATGATGAGTGTATCATCCACGTATCTTTTGTATAGAATGATTTTTCTGCCATGTGTCATCTTATCAATGTAGGCCTCTTCGATGGATTACAGAAATATTTCGGAGATGATTGAGCTGACTGGGGAACCCATCGCAACAGCGACAGGAATAGTGTAGAAACCGTTATCGAAGGAGAAGTACACTGGGGTCCATAAATTAAGGGATTTGCAGAATGAGAGACTTCTGCACATCCGCTCAGCACCAAACTTGTTAAAGCCATTCTATATGGTGTGCCCAAATGAAAAGGAAAACTTTCCCTGTAGAGCCGTTATATCTAATCGAAGTTGGTAAATATGTTTGTCGATAGCATCCCGGCTTCCCACGTCCAAAAACATCTCCGTCTGCCATGAAGGCCGGAAAAATGATGCTCATTTTCTCTTTCGACGAAAAAGGACCCATACTCCTTGACTGGCTAGAACACACAGTTAACACACACAGAGACAGTTAACGCTGAACGGTACTGCAACACTTTGCCGAAGCTAAAACGGGCCATCGAAAACAAGCGCAGAGAGAAGCTCTCGAAATAAATAGTGCTGCTCCAGGACAACGCTAAGCCACTTGTGACCAAGAAGCCCCTCCACCTGCTGGAAACATTTCGATGGGAAGTTCCTCAGACATCCTCCGTACAGTCCCGACATCTCTCTGTGTGACTCCCATATTTTCGGCCTTCTAAAAAATTCACTGACAGGTCATCAGTTCACCTGCGACAAGGAAGTGCAGAACACCGTGGAAAAAGGATCCGTATGCAACCCAAGAGTTTCAACACTGAAGCCATCATTCGCTTTTTACGCTCCGAGATCAGTACATCATTATCAAAGGGAATTAATTATGTATAGGCGTTATGTTACACATTAATTGTAAGTCAAATATTCTATATTTAAAATATTCTGTAATTCAAATATTCCTTAGATATAATCGTACTCTCCTTTTCATTTGGACACACCTTATATAAGTCCTGTAAATACCATTCCATCATTAAATACTCAGATGGAGGCACTACTGGTGACGGAACACTTATCCCTTAATGACTTTGCGACACAGGTCATAGTGCACGTGCCATAAAGAACGTGTTTATTAATTTTTATTGGCAGTTGAGCATTCGATAATTGTTGCTAATGGCTTATCTTGTCCATTTAGAAAGTGAAATGAAAGGACGACTGGAAGCAGGCCAGTCTCAGGTTGAAATTTCTCGGGCGCTGAATGTATCAACTAGCGTCCTTTCAAGTCTGTGAATACGGTTCCGACATGATGGAAACACCCGCAGACACTTTGGTCAGGATCGTCCAAGGGTCACCACGCCGAGACAAGAATGCTGTCTTGTTCTGTCTACCCGTAGGAACAAGTGAAGCACAGCCAGAAACACTCTCAGCGAGCTGGCAGCGGCCACTGGGGTTAATGTTTCCAGGCAAACGGTATACAGGAGACTCCACGCTGCTGGCCTGTACACTCGACGACCTATGAGTTGCGTCCTGTTGACCCAGGGACACCGTATGGTACGGTTGGCTTGGTGCACCGAAAATGTAGCATGGAACAGTGGAGTCAGGTCATGTTCTCGGATGAATCCCGGTACAGCCTGGATTCCGATTCTCGACGTGTTCACATCTGGAGAGAGCGTGACCCGGTCCAGTCCCGCTAACATCATTGAACATGACCAATATGGGGGGGGGGGGGCATCATGATGGGTTCCCGCACACCGCTAAAAGTCTTCAACAGGGGGTCCATAACTGGCCAGGTGTACAGGGATAGGTCTTGCGACTGTGTGTCTCTTCAGGGGTGCGGTAGGTTAAGATTTCCTCTACATAGACGATAATGCCCGTCCGGATCGGGCTGGCATAGTAAATGGCTATCTGGAACATGAGGACATCGGCGCTGGATTGACCTGCACGGTCCCCGATTTTAAACCCCACCGACCTCAGCTTGAGACATTCTTGAAAGAGGTGTTTTGACACGACTACCACCTTCGCGAACACTGCAGGACCTGCGAACGTCATTCTTGGATACCTTGGGTTTTGAGCATGCCAGCATGTCGTGCTGCGTGTGATTCTGTGCGGGAGAAACACACAGAGTATTAAACGTCGCCTACATTTTTTAAAAGTAGAGGGAGGGAGGTTGCTACAAGTTTTTGTGTCAAGACTGTCCATGCATTTTTTATGTTGTACCGTCCGCAGCGGTGCTGCCACCTTTGTGTTTAATGATTGAATTGTATTTACATGACCTAGAGAACAGCTTATAATGTTTGGTGCTGATCGGATGTGCAGAAGGGTTCCTCTCTGAAAATCCCTTAATTTATGGACATCAGTGTAGTTCTTGTTGCGTTCCTCGTAGGGACGTTGGCGTGGAGCCCCCAAGTTCGAGTAGAAGTAAGGCAAAAATATAGGGTAGTTCTTGTGACTGTCCTTTTGCAATTACCTCCTCACTTGCCAGTGCGAGGTATAGGAAGCCGCGAGGGTTAATGTGCCCCCCCCCCTTGTAAAATGAAAGGGTTCACGCGACACTATCGGTGTCTTGTGTTGGTTTATTATTTGCGTTTTGGCTCCCAAGGCCTCGTTACTTTGGGACGAAGCGTGGCGCCTTCACGGGGAATTGGGGCTTTTCTTCCCGACCAGGAGTTTTCGTTGGCCGTCCCTGGCGCTTGCCTCTCAATGCGTTTTGTTTACTTAAATTATTAAGTGGGAGGGGGACCTGCCGGGCATGGTATCCCTCGCGGTCCGGGGGGGGGGGGGGCCAGAATTCGAGTAGAATGCCGGTGGAAGGAGAGCCACGGGGT
>JAHWFO010085106.1:1969883-2066251 GCA_023313115.1 Rhysida immarginata
CGCCAATGCAAAGAAATTTGGTTGGGATTTTCTATTTCGTGTGGCTTCGTCTTTTTTTTCTCTTTTGACAAAAGAGTTTGTCCCTGCGAGCGTAATGCTTTCTTTGTTCAGCGTTGCGCGTGGATGTTTTCCCATTGTAACAGCTTTTTGAGGCGTTTGGTTTTGGAATTGTTTTGGCGTTCTTTTGCTTTCGGCTTTAGAGGCGTGTGGTTGTGGGAACGAATTCCTTCGAAAGGCTTTGATTGTCTTGCCTCTGTTTGCCAACGTTAATGACTCATCAGTTCTTGTGGCGTGAATAGTGGATTCATCGCTGCGCCTCGTCCACTTGAACAACAAATGTGCAGTTTTGACATTTGGGTGGCGGCTCATTCTACTGGTTTTAATTCCGGCGAGAGTTAAGAAAAATTAATTCCCAGTTTGTTTTATTTTCGAACAACAATCGCCATGTTATTCGCGGCTCCAAACCCGACCGGCGCTGATGATGCGCTTTTCAAGTTCGTCTGTCCATCGTCAGTTAAGATGATTTCGTGGAGGTTTACCCAGCGCAGTCCGTTTGGATGGAACCGTCTCTTTTAATTCCTCATGTAATCGATCTGGGCCACCGCATTTTGCTTCGATCAATGTAGTTACCGTGATGATTTCGTCAATCTTCAGGAATCAGCGCAACCAGGAACTCCGATAAGAACACAGATAAGTGACAATTCACTTTCCGCATGTCCTTTTGAACGAACTGCTTTGGCTTTCATTCCAATGCATGCACTGTTGTAGATCTACGCAAGCCAATTTAAGAACTCCCGGTCCTTTGACGCTTATGTGGGTCATGTCGATGCTTGTATTAACCAAAAAGCTCACAGCTCCCTTAGCTGGAGGGTTGCCATCCTGTAACAGTTTTTTTTTCCGAACCTATAGCAAGAAGCTGGTAGACCCTCCCCTCCGAACCTAGAAGAAAAAAAGGAAACGTACTAGTTTACTTTTTTCTGACCCAAACGAACATGATTTCGGACCGCACAAGAAACGCCTCACTGTTGTTGGTCAAGAACAGCGTCAAAACGTCAAAACTGCGGGAGTTCAGTTTAACTTATTTTAACATCTCCGCGATACCGTTTGATGTCCCAGAGAGAAATTTGCCATTGGCATCTGTCGCATGGTTCATCTAATGTTTGAAGGCTTAAGGTAGAGGAGGGAAAGGGTTTGAGCGGACCCCGTTTTGGAAGGCAATAAGCGACTTTACCAATACAAGGTCACCAGGATGCCAGGGCCTTTTAACGGGCCTCCGATCTCGTCGGTTGAGGCGATTTTGACGATTCACAAAGGCTCGCCTGATTTTACTTTAGATCACGTCTCTTCCCGTGGCACCTTCGGTTTGGGCAGCTTCAGTTAATTCGACTGGTGCGATGTGTGTCTCCGTATGGGGAAGGGTCCGAAGGGTAGTATGTAAAACACGCGGGATATGTTCACTCCAACGCGTGCCGGGGTTATCCCATAGGCATAATCTCAACTTTTCCTTAATGGACCGGACGTATTTTTCTGTAGGATTAGTTTGAGGGGTGTAAGGTACGGAAAAGGTCAACTGTATGTCCTGTTGTGCTAAGTACTTTTTCCATCGCTCCCCTTGAAAATATGAGGCGTTGTCGACTAAGATTTTCTTTGGTTTCCCCGCCGTTGGTGTGCTCTCCCGGATCAAATCAATAACATAGTAACTACAACGGCATGACAGGAAAACAAGATGGCCTAAAGCAAGCATGTCTACGTAGTGAAATTCTGCTCGCTGTTGCAGTGGCATGTAGGTAGATCGAAAAAAAAAACAAATAAAATTATTAACAGGCAAACAAAAGACAAACGGGGACACAGGACATTACAAACACGTAACGAAGAGAAGAAGAAGAAAAAAAAGACGAGCGATCTAACTAGGGAGACGGGATCAGAAACATTCCCTTAAGAAAGATGGCATGTTTTAGCAGCCAAGAACTCCGACAGGTTGGCAGAAAACACACGAGATCTCAATGACGTTGTTTGTACAGGATGGCATCCCTCCAGCCAAGGGAGCTGTGAGGTGTTTTTAGTCAACACAAGCATCGACATGACCCACACCAGCGTCAAAGGACCGGGCGTTCTTAAGTTGGCTTGCATAGATCATATAAAAGTGCATGCATCGTAATGAAAGCCAAAGCAGTTCGTTCAAAAGGTAATGAGATGATACCTGAAAAGAGAGTAGAGTGATACCTTGAAGAGCTAATACGTTTTGATCGTCTTCCCAGATGATCAATGTGATCATGTTTGAAGCGACAATCGAACAGTGTAGTGTATCGGTATTCGTGTGGAACTTGAAGCATAGCTTCCATAATCTCACCTTTCATAATCATATTCCAAGGGAAATACACTGAACTAGAAAAGAAGCCTGATGTACCCACAATGGTCATCCAAAGTATGAAAGAAAATTGCCTCCTCTTGGTGGAGGAAAATTTGATTGACGACTGTCTAGACTAGAAGCAGACCACTAGTATTAGATAAAACACGACCTATGAAGTCCAGTAATCTGGAAATATGACATTATCAATGTCTTCAAAATTAATATCAAGTATATGCCTTGGATCACGATATCTCTTTCTATGTATAGGATGATTTTAAATGCCCGAGACTAGCTCCTTGCTATGATTTTCTATATTGGGCAGCATGGATTCCATGAGCCCTTGAACGAATTTGCCAATATGAGTCATGGTGAAGTCATTATAAATGGAGGAATTGCGAACAATTCTCCGATCTTTTTGCGCAATAGTCCTAAGGGTAACGTTTTGGAACGTTTGCAGTTCTTTCCACCTAGTCTTACATATTGTGGCCCAGACGGGCATACCATACGTCAAGATGGTCCGAACAATGACCTTATAGAGTAGGAGTTTATTATCAATGTTTAGAGCACTATTCCGGCCCAGCAGAGAATCAAGCT
The DNA here is from genome assembly GCA_023313115.1 of Rhysida immarginata. Lineage (NCBI taxonomy): Eukaryota > Metazoa > Arthropoda > Chilopoda > Scolopendromorpha > Scolopendridae > Rhysida > Rhysida immarginata. The sequence goes on from JAHWFO010085106.1 coordinate 1,972,828, forward strand.
AAACTTGGCTCTCTTGGCCTTATTCAACGCATAAGTTGCGTGGGGAGTCCAGGTAAGTTTAGAGTCAATGACAACACCAAGATATTTATAAGTTTCAACCCAGTCCAGTTTTTTGCCATATAGTGTTAGAGAATCTAATGATCTCTTTCTCTTTTTGGAGACAAACATCGCCTTGCATTTGTCTACATTCAATTTTAGCCTCCACTTGCTAAACCAGCTTTCACACTCCTTTAGAGCCTTCTGTAGCCGCGAGACTACTACGGCTGGTTGACGAGCACAGGTCAGTATAGCAGCGTCATCTGCGTAAAAAAAGAGCTTACATTTAGAAGGACTTGGAAAGTCTCGCATAAAATACTTGAATAATACTGGCCCCAGGACTGAACCCTGTGGGACACCAGCTTTTACTTCATACATAGGAGATAGACTATCTCCAACTCTGGCCTGAAAGAACCGGTTGGAGAGAAACGAGTGTATCAGAGTAATTATGTCTTGAGGAAATCCATCCATAATCATTTTAAAAATAAGACCATCGTGCCAGACTTGGTCGAAGGCTTTATGTACATCGAGGAAAACGACCCCACAATACATAGAGAGATTAAGGGGCTCATTGATATCCGCTGCGAGTCTCCATGTTTGGAGTTGGCAGGAATGGTTTGAGCGAAAGCCAAATTGTTCATCGCGGATGAGATCGTTGGCATCACAGTGCTCAATGAATCTCTTGAGAATTGTTTTTTTCCAGGATTTTGGAGATTAATGGTAACAAGCCGATGGGCCTGTAGCTAACAGGATTTGCAGGATTTTGTCCTGGCTTAGGAATGCTTAAGACAACTGATTGCTTCCAAGCATCCGGGAAGTAAGTGTTCTTCCAGCAGTCGTTAATCACTTTTGCAATATCTTGAATTGTATTTTGAGGTAAATTTTTCAAAGCACTGTTCTTAATAGAGTCTTTACCTGGAGCTTTTTTCGTTTTTAAATTTTTAATGATGCTTTGGACTTCATTTACATCAATGGTATGTTTTGGGAATTCATTGCCGTAAATATTATAGAAGCCAGTTATGCAGGATCTTACTTTCTCAGACATATCAAGTCCTATTTGCCGACCATCAGTAGGCGTGACAAACTGTTCTGAAAGTGAACTTGCACTAAGCTGCGCTTTATCATCATCATTCGTGATGAATTTGCCATTTTGGGCTAACAGGGGTGGGATATTAATGGCTTTATTGTTTTGCAAGGCTCGAACCATGCACCAAATAGAGTTATCGTGGGTCGACAGACTCTTAACTTTATCGCTCCACCTGTCATTACGAAGTACTTTTACCTCCTCGTGAACTCTTCTTGTGAGCCTATTATACTTGGTCTTAAGCCATGAATTACGAGTTCGGCACCACTGCCTTCTAACTTTATTCCTTTGTTCAATTAACTGTTTGATTTCTGGGGTGAGATCAAGGTGATCTGCTCGCTTCGACTCTAACGGTGACGCACTAGAGTCAATAGCTGCATTTATACGTTTAGTAAGCCTTTTCACATTGGTATCTATGTCGCTTGTACTATGTACGTTATTTAGTGGGTCGTCATCGTTTTTGAGAATTTCTCTAAAAACCTTCCAGTCTTGTTTGAGCCTCAGTTCTTCTTTGAGGTCAATGTTTACGTTGTCAAAATTTAGTGCAACTGGTTTATGGTCTGAGGATAGATCATTGACAGTATAGATATTGAATGATTTGTAGAAGCCCTTCAACAACACAATATCAAGTACATCGCTTGAAGGAGAATGATCACAATAATATGTATCATCCACAGGGCCTACTGCAATAATGTCAGATTGCCTTTGCACGTAGCCATACAAAAGGACACCGTGCGAGTGTTTAGCGTTCAGGTCTCCCGCCATAATAACGGGAATATTCCCGGAAAACAGCTCGTCAAGCTCATTGGCATCGAATTTATGCTTGGGCGCATTATATAGAGCAGCGCTGCCGTTTGTAGGGTAATTACCCTATTGTAGGGTAATTTATGATTCCGTAGGGTAAAAATCAGGTAATGCTCTGCGTAGGGTAATAGTAGGGTAAAACGGTTATCAGTGAATTTTTTTTTACAAAAACTGCTATACAGCGAAATTTTGATTATCTCTGACGTCATATCAGCATCACACAGGAAGCAATCCCTGCTTGTAAGCGCATAAGTAATACCCAATCAGCGCCAAATTCAACTCAACCTTATACCCAATCATTCTGGCCCAAACTTCTTGGGCATGACGTCACGACGCATCATTTATTAAGTCGATGCTGTGTAGATTTAATTTACTACCTCGAGTATTTTAATACCTTCTGGGGACTTTTTTCTAGGTGGAAGAGTTTTTTTATCGATATTGAGACTCTCTGGTGTATCGATACATCGCATATCACTAGCGTAAGGTAATGTAGGGTAATTGCAAGAAAACGGTAGGGCGATATTATTCCCTCCTGGCGGCAGCACTGATATAGAGCCACTAGTTTCACCTCTCCCAGTGTGGCATCAGTAATGATAGCAGAGGCAGCTTCCATTCCCATATAGTCTCGGGTTGGTTCCTCCCGAAGATGAATGCCTTTCTTAATAATAATTGCTGACCCACCTGACGGGAACTTTACTGTAGTGGGAAGAGTTCTGTCTTTACGATACACACAGTTATCAGGCAGCCTGAAGTCGCGGTCTGGCCTTAAGTGTGTCTCACATAGAAATGCTATGTCTATATCGCATTGGGTTAGGAAGTTGTAAAACTCAATACGCCTCCGGGGGACCCCCCTGGCGTTCCATGTTTGAAGCTGGGAAGCCTGTTCCTTTAATAACGATAGACATAGCAGACCTAGTCGAGAGTAGTGCTGCGCGATTTGCAGAAAACATTCGATGTTAAATCGATTTTGGAATCGATATAAGATTTATTAAAAAAACTTCAAGTGCAGTGTTTATTTTATGAAATAATACTTTCTAACTAATTTGTCTCAAATTTCGTTTATTTTAACTTGTATTTTTGTTTAAAAATTAAACAAAATTTACACATTTCATCAATTTAAAAGTCATTTTAAGTTAAGTTTTTGTTTAAAAACAAAGCAAAATTTACATTTTTTCGGCTTATTGCATTCCTTTTTTTTTTTATATCAATGTTCCAGCCTTCGAAAAAAGCCTTTCGGAGGCAACTGAAGTAGCCGGAATACACAAAAATGATCTGGCGACACATTTTATTTCTTTGTCAGTTTGGTACTGTTTCCACGGTGAGGCCCCATTTGGACGTTTGACCTGACCCATTTGATCGCCTTCCATTTCGTCGCCGATCGTCGATAATAACAACATCGATAATAACTTCTCCCAAACATCGATACTTCTAAATAGGCCTACTTCCAAACTGCCTCGAACCAAAGCCTGTAGTGAAGATATTAAACTGAATAAAGATTACTTGTCTTTTTATTAAGAAAATTGATGTACTGTTGTGTTTTTTTGTCGATGTGCAAGTGAGAAAGCTTTCCAAATCAATGTAGGGCTATAAACTTCCAAACTGCCTCGATGAAGTTGAGGCAGTTGCTTTTGTCGAAGTTGCTTTCTGTTGTTTGATTATGGGGCAAATGTTCCAAAATTAAATTGAATTTTGGTGTAAAAATGCATGTAACTGAACTTTTAATTTCCCCCCATTAAAATCATTTGGGTTACAAACAGGCACGATATGCTTGATAACTTGATAAAATAATTTGACAGTTGTAGGATTATGGAAACATATCCAGTTTCTTTCCTTTGTGCTGTATTCAATTGTATGGTGCAATTAGTTTTTTTTAATATAAATCATTAATTTTAACTAGGGTCTCTTATACATTTAAATTATATTTAAAATTAATTTATTAATTTTTGGTCTTTGAAATTGGGACATTTGTCCATGGAGGTTTTGTCAGGGTCAATTGCGACCGGTCTTTGTCAAAAAGACTTTTTTCAAAAGCAGGTTGCACCATTGGAAAAAAAAGGACCATGTTAAGTCCAAAGCATTTGGACAAATTGTTGGTTTTACAATCGATGCCTTTGAATGTCTTGCATAAATTTTGTTAAACCCAACTTTTACATTTGTCAAATTATCAGTAATGAAATGTCTGTTGTAGTCTAAGCTTTATCTATGTGATTTTATGCTATTTTATTGAGATAAAGAAATTAAAAGAACCATCGATGGTATTCCTGTACCCATCGATGGTATACAGGCGATCAAATGGGAGGCGACCAAATGGGGCTTAACCGTTTCCACCAGACAAGTGGATCTTCTTTTCGCTTGATCATGGCGGCTTCATTGTAGTGTCGTACTTGTAGGAAAACATCGCTCTTTACATTTTTTTGATTGACTACTTCCCTGTCAAAATCACTCCAGAAATCGTCATTACACTCAATATCAGCAGGTGCAGGAGTCACGCGGTGGTCAATGTTTGTAAGGCTTAAAGCGCCGACCTATTGAGGGGCTCTCCCGTTTTGTTGCTGGTCTTTTAGTCCAATGAGGTAATCGATCATTCCATCTCTCTCAAAGGATGTTTGGCCATTTAGAAGTAGGATATCGCTGCGTCGGTGGTGTCTCCTAATCTCCATGTCTTCTTTGATTAAAATCTTGCCCTTGTCGATGCGGCGCGATAGTCCCTAAAAAACTATCGATAGTACTATCGAAACTATCGGGGGGTCACTATCGATAGTATCGCTTTTATTGTTTACACAGAAATAAAAGAGAAAATGCACAATCAATAAAAGAAATAACATTCTTTTATAATAAATTCTATATTCGATACTACTCCAGTCTTTTTTACATAAACAACTCATTATTAACAATTTTTCCACACGTTTGGGGTTTAATATGTTTCTTTTTTCAGTAATAAGATTACCTGCCTTAGAAAATAGTCTCTCGGAAGGTACAGAGGAGGCAGGTAATGTTAAATATTTCACGGCGAGGGAATGCAAACCCTGGATTGTTTATTTTCATCGAACGCCAAAATTCTAACGGATTTTGCTCCCTTGGCAATATATTGTCGTCCAGATAATGCTGCAAACACCTGAGAATTCTGCTGGATCCTTCAGCCGATAAGTTATTACAAGCATGAGCGGATAATAAACGTTCCAGCATTAACAATGTCGAATTCCATCGAGTAGGAACATCTCGAATTAATTTTAACACTTGAGAGGCAGCAGTACCCAGATCAATTTGCTTTTCTCGTGATTTGTCTGCAGCATTAACGCTTCTTTTGAAATATGTTACAATGCTACTGATGTCCTTTGCTAATTTGCTCAACTCTGTGCAATCTGTGATAGCTTTACTAACAACCAGATTCAATGAGTTTGCAAAACAATTCAAGTGGCGTCCAGAGCCAATACTTGAAACAAAAATAGCCACAATACAGCTTATATTACAGCCAATACTAGCCTTTACTGGCCTGATAAAAACTATCGATAGTATCGACCATGTCAAAACTATCAACTATCGGGTCTTCGATAGTATAAAACTATCGATACTATCTATAGTATCGCGCATCACTACTTCCATAGAATTTCCATGCACTCTTCCATGCATAGCATCCAATGTCTGGTCTTGATGAGGTGGTCCGCATATGCCGATTTTCCGTCGCCTTTTCTCCATGATCGGTGGGGTTCCTTGAACCTTTCTTGGAAAGATCTGGACGGAGATCCAAGGTAGACCGCCTCACAGTCCTGACAGTGCAGTCTGTAGACACTCGCAAGTTGGAAATGGTCCGAGTCGTCGTTTCTTCGGGATGGGTTCAGAATCCTCCTGGCGTTGTTGGTCGTGCGGAAGGCAATACCCAGGTCTTGTCTTTGGAATAGTCTCGATACACGGTAAATGTTCTGTCCCGTATACGTGAAGGTGGAAAAGTTTCTATGGGAATGCTTGGGAACAGACTCAACGTCAAATGATACGAGTATGTTGGTCAGGGACTGTGAAGTTAACAAGTCTTTGGGAGAATTCGACATTGTTTTTGATAGATTATGAATGTCCAGGTAGTGTCAATTTTTTAAAATAATTGTTGAGGATAAGGGCAATCCCACTCGTAGGGGAATCTGTCCAGAATCGGTCTCATTACCTGGTTTGTGGGTTTTGGGCAAGCAGTAGAGTCTAGGTGGGCGGGGGTCGCAGGGGCACAAGTTTTCGGTGCTGATATTTTTGAAGAAGGACTTAAAACTGCTAATGCAGGTCTTTGTCTTCCTTATTAACCTATTGAGGGGGTTGTTAGGAAATCCCTAACTCCATTGAGATACGTGTCTTTATCTAAGATGACTAATCTATTACGTTTATCACCTTTAATGTAATAGCAATCCTTATTTTGTAATTGTTTGATGATTTTCTTTGTGTCTGAATCTGAGGTACTAACATTGTCTTAAGATCTTCTTTGTTGTCCTTAATAGTAAACTTAAGCCCTTTGTTTAAGGTTTCTAAATCCGTATGAGAGAATATTACGCTGAACTATTAGTGACTATATCTAGGTCTAGTGTTGATTTTTTAACCTCACGGTTTATGATAGTTTTGAGTTTACGCTTGATCTTGAAAGTTTTGAGATAGGTTTTATGGTGATTAACGACATAAGCTTTGGTGATAAAATTGTCATATTCTACAAGGTGTAGTTTAATGCTGAGTTCATGATTTGTTTTGTAGCTGTCCAATTCAGCATTGGCTAGATTGCTGTAAGTTTGGTCAATAACTAAAATTGAGAAATTCAAGCATCTTGAGATTGTGCTTGCACTTACAACACGGTTAGGCTGCTTGACAACTTTTTAATTTTGAGATGTGGGCCATTTCTGTCGTAAAAAAGCTGATAATTTCTCCCTTTAATTGGAGGTCAATTCTCGGCCGTGGCTTGGTTGCATATGCTCATACTGAAACTGCATAACTCGTGGGAAATCAATGTTACATTCTAGCCTCAACGCAGGAGGCTCTATGAATTTTCAGATTCAAAACATTATTGGCCACCCTCTGTAAAATTTTCCTGGGCTGAGCAAAGCAGGGCGACCCGTAATCGACCAGACGACTACGGAACAGTACTCTTGTAATAGAGATCAACACCCCAAATAGTGATGTGCCGATACCGATACCGTTAGTATCGAGTAACTTGCATTATCGAGTATTTTTTGAACATTGTTGTTAAACTTGTCTTTATCGAAATGACTAATCTATTTATAACTCGGAGTTCACTCACGAGAATGATGAGATGAAGGATAAGTGGATGAGGAAAGTTTTGGTATCGTTTATAATCGACAAACTGTGACAGTTGCGGTTTTCGCGTGAACTGGTGAACGGATTCGTTTTCCAGTTCCGTAAACTGGCACAGGAGAAAAAACAAACAGAAAACTAGGGGGGAAATGGCATTACTAAAATAATAATATATAAAAAATAAATTTCAATTCCGAAATTGAACACAACTTCTGTGAAGTTAAGCCACATCAGGCACGGCTCGCCACTGGTTGGGTGACCATCCGTGATAGCCAATCTTTACCTCCCCGGCTGCTGTGACCATCAGACAGCAGTCGTGAATCCGGGTCCATCCAGGGACCCAACTCGTCGGCCTCTGGCCATGCAGGCCCTGGATGGACGTATTGGATCCAATTAATTAATAAAAATAAAATAAAAAATAAAAACAATAGTGAAAAATAGTTTCAAAAAGAAAGATAAAGAAATAACTCTAATTTGTTTGTTAAATATCGAAAGAATAGAGCTATTTACTATGTCAGTCTGTTCCTTTAATACGTATTTTATACATTTTTTGACATAGATGGTTAAAATTTGGAATGTAGTTTAGGCCTACAATGGGCATGTGCTACTTCACTATTTGGTTTATTGTATTTTCGATTGAGTCAGTGGGGTCGAAGTTACAGGGGTGAAATTTTTAAAGGTCGATATGGTATAAACTTACTTAAAGGGGTGAATTTGGTATACAGATTCTCTAGGATATATCTGCATTAAAGAATGACTTAAGAATGGAAAATGAGGTATTTTACTATATGCCACAACTCAAACGTTTAGATTATTAATGAAAAATAGGAAAGAAATCTACATTACTATGAAGTTTGGACCAAATTCTTCCAGTGGGATCGGAAAAGTGGGGGTACCGTTTGCCTGGTCTTTAGAACTAATAACGTTTTCAAAAGGCAACATATTGTATGTGATGTATCATTCGATCGAAAGAGATGCAAAACAAAAGAAGGCAGAGTTCATTTCCATTTTCTAAATACTACATTCGAAAAAATCAATCTTGGATTTTAAAAAATGGGGGTTAAAAAGTTATGATAAAAGGGATAAAAAATAGACGAACTCCTCTACTTTCCTATATCCTCCAAGGAGGAATTCATTTCTTGTTAATTATTTCAAGAATCAGGAGAATGAATCGAATACAAACAATTCCATTAATATTTTATCAAAAACCAATTAATCTTTATTAAATAAAATAATTTATCAAAATCTGCTAATAAAAATTCAATAAAATTTTTTCATCAAAAATACAAGATGTTATAATTTATATAATTTATAATAAATTCTTTATCATACGTTATAAAAATGTACTAACTTGTAACAGATTAAAATATTAAAACTCTGTCATGTTGATTCTGCAGAGTGACATACAAGAGGGTGATTAGAGAAAATAAAAAAAAAAGTTTTATTGAACGAAAATGTTGATAACTCAAAATGGTGGCACTGCCACAAAAATAAAATCAAATAAGCTGAGAATTGAATTAAGCAGTGGAAGTCAAATAAATTTAAATAAATAAAGCTCACAGTTCCTTTTTCATCTTGAAAAATAGAGCTTTCAGTCCAATTCATTTGTTTAACAAATTGCGGCTGGGTCCATGGCGCGGTCGTGTAGCTGCCCAAAGTCTTTAGGACGCAGGGTTGATCTCGCCTGGAAACGATGCGAAGAATTCAGATCGTTTGTAAAGGGTCCATGCAGTGGGTGGTAGAAATGTAATAAATTGGAACCACGAAGGGAGATCGCGAATATAGAGGCTTGTTAACTCTATATCCGGATTCCGAAATGTTGATGACTATTGCAGACAAATGACAAGGCCCGGTGAAAGGAGCTGTTGACAAGTTTGGAAACTGTTCGGTGAATAGACGGCAAAATCCAGACGAATGACGAGGCTAGTTAACTCGCCGAGACGAATGGAGACTATTGTTGAAAGTGGCTGAATCCAGAAGAAGTTGCAAGACGGAACACGTAGTAAAAAAAGCACTCTTGAGAGGATGCAATTGAAGCAAAACTCAACGCTCCTACGAATTGCGTATCATCGGGAAACGCAACGCTCAACTCAAGAATTAAATAACATCAACGACTCTGACGCACTTAAACAATCACATGGCAAAACAACACCTACAAAACTGCGATGGACTGTATGAGCGTGGCACCTGACATGAAAATTAATTCACACATATATCACCAATACACTTGATCTGCGAATACTTCGTTCGCACCACACAATTCACAAAACACATGCGCAGAAGAATCTTGCCACACTCGGAAGGGTCGGAACTACAATTCACTATGTGCCTCTAAACTCAGTATGACGATGACTGACGTTTATATTGGAAGCACTAAAGTAACACACTGGTTAAACTGGAAACGCACAAGTAGTATAAATGTAGACATATTGGGCTCAAAATCAAAGAGGTGAGCATTTTCAGTTTTCGAAAAAATAAACTTGCATTAGAAAATTAATTTATAATTTACGTAGATAGTGCCTTGTGTTTTCTAATGGTTCTGAAAAGGGGCACGCAAAAAACCTGTTTATTTTTTAGTTATAGCATAAAATAACAGAAATGGAAGTAAATGTTATCATTTCGGGAACGTTTTTTGAAATTGTATAAAATATGATGCAATTAATTTAATTTATTATTCCTTTTAAAAAGTAATGCAAATCGCAGTTCTCAATTAAATAATATTTTTGATCAAAATATTTAAACTTTGAAATATGGATTTTTACGAGTATTTATCGTGATATCATTTTAGGTGTGAATTCACAAACGAAACTTTAATTTATTTTTTGTATTATGAGCCTGTATATTCAATTCAGATTATGATGCAAAGGGGCGATAATGTATCTATTTATTTATGTACAAACAATTTAAGATAAATAAACTCATGTTGATTTATTTTCCCCTTTTCCGACGTTCCCGGAAATGACGGTCGCGTTCCCTGAATGATGATTACGACCATTCTTTACGATTGACACAAAGAAAACTTTTTTTTTTAGCAGTACTAAATCTTTATTATACTTTAGGAATTATGACTTTTTGGTCAATTACACAATATTTTATATAATAATATACCAATTGAGTCTTACAAGGAAATCAAAAATAAAGAATCACAATCTTTCTTTACTGCTCAAATACATTACTTTGCAGGACTTTTCTCAAAACTCATGGGACACACCAATTTTACATAAAAATGAGGCATTCCCATGCAATTTAAATGTTATCGTTCATCTCAAAACTACACAATAGAGATCGCTTGCATGCTTATAGGAATGGCCCAAAGAAAGCAACTTTCGGACTTCGAGAGGAATACAATTGATATCATCAGAAAAAATGGAAGGAAAGATTCCACGACCTGGATTTGAATCAGGAACCTTGCCCCTACCAGTCGTGAGAGCTTCCTGGGCCAACGTGAGGAAAGTACAGCAAGGCTGTCACCCGGCGTTCTTAAAGATTACCAGGTAGTCACGATGCAGGCCACTGATAGGACGGGCACCCAGCTTGCAGATCGGTAATTTCTTCTTTCCAACCAATCAAAATATTTGATTAGCACATATAAGAAATTATAAATGGAATCTGGAGATGAAACTGGGGATACTTCAATCATAAGATAATGATATTATCAGAAAAAATGGAAGGAAAAATTTCTCCAGGAACGACGAATCTTGACTACCCGGTAGTCTTTTTCCTTCCATTTTTTCTAATATCATTTTCTTAAGATTGGAGTATCATCTGCAGTTTTAATTTATAATTTCTTAGGAATACAATTGTTGGGTGACACCTTGCAGGCAAAAGTGTTAAAGAGACCTCAACTCTGCTAAACATTTCCAAATCATCCGTTCAAAACGCCGGACGTGGAAAGATAAGGGTCCGAACAAATGTTCATCTCAGGAGCGGAAGACACAAGATTATGTCGGGCAGACACCGCAGGGCACTTCGCAGGGTGGTCACTGCAAACCCTAAAACATCGGTTGATGGACTGACAAGATCCTTTACTGACTCTATCCAAGCTTCGCAAGGATCTGCATTCGCTGGGTTTTCATGGCAGAGCTGCGGCCCATACACCCAACATCATCAGAACCTACCAACACAGCGAGGAGATTGCATTGGTGCAAAGAGAGACGCCACTGGACTCTGGAGCAATGGTGGATGGTTGAATGTAGTGACGATTCACGATAAACCATCTGGCAATCGGATTGAAGGACGTGGGTATAGCGAATGCCTGGAGAACGTCATCTGGCAAGCTGAGTAGTACCCACAGTGAAGAGTTTTTTTGCGTTTTGCGGAGGGTCAGTGATTGTGTGGGAGTGCTTTTTATGGTTTAGCCTGGGTCTAATCATTTCTGTAACTGGTCATCTGAACGCGGAATGTTACCAAGACATCCTGGACAATGCCGTACTCCTTGCCCTCTGGCAGCAGTTTGGAAATGGCCCTTTTCTCTTTCAACACGATAACGCACCTTGCCACAAAGCAAGGGTTATAGGCAGATGGTTCGATGAAATGGGGGTGTAAGATTTGACTGGCCTGTATAGAGCCCCTGTAAAATGTTAGCATAATACTGGCAAGCCTGATGAAAAAAATGTTGGCATAGTGTAGACTATCATTTTGAAAAAAATGTTGGCAAAGGGTTGGATAACTGCCGTAAAAATGAAGGCAAAATGTTGGCCCAATGTTTGCAGCCAACGTTGGCTCCAATTGTTGGCTCTAATGTTTTGCCAACTTATGTCCAACCACTGGGCCAACAGTTAGCGCAACCATATGTGCTGATTGGGTCGTCTTCTGTTAATTCTCTGAAAAGGACATCAAGAGTTCCGAGATGATCTTTTTTTCTAATAACGGGTGAACCCAAAGTTGTCCGAAACGTTTCCTTTTGGCGATGTATTTAATAAAGAGACCTCAAAGATTTTTTTTGCGTCTGTCAATCTCCCGTGATAAACTTGCTCCAACTCGAATGCACTTATGTAGACAACATCAGGGCAATTGCGTGTAAACAGGCCGAAGGTGCAAGTCTTTTGTCGCTGTCGAGACCAGCGGGTCGCTGATGGCATGAGTATTTGTGGTTTTTCCTTTACTAATAAGCTTGGTAGACCAGCAAAGCCTCAGTAGACTGATTCCTTGCTAGGTTCAATTTCAAATGGATCCAACGGTTATTTAACATCCTCGACACCGAAATGGTAAAAGAAGAAAAGAAAAGAAGGCGGCGGGGGAGTTTGCAAACTGATCGGGCTGGCTAACCCTCAGTTTCGCCCCTGATAAGCGCGGAATTCAGTGTCCCAATCCTGGTTAATTCGCCTCTGATTGTTTCAAGTAATTTCTACTTAATGCGTTCCCCTGAACACGCACATATAATACAGGCATTATATTATTGAGGATGCAGTTTTACGTACTGCAATTCAGGCTAAAGGATGCCCACCACGATGTTAATAAAAGGCTCATTGTGTGTTGAAGAAAAGTTGCGTGCTTATTTTACATTTTCCGTATGACAATAAAATTCAAGACTCCTACAAAAACAGGGGATTTGATTCGCCTGATCCTTATTATTATATTAAAATAGAGGAGAAGAAGCTTTTTAACTGAAAATAATTCGATTTATATAACGTAAGAAGGGAATAGAAAGAATTGCTATTAAGAAAAAACAATATTTTAAATGATTCGGAACTCTGAGAAAAGCTCTCCAAACATCAGAGAATTCATGTTAGTGAGGATGTTTCGAAAAATTTCCTTCCTAATGTCTTTATCTCTTCGTTAGCAGCAATCGCAAGTATAATTTTCGTCTTAGTCACATGACCAGTGGTGGGAGTGGAACGTCTCTTTGCTCGTCCACGCCGAATCTCGAAGGAATTTTCTTGTTAGATTTATTCAATCAAGAGTCTAAGCTCTAAAGTTCAGTGCTCACATCCTTTTTTTTTTTTTTTTTTTTTTTAATTTTCGTATGACGTGGACTAATAATCTTCTTCCTTGTTCTTCAACCTCGTTGAGGTCAGAAATTATTTTATTTAAGAAATATATTTATTTAAAAATCGGAAGTAAGAAATGGCTTATTTACAGCCACTGCCTGTTAAGAGGAAAGTTATTCTTCTTCTCGTAGGCTTCGGTCTATTCGCGACGGGATACGTCTCCTTCTTCAACTACCTCGCGGAGGAGGCAGAAGAGGAGCAGGGTACGAACAGCGCCAGGCCTGAAGGCAGGGTGGAGATTAGGTACGATTCCCGTGGTCATCTATACATGCCCATTGAGGAAGAGTTGAAGACGGCTGTGGGGTCCTTGGTTCAGTTCCCGGACCGATTGAAAGACTTTATTCAAGTGGACCAGAAAATCCATTGGAAACATTGGCTTCGGCTCAACGAATATAAGTCCATCGGAAAATATTATCATCGTTGCGGTATGAGCTTTTTCTCCTGCCTTCTTTTATACTTAGAAAAGTATTGCACGCTTTTATTAATACTTGCACGTGTGTTTGTTCTTTTCAATTATGCATTTGAATGAAATTAGACGAGGCGGAAAGGGTCCAGGTAGGAGAGTTTGTGGCAATGCCGAACGCTAGCGCAACTCACGGATTTCTTTTGAAGACGTTTCTTAATGTTACGTTGGGTAAGGATTGTTTATGAATATTTCAGATATCTAATAAAAAAAAAAGTTATTTTCATATCAAATCACTAAATTTTATATTGAAAATTGATCAATTTAATTTAATATTTTTCTCAATGTCTTTTATATTTTCTTTCTTTATTTCAATATTTAAACAATCTACCTTTAGTTAGCGTGTAAAAACGTTTTTAGATATTAATTTTGAATTTGACATTTATATAAAATTGAGCCTTCCAACGCGTCAACTGCTTATCTGTTATCATGCTTGAGATGACGCTTCCAATAGCCTTTGACCTGCTAGCAAATTTATCGCCGTCTATACTGATCAGCTGGAGTGCAACGACTATTCAGTTACACAGTCAAATGATTAAACGCTATTTTAAACATTTATGTAATCGATTTTTTGATCTTTTTAATTTCTTTAAGTGCATTTGATAAGATTTCTGTTCTTTGACACTGTTTTAAAGACTTTTAGATATTTTGTTTAAATTTAAGTGAAATTTTATTTTTTATTTATTTTAGAGATAAGCATAGCGAATTAAAGCTTTTATCTATGTATTTTTAAAATTGTATTCAGTTCCCATGTCAATTATATCCTATTCGCCATGCAATAAGCACTACTTTATATGTGATTCGCAGCCAAGGAGAAACACAGGTCGCTGCCGTTTTCTCCATCTTGGATTTTAACAATCATTGTTTTTTTGTTTGTTGGAATGTTGGTTGTTTAGACCAATGACGTATATTAAAGATAGACTCCGAATCCTATTGTTAACAGCGGCAAAAAGTGAAGCAAATTGAGCCATGATAGTTCTGGGCAGGAGTGAGCCGTGGAGTAATCAGCTGTCTGGCTGCTTTGTTTTTGAAGATTTTGGGCCCGAGAAATAATTAATTCAAAACCATTCCTCAAAGTTAAACTGCGTACAACTGTACAAACAAACATGAATAAGAACCAGGAATCATTTTCCACAAAAATAAATCAAAAATACGTAACTAAAATGAAAATACGTAACTGAAAGACAATCGAAACGAAATTGAAATTGAAACCATGATCGAAAAATTGTTTATAAAATATAATAAAATACTTCAAATACAAAGTAAACGAAAAGATAAACTTATCACTCCGTGATCGGCGTGTGAAAGAATTATTAATCAGTTACTCTTCTGTTTAGCCATGTCTTTTGCATTATCTTCACTCACTTTCGGCCATGACAGTTATGGGCATGGAGCTTCCTAATTTGCTTCAAGTTACAACAATAGGATTCGGAGTCTATCTTTAATATACGTCATTGGTTCAGACTATTATAGTCATAGCCTACAATGATAAGAGAAAGCCTGTCTATTTATCTTTCCACCATCGTTCCCAAAAATCAATCGTAATTAGTAAAGCACTATATAAAGAAAGTATGGACAATTCTTTGTTGCAGGCAGCTGTTTTGATTCCTATTTCGTATGATGATCGGTTTTGTTTTGCAGCAAGTTCCCCTCTAACTTTTGTCAAAAAAGAAGTGTTCAATCTGCAAGTTGGAATTTACTGCAAAAATAGAAACAGTCATCATAAAATATAGGAATGAAGTTGGAATCAAAATGGCTGCCTGCAGCAATGATTGTCCATACTTTCTTTATATAGTGCTTGTAAATAGTAGAAATCCTGTATACAGCGTGGATACAAAAATGAGCCCCCGCTTTTTTATTTTCGTAACCGAAGCAGAAATGTCAATTTTGATGAACCCAATGAATAGGAAGTTGTGGGTGGACTGTTCATCATCCCAAATATGCAAATTAGGACACATTCAAATCTTATCTTAAAACCGTAACAGATCAACGCCACCTAAAAAACAAGGCCTGCTCACTGCTTGCTGACTGCGTCATCAAAAGAGGGCTGACAATCCAACTTTCATTGTTTCAACAAATGAAAAAACACTGATTACATACAAGCGTTTTTTGTTTGTTGTAAACAAAGAAGATTGGATTGCCAGCCCTCGTTTTATGACGCAGTAAGCAGGCTTTGTTTTTTAGGTGGCGTTGATCTGTTACGATTTTTAAGATAAGATTTGAATGTGTCCTAATTTGCATATTTGGGATGATGAAAAGTGCACCATGGGATAGGTCACCATAACTTCTTATTCATTGGATTCATCAAAATTGTCATATCTGTTTCGGTTACGCAAATAAAAGGGGGGGGGGGGTCATATTTGTATCCATCCTGTATACAGGGTGCTTTTGAAAAGGATGTCGTGACATATCTTGCGATGTTCTGCACCTTAAAATAAATACAAGTTTCCTCGTACGTTTTGTCGAAATTGCATTCCTTAAAGGAGTAAACAGCTCGTGAAGTTTAGTTAAGGAATGCAATTTCGACAAAACGTGTGAGGAAACTTTTGTTTATTTTAAGGTGCAGAACATCGCTAGGTATCTGACGACATCCTTTTTCAAAAGCATCATGTATAAGAGATATGACAACTAACCAAGACGTTTATTAAAGATAGACTCCGAATACAATTGTTAATAGCGTCACCAAGTGAAGCAAATTGAAGCCATGATAGTCTGGGGAGGAGTGAGCGGTGGAGTAGTTGGAGTAGTGAGCCGTGGAGAAGTGGCTGTCTGGCTTCTTTGTTTTTGACGTTTTTTTGGCCCGAGGAATAATTAATTCAAGATAATTCCTCAAAGACTCCAGTTACAAAAATTACTATACAAATAAAAACCATCGTAATTTATTAACTTATAAAATCGCAAACTCGGCTTTAAAAAAGCCATTCGTCTCACCAAAAGAAACACTCTAATATCAAATTCATCCAATCGAACACTATGAAAAATAATACACGTATATTGTAAATCTAATCATCACAAACTATCTCAAGATCAACACAAAATATATTTAGAATGGTTAAACAATCCAACTGGTTTCGATGAACCTGCCAGCCCCACCACATGGCAAACTACATCTAAATATCCGCCAGTATATCCCAAACTCCCATCAATAAAACGATTACTCACAATTCGTAATAAACTCTAACTAACAAACATATGATACCAGCAAAAATACTCAAAAATCTAGAAATTATCTGTCTACAAAAATACTAAATCTCTGCCTCACTTTCATCTCTGAAAAATCCTTCCCAAATTTACAAATCAGGAAACAAAAACCAAACAGAAAACTATCGTCCATTAACCAATAGAAAAAATAATCTTCAATGAACTGCTCAATAATCTCTGGTCTCGTATATCCCCTAACAAAATGGCGGACGCCCAGGTATCCGTGTACAATGGTTGCCCATGGATCTTTACATCAAAGCAGTCAAAGCATACGACCAAAATCTAAGCAATGTACTAGTCATAAACTGTCTCCAAAGCCTTTGACATAGTTTCACGTAAACAACTAATAAACGATCTTCAAGCCTTGCAAATTACTGATCTACAGTGCGCCACATAAGTATAGGACCACCCATATTTTCCCTTGTTTGCAAGAAACAAAATAAAATAATTAAGTCATTGTCACTGTATCAGATTCTCACAACTATTATTTATTGTTTCCAAAGAAAATAATGAAAAACAAACATCAACAAGAATGAGAATTAAGCTGCCCCATAAGTATAGGACCAGCATCACTTAATGCCGTTTTTCGAGCAGAAAAATTAACAAAGCAATGATTAATCAGTCAATAGATGGCACTAGTGATTACCTAATATGGTTGCCTTCACAAAAACTTTCAAGTGGCTGTAAACAAGCAACTTAAACACAATGCCTCGTAACACCACCTTGTCAGACTATGAAAGGGGTCAAATATATGCTTTGAAAGCTTCTGGAGTGAGTGCACGACATATAGGAAAGGCTATAGGTCGGTTACATCAAGCTCTACTTAATTATTTGAAAGCTGCTGCTCGGTATGGCCAGAAAAAGACACCTGGAAGATAACAGAAGACGACTAATCGACAAAAAAGGGCGATTATTAAAAAAATGAAAGACCCCACAACATCTTTGCGTGCGGTGGCCAATTCTGAAGATGTTCCAGTATCTAAATCAACCGTGCAACGGATTGTGAAGCAGGCATCATCTCTTGTGTACAGGAAAAGAACACAGCAACCTGCACTCCAACTACACCACAAGCAGAAACGGTTGGCCTTTGCCCAGTCAGTGATGTCCTCGACAGAAGATTGGAAGAGAGTTATTTTCTCTTCCAATTTCTGTCGAGGCCAACCGTTTCTGCTTGTGGTGTAGTCTTTCCTATATGTCGTGCACTCACTCCAGAAGCTTTCAAAGCATCTACTTGACCCCTTTCATAGTCTGACAAGGTGGTGTTACGAGGAATTGTGTTTAAGTTGCTTGTTTACAACCACTTGAAAGTTTTTGTGGAGGCAACCTTATTAGGTAATCACTAGTGCCATCTATTGACTGATTAATCACTGCTTTGTTAATTTTTCTGCTCGAAAAACGGCATTAAGTGATGCTGGTCCTATACTTATGGGGCAGCTTAATTTCTATTTTTATAAATTCTCGTTCTTGTTGTTGTTTGTTTTTCATTATTTTCTTTGGAAACAATAAATAATAGTTGTGAGAGTCTGATACAGTGACAATGACTTAATTATTTTATTTTGTTTCTTGCAGACAAGGGAAAATATGGGTGGTTCTATACTTATGTGGCGCACTGTATATCTGTCACTAATCGAAGATTACTTCTCTGGTAGAGATAACACCATATACGCTAACTCCAAAATTAATGCCAAATCTCGACGAGGAGTTATCCAAGGTTTAGGCCTAGGTCCATCTCTACCTTTATGCTGTCTCTACCTCATCTATACACCAACATGAATTCAACTTAAGCATATGAAGTTATGTTGATGACAGTATCCTGTTCAAAATCTTGGATCCCAAAGACTCAGACACCATAAACAAGCAAAGAGAACAAGATTTAAAGTGGGCAGTTATATGGTACAAACAGCGTGGAATGAAACTAAAATCAAGACTAATTCAAATCTATAACCTCTTCTCTTCTTCTTCTCTGTCTATATAAAAATGGATGTTGGTATATAGATCGATAAACTCCAACATCGTTTTGCCCGATCACCATGCAAGTTGGCACACTTGATCTTCAGACCATGAGGAAGGTCATTGTCTACCTCAGATTTCGAAAAAGTAATAATTATCGATAATAAATCGATATTCATGATGATCGCAGGGCATATTAATAAGAGGTATCTCATGACCAACAATACAAAGCAAAGTTTCTGCAACAATAGGTATCCACACGCAATTTACCAACACTATGCACGGACCAAGATATATATCTCATGACCAACAACCAACAATCACAACAGATCCAACAATCACAATCAACAAACAAACATTGAATTATTTTAACTATTATTTCATTCAAAAAATCTTCTATCTGAGGATTAGGAAAAATACCTCGAAAACATATAAACCTCTAGAATGCCACGTAAAATATCAAACATTGGAAGATTAACCAGACATGGGCGGCAACTGTCAGTCAGAAGAGCTGCTGAAGCATTTGAAGAACGAGAGGCACGCCTGGAAACTAACCGGATCAGAGCGTCTACTTCAAAAGCTGTCGAAACATATGAAACGCGAGACGCACGACTTGAAAACCTGCGAATGCGAGCTTCTACTTCAAGAGCTGCTGCAACATCCGAAAAGCGAGACACACGAAGGAAACTGAACGCTCACGACAGACTCGATCAAGACGTAAAATAGATCTCAAGAAAGCGGCATTTCATTACGATAAAGACTGCGATTACAGAATGCATCGCGATGTTGTAATTGGTCCAATGACTACATTGTGCATACATTGTCGCACTTTGAAATATCAGAAAGAAACGCCTGGCATGTGTTGTTCCAATGGCAAAGTAATTTGTCACCACTGGCTGAGCTACCTGAACCAATGCTAACTAGCGTGGCTGGAACTACTCGGGAATCTTAACACTTTCTACAGCTTATTCGTAAAAACAACTCATGCTTTCAAATGACATCATTTGGAGCGACCAATATTGTGAGATATGATAATTTCATGCCCACATTTAAAATGCAAGGACAAGTGTATCATCAGATTGGCTCACTTCTTCCAGTATCCGAACAAGAACCGCAATTTTTGCAAATTTATTTCATTGACAATGTGGAAAAAGAGATTGACCGACGATGCACATTAAGTATAGCAACATACCTGGAAATTAATGCTGAATTACGAACATTATTCCACGAGCACAACTGTTTGGTCAGAGATTTTAAATCCGCGTTGGAGGATGTGAGAGCGGAGGACTTGAAAGCCATTATCAAGGCAGACAAAACGCCATCGAATGAGCATGATAGATGCTTCAATGCTCCAATGGCCCCTGAAGTAGCAGCTGTAATTGTCGGAACAGAGATTACCCGCCGAGATATTGTGATCAGCAAACGAGATCTAACCAAGCAACGTGTTGCTGAAACACATAGATCGTATGATGCACTTGAATATCCAATACTGTTTCCGAGAGGAGAAGATGGATATCATCTGCAATTGTATCAAACTAATCCCGCCACAGGAACTGCGACAAGTTAGTTGTATGGATTTTTATGCATACCGTATCATGATTCGAGCCCAACAATCCAACCATATCCTGCAGTGTCGTTAACTTTTTCAAGAATTCATCGTTGACATGTACGCAAAAGTCGAAAGCGAACGACTCCATTACATTCGTTACAATCAATCGAAACTTAGAGCCGAAAGGTATATTCATTTGCGAGATCAAATCGCGAATGATAAAAAAGTTGTTGACATTGGACAAATGATAATGGAAGTCCAAGACACATGCAGGAATATGCTTATGGCGAATTCGGCTGGCTGCTTCCAGAGTGCAAAGGGATTGCTCGAGTCACGTGATCAATCTGGCCGAGAGCATCAACAAATCTTGGAGCAGACGAACATTGTTTTAGCAGTGCTCCAAACTCGTCTAGAGGCAACGCACTCTAGCAATACTATTTTTATCCAAGGCAGCAATGTAAATTAATTATTAAATTAAGTAGTTTAAGTAAAAGGAATATATTATAATAAATAGTAATGTGGATATTTTTCCTTTATAAATTCATAGAAAAAATAAAATTAAATTAATTTAAATAAAATAAAAAATATATAAAGGCCAATATTATACGAGATGGTTAAAGAAATTCAGGAGTTGAAGAAATTCAGGAGAAATACTTCAATATATATGTAATTTAAGTTATATTTATTTTATGCTTTCTATTAATTTATAAAGGAAAAATATCCACATAACTATTTATTATAATTATTAAATTACCGTTAATTTGATAATTAACCGTTAATTACTGTCAATGTTTATTCACAGAATGTAAATTTTTAACGAATGCTGTGTAATAAATCATGGATGAAAGGGAATGTTGAAAAAAATGATAGCGAAAGTATATTTGTATTTTTTTAGCTCTTATTTCAAATACAGAAAATATATTGAAGTTATGAAATTAAAATATTTATAAGCTTTTTGACTGTCTATGTGGTTTCCTGTGAAATAAAAAATAAATAAATAAAATATGAAAACTATTATTATCAATAGTGTATTATTTATTCATGCATTTATTATGTGGAATATTCATAATAAGTGCTTAGAGTACGAGCTCTAATTATAACAGAAAGATAGAACTTATATCTTCATCCGTATATGTATCGGCAATATTAACAAAATTCTCAATTTTTGAAATTTTTTTCGGCCGTTCCGAATGTTGTGCCATTAACAAAGCCAAAACTTCGTCTTCTTCATCGGAAGAACTGTCAGATGAAGAGCTATCCAGTAATTGTGAAAGAATTTCGTCGATTTCAGTCACTGAGGTAGCCATCTTGATTTTGCAAGCGAGAGCAGAGAGCAACACTGCTCCACCGATTTTGGAAGAGCGCGAAGGAGTGCTCCTCGGCGCAAGGAGGAATACCAGCCGAACGCTGTGGGAGCCGCTCTGTGAGAGCAGGAGCAACCAGCCGAACAATTATTAGAGCTCCAGAGCGCTCCGGAGCACGCCAGAGCAGCCAGCCGAATTCGCCATTAGAATGCTCTGACATATGTTCGCAAATATGGACGTCCAGATCTTTTTATCACCTTCACGTGTAATCCATCTTGGGATGAAATCAAATATTTACTTCTGCCTGGCCAGCAACCATACCACCGACATGACCTCATAGCGAGAGTTTTCAAACAAAAATTGATACGATTCATGGATTTCATCCTAAGAACCATATATATGGAGAAACTCGCTCCTGGATGTATTCTATTGAATGGCAGAAAAGAGGTTTACCACATGCTCATATCTTAATTTGGTTGGTTGAAAAAAAAAATCCAACTCAAATTGTCGATATCATTAGTGTTGAACTATCCGACCAGAAGAAAATCCAGAATTATATGAAATTGTTAAAAAGAATATGATTCACGGGCCATGTGGCCTACAACCCACATTCGCCATGCATGAAAGACGGAAAATGCACCAAAAATTATCCACGTCAGCTGGTCAAACAAACACAAACTCGCAGCGATGGTTATCCGCTGTACAGACGACGAAAATCAGATGCTGGAGGACACACAACAGCTATCAAACTCAAAAACGTTGATATAGAAATTGATAACCAATGGATTGTTCCCTATTCTCGTATACTTTCGAAATCATTCAATGCGCATATCAACGTAGAGTCCTGCAATTCACTTAAGTCGATCAAATACATATATGTAAATACATACATACATAAAGGCAGCGATATGGCTGTTTTCGGACTTGCGAATGCCAATGAACCCGTTAATGAAGTAGAACAATTTCAAATGGGACGTTATAATAGCAGTAATGAAGCTCTATGGCGAATTTTAGGTTTTACATTCATGAACGCTTTCCTGCTGTTATGCATCTAACTGTTCACTTGGAAAACTGCCAACGAGTCTACTTCACGGAAGAGAACGCACTCCAGAGAGCTGCAGATCCACGAAACACAACGTTGACCGCTTTTTTCCAATTGTGTTCAACTGACGAATTCGCAAAAACATTGCTATATCACGAAATCCTACAATATTACAGTTGGGATCAATCAACGAAGAAATTTTGTAGAAGAAAACGAGGCGCTTGACATTCTTTGATAGCTGGAATATTTTCTACTGCCACATTGGGACGAGTATATACTGTTCATCCAAACAATGCTGAATGCTACTATTTACGAATGCTGCTTCACGTGATCCAAGGACCAACATCGTTTCACGCTATCAAAACCATCGATTGAGAAAAACAATACGAGGTCGATGCGCTACAATTTTACGTTGAGGCTCAAAAAAGGCTCTTAACAACCGATCAACGACTCGCGTACGTCTCAGTTATGGAGCATGTACGGGTCGGAAATGGTGATCTTCTTTTTCTTGATGCACCAGCAGGCACCGGAAAAACATTTCTACTGAATTTGATACTCGCAGAAATTCGAATGAAACACGAGATTGCTCTGGCTTTGGGATCATCGGGGATTGCAGCAACCGTACTCGATGGAGGACGCACGGCGCATTCGGCTCTCAAACTGCCATTGAATTTAAATTTAGCTGCATATCCCCTTTGCAACATTGGAAAGACATCTGGAATGGCAACTGTATTGAAAACATGCCGACTCATTATTTGGGATGAATGTACCATGAAGGACTTGAGGCACTTGATCGTACTCTGCGAGATTTTCGAAACGATCGATGTCCAATGGGCGGAGCTGTGATACTGCTCGCCGGTGATTTCCGTCGAACTTTACCCGTCATTCCAAGATCAACACCAGCAGACGAGGTGACTGCTTGCCTGAAGAATTCGGCTCTCTGGAGACACGTGAAGAAAATTACACTGTTGACCAATATGCGTGTGCATTTAGTTGCAGATGATTCAGCACAAACATTTGCCAACCAACTGTTGGATATGGGTGACGGCAAACTTCTGGTTCATCCTGCAACACACGAGATATCGTTCCCACCCAACTTCTGTCAACTTCAGTCATCAATAGAAGATCTTGAAAAGAAGGTTTTCTCGAACATCAACAACAATTTCAAGAATCACGATTGACTTTGCGAGCGGGCTATCTTAGCTCCAAAGAATGATGACGTCAATCGAATCAATAATAGGATTCAATTGAAAATTCCTGGTGCAGTTACGGTATACAAATCCATTGACACAGTTATAGAAGAGGATCAAGCTGTTAATTATCCAGTCGAATTTTTAAATTCATTGGAGCCACCTGGAATCCCACCGCATAAACTGACGTTGAAAATTGGCTCACCAATAATTCTCATTGGGAATCTGAACACGCCAAAGTTATGCAACGGAACCAGGTTTTCCGTAAAAAAACTAATGCAGAATATGATTAAAGTAACAACAATTAACGGCAAATGTAAAGGAGAAGACGTGCTGATTCCGCGCGTTCCAATGATTCCCAGTGATTTGTCCTTCACATTCAAACGACTGCAATTTCCTGTGCGTCTTGCTTTCGCGATGACAATCAATAAAGCTCAATGGCAGTCGCTGCGCGTTGCCGGATTTAATTTAGCAAATCCATGTTTTTCGCATGATCAACTATATGTTGCTTGCTCCAGAGTAGGAACACCAAAAATATTGTTTATCCACTTGCGTTACGGTAGATGTTAGTATTACTTTATATTATTTTCAGTTATTTCGATTATATATGCGAAAAGAATAGTCAAAAATGTATATTATTATTAAAAAAAAATTATAATATGGATAATGCTGCTCCAGGACAACGCTAAGCCACTTGTGGCCAAGATGACCCTCCACCAGCTGGACACATTTCGATGGGAAGTCCTCAAACATCCTCCGTACCGTCCGAACATCTCCCCATGTGATTCCCATATTTCGGCCCCTTAAAAAAATCACTGACAAGTCACCGGTTCACCTGCGACAAGTAAGTGCAGAACACCGAAACCATCCGTATGCAACCCAGGAGTTTCAACACTGAAGCCATCATTCGCTTTTTACGCTCTGAGATCAGTGCATGACTATCAAGTGCATCGTCCATTATCTTAAGGAACAGTGTCATGCCTTGCACGATGGATGCTAATATACAGGGTGAATACAAAAGTCTGAACCCCCCTTTTATTTTTTGAATCGAAGCAGATATGCCAATTTTGATGAATCCAATGAATAGTAAGTTGTGGGTGGCCTATCCCATAGTGCACTTTTCATCATCCCAAATATGCAAATTAGGACACATTCCAAATTTATCTCAAAAACCGTAAGGGTAGAGAAAAAAACCCAATTGCAAATCGGACCAACCAATCACCCACAATCACGTGGTGAACTGCACAAGGAAAACTGAATGTTGATATTTCCACCATGTAAAACATGCAAATCAAAAAATTAACATAAATTACCATACTCACATTCACTTTCATGCGGAAAAGCAAATAAAAGGCATGTTTCAGCACACAGAAGACAGAACAATTCCGGATGGCAAGCTACACTGTTCCGGAAATGGTCAACATGATCTTCTGCTTCGGAGAGGCAAGGAGAAACCTACATGCTGCAGTTAGGTTGTATCGAGACAGATACCCTAACGAACGCCATCCATCTCGTCAAACAATGCGTCACATTATTCAAAGATTCGAGGCTACAGGGAATGTTAATGCAGAACGAGGACGACCAAGGGCACAAGGCGACGAGGATACAACAACACTAGTTCTGGCTGCAGTTGCTGCACATCCCCACACAAGCAGCAGAGCAATTGCTGCAGATGTTGGGTGCCCTCAGAGAACTGTTCTCAACATTCTACATGCACATCATTTTCACCCATACCATATTCATTGTCACCAGGAGTTACTGCCATTGGATTATGTTGCTAGGGCCGCCTTCTGCAGCTGGTTACTTACTTGCCTGGATGAAATCCAAACTTCATTCATGAGGTGTTGTGGACAGATGAAGCCCAGTTCACCAGGGATGGAGTTATCAACAGGCACAACCATCATCGTTGGGCAGGCGAAAACCCACGATGTCTGCGAGAAGCAACTCATCAAGTGAACTGGAGAATCAATGTGTGGTACAATGACACTGTGGTTGGACCGTATTTTTACGATGGAACACTGACTGCAGAACGCTACCGGGCTGAAATTCTCAACGTGGTAATCACAGACTTCATTGACAATTTGCCATTGGCCTCATATCAGCGCACGTGGTTTCAGTATGATGGAGCTCCTCCACATTACGGGTTGGTCGTTCGCGAGCGTCTAAGTGAGGTGTTCGGGCAACAATGGATTGGCGGAGGAGGACCAGCTCGTTGGCCACCCCGCTCCCCTGATTTTACACCACTTGACTTTTTCTTGTGGGGATACCTGAAGGACAAGATTATGCTACGCAGCCCGCCTCACTGGAGGATCTGGTTCAACGAATCCAGGAAGCGTGCCGAGTAGTGACACCAGCTATGCTTACCGATGTTTTGGGGTCAGTTAGGTTCCGTGGCCAATTGTGTTATGGTGCCCACGGTCGTCACATCGAGCATTTTGTTGATTAACTTTTTTTTAAACTGTTTGAAATAACTTGTTTGTGCAGTGTGACTGTTTGTAAGCTACAAACAGTTCACCACGTGATTGTGGGTGATTGGTTGGTCCGATTTGGATGATTTTTTTTTGTTTTTTTATGCTGAACAAGTTTGCAATTGGGTTTTTTTTCTCTATCCCTTACGGTTTTTGAGATAAATTTTGAATGTGTCCTAATTTGCATATTTGGGATGATGAAAAGTGCACCATGGGATAGGCCATCCATAGCTTCCTATTCATTGGTGGGTAGCGGGGGTTCTAGAAATTTTGGCGTCGACTACAAAGGTCATTTTGCGCCTGTTACACAAGTTATAACAGTACGCAGCCCGGGACAAACACAAACATCCATGCCCACGGCGGGATTTGAACCCGCAGCCAGGCGGACTCGAGAACTAGAAAGTCTACGCCTAGCCACCTCGGCCACCTGGCCGGCCCTATTCATTGGATTCATCAAATTGACATGTCTACTTCGGTTCAAAAAATAAAAGGGGGGTTCAGACTTTTGTATTCACCCTGAATGACAAAGATGCTTCAGCGAGGATCTGCTTAGTGAAAGTGAACGGATCGGCACCATATCATTCGTGAGTTAGCAGTATAGTCATGTCAGAGAATTGGCTTCAATACTGAACATCAGCACTGGCAATGTTGACACAATCATCCACGATAAGCTGAAATTCAACAAGATACCGGGCTTTGCAAAAGTTCTGTTACACTCTTTACATCCCCCAAAAAATGGACTGCTCATGATTTGGATAATTCCATTTCCACAAAAGGATCAAATAATATATTGGAAATTACGTGTTAACCTCTGAAAGATCCTAATGTCCACGACAAAAGCGATGGAAACGAAACGAGTAGAGATCGCTGCTCTCCTGCGCGCGGGCCACACGAAGTCCGAGATTGCCAAGCTCCTCAAAGTCAGCCGGATGACCATCCACAGAGTTGCGGACAGGCTCAAGAATGGGAGAGACCTTAAAGATCAACCTCGTTCAGGTAGACCTCAAGTCGTCAACCGTTTGGCTGTGAGAAAAGCCTTCGAACAAGACCCGACGCTCAAAATGACTGCGCTCGCAAAGAAAAAGAAAATTTCGGTGTCCACAGTGTCCAGAGCGGTCAAAGAAGAAGGTGGAAAGAGCGTGAGGCCTCTGCTGACGGATCGGATACGTCGGGAGCGCTGTCACCGTCTTCTCAACGACTTGAAGAGTCATGGCGAGCGAATTGTCATTTTCTCTGACGAAAAGACCTTCACGGTCGATCCTCGGCAACAAGCCAAACGACTGCGTGGTAAGCTTCGGCCAGGACATCTCCAAGGTCCGCTACGTGTCTACAACCAAGCACCCGGCCTCTGTGATGATGCTCGGAATCGTGGCGTCGAATGGCGAGAAAATGCCACCCGTGTGGTTCCCAAGTGGATACCGGCTAACGGCGGCTGATTACAAGGACATCCTGGCCACAAAAGTCCTTCCCTGGGTGAAGAAATGCGGACTACATCTTTCAACAGGACGGTGCCCCTGCCCACACAGCCAACACTGTGCAAAACTGGTTGGGGTCCAACATGACCTTCTGGTCGAAGGGCTTTTGGCCTCCGCAGTCGCCAGACCTCAATCCACTTGACTACAGCGTGTGGGCGCATGTCGAGGGGAAGGCCTGCAAGGTCCGTCACAGCAACGTCGACGAGCTGAAAACATCTGTCAACCGTGTGTGGACCAGAATGAGGAAGGACTACATTCGCAAAGTTTGCAAGGCTTTTCGGCCTCGTCTGGAGCGGGTTCTTGATGCAGATGGTGGCTACATTGATTAAATGACTAATTACAATGTTATTCTACATGATGGCACAATAAAAACATGTCTAACTGCATCGTGAACATCGTCGTGTCTATTTCTTTGAGGGTCGTCACGAGTGTAACAGAACTTTTGCAAAGCCCGGTATGTGCCAGATGGGTCCCTAAGCAACTGTCAGAGGATCACAAAACCACCCGGGTGGAAATCTGTTCCATGCTGCTGCAGCAATATGACAGAGAAGTTGACAGTTTCCTAAGGCGTGTTGTGACCACCGACGAGTTCTGGATTTATCACCATACTCCTGAAAGCAAGCGTGCGAACATGGAGTGGCGACAAACAGAACTCACCACGACCCACAAGGAATTCAAGATGACACCGTCGGCAACAGAATTGATGGCGACTGTATTATGTCGATTTTCTGGAAGTACGTCGAACCATAAATGCACTAATTGCATGTTTGGTCAGTATTGCTGGTAAATGAAACAAAGTAGGGTCTGTTAATAGCAATACGGTAGCGTTTTATTTTCATTCGACGCGTTTCAAGTATAACCTCATCATCAGGAACTATGTACACAACAAAGCCGACATAGATACAATAACTGGTTATACAGTCACAAGCCAAAAAGCATGGGATAGCATCTAATAACGTGTAGGACCTCCTCTAACCCGGCGAAGTGCCACAGTGCAACGTGGCATTGATTCCACAAGTCGGTGAAAGACATCTGAAGACATTGCCAATCATTCCGACTGGAGAGCTTCCCACAATTGCCCATTACGAAGCCACCACCGGCTTGCACAATGCATGCTTGACAACTTGGGTCCATGGCCTTCATGGGGTCTGCGCACACACGAGTCCTACCATCAGCTCGTATCAGTTGGAATCGAGACTCATCAGACCAGGCCACACGTTTTCAGTTGTCAAGTATCCACTCCATGTGTTCATGGGCCCACGAGAGACGTTGCTGACGATGTATTATTGGGCAGGTGGGCTTGTATACTCCACATGCCAGGAATGCGTTGTTATTGTTCGGTTTTTCTCTCGGGTTGAGTATATTTTTACATTTGTTAGATGTTCTAAATGTTATCTTTAATCCCTTTCCCTAAAGATATTAGTGATCCTGGTAATCTCATGGCCCGTGTACTTAAAGGTAGCGAAGTTTCTAGATTCCGGGAGGGTTTCAAGTCGGCTGTTTTTCTCTTGGATATTCCTAAAATAGTCTTACGGAATATTGACTTTGTGACTGTATCCGGGAAGGCGTTGGCTCTGGCCAGGTGATATGTGAGGTTAATCTCATCGTTCTGTCCTTCTTTTCAGTGTTATAGGTAAGGGCGCGTTGGAATAGATATCTTAATGCGGCCGATTTTTGTTGTGGTGGGGGGGGGGGGTGATTGGAATCAAATCCGATGATGTTCCTCGTGGCTGTTGGTTTCCTGCAAACCAAAAACTTCAGCTTTTTTGTCGACGCATTTTTCTTTATTGATAAATCCAGGAAGTTTATCGAATTCTCTTGTTTCATTTCCATAGTGTAAGATATGTTTTTGTGAAAACCGTTGAACTTTGTTAATAATTCCTCCGGCTTTGTCTTCTCAGCGTTTAGGGCCATAAGCGTATCGTCGGTAGAACACAGCCATTCCATCGTTCAGTAGTGGGGTGGCATTTTTATCCTCTTAACGGCTGCAAAAATATTTCTGAAAGGACGGCACTGATGGGGTACCCCATCATTATCCCTGTTGGAATGTTGAAGTCTTCATTGAATTTGAAGTAGTTTTGGCTGTGTATTAACTTCAGCGCGCTGATAATATCCCCAATGGTGTTGCTATCGGTGTTATTGCTCAATAGTTATGTTTCTATAATGTTTATGGTTTCATCTAAAGGGACATTAGAGTACAAGTTTTTAATGTCTAGTGATGTAAAGCAAACTTTTTCATCGAATTCTAAATGATCCAAATCTTCCTGAAGTGCGAATTTGTTGTGAAGGTGGTACGTGTTTTTAACCATATCAGATATCTTTTTTGGCCAAGTGATAAAATGTAGATCCTATTCAGATCGGATGATGTGCCTTGTGCACTTTAATCAGTGCACATATCCTTGGGTGTGTAGGCTTATTAAAAACCACATATTTACTCCAGTCTTTGAACGCCTTGGATTGGAAAATTTTCATGATTGTCTTGGCAGTAGAGGTGAGCGATTGTTGTAAAACCATCATCGATGGAACCATCATCTTATGTTTTTGAAAACAATCGATTGTTCTGTATCGATTTTTATACAAAAATAATTTTTGTTTTTAATTTTTTGCCTTACCCTTTCTCAAAAATTAATTATGGTAAAAAATAAAAAAGGTATCCAGAGTAATACGGTAAATGACTTCTGTTTTTATTTTCATTGAATCAAAAATAAAAAAAAATTAAAGTGCCAATTAACAATTACTCATATTAACTTGATGCAAAAAATCTATAGGTAGATAACTTAAAATTAATAACTTTTCAAGATGCTTTGGATTGGTTACAGCTCTCTTCTTATTAAGAGTGTTTCCAGCCTTTTAGAATAAGCGTTCAGCTGGATTTTGTATCCTTATCAAAATAATCCCATACTGGTGATCGTCGTGGTCCTCCACCTACTTGCGCGCCATCGTGGAAAATAGTGCCCTGCGAATAACTTAGTAATTAGTAATCGAAGTGAAAAACAAATTAATTGAGTGTCTCAGTTTGAGAGAAGTTAATAGTCCTTATAACGTCATTATAAATTAAACTTAATAATTCTACTTACAATTCAGAAGTCTTCCGACGGAGAAATTTGTAGTTTTCAGTCTTCCAACTTGATCCAATTGACATAATCGATTATATACCCCAGCACTTCCACTCACTTCAGATATACACACACCGGCCCATGAATTAGAAACCTTCGTTCAATATGGTATTGACCCTCCTTTGGCTGTAATTACAGAACATACGCGGTTTGGCATGGACTCTACAAGGTGTTGCAATGCAGGTAAGGTAATCGCAGACCATGCATTCGTCAGAGAGACCTGCAGAGTAGACGGAAGCGGATGCCTTCGACAAATGGCTCTTTCCAACATGTCCCAAATATTCTCGATCGGATTCAAATCCGGACTTTGCGCTGGCCACGGCAGATGTTGCAACTCGGTTTCATGTTCAGAAAACCACTCCTGAACAATTCTTGCTCGATGGACAGTAGCATTGTCGTCCATTAAGAACCCGTCACCATTTGGGTACAAATGCACCGTTGCAGGATGGCGTCAACAATGTTCAGGTAGTCTTTGGCTTTCACCCGACTGTCAAGGAATGTCAGGGGACCCTTGCCATACCATGACAACTCCTCCTACAGCTTGAACTGTGCTCACTACACATGAGGGGCCCATCGCTTCTTGGGGCTGCCGCCAAATTCTCTGCCGGCCATCGGTGCAAAACAATGTGTTACGTGACTCGTCCGACCACATCACCTTTTTCCAGTCGTCTACTGTCCAGTCACACCGTTCTTTACACCACTGCAGGCGAACTTTCCGGTTTGTTGCTTGCACCATGGGCTTCCTCACTGGCATGCGATTTCCTATCCCTATTCGCTTCAACTCTCGGCGCATTGTTCTGGAGGAGATGGGTTGCGATGATCCTTCATTGAAGTCTGCCGTCAGTTGCTCCACCTCCGACCTTCGGTTTTGCCGCACAATCCGTCTCAGACGACGTCGGTCCCTGTCTGTGTTGATTATTTTTGATCCATAATTCTGCCGTTTCGACAGCTCTTGTGGATTTCGTTTTCACGCATTGAACACCTTGGAGTCCTGACCTTTTGAGATACCGGTCAGTTGTATTGTCCTGGAAATCGTAGCTCCAGCTAGACGTGCTCCCACAATAATTCCTTTTTGGAATTCAGATGATCTGCTGTTTTCCCCATTTTGCTCAACTTGAGCAGCTGCTGCTTGTTCCTACCCTGTACCTGCAGCTTGGAATGAGCATGTACCTCACATGATTGCATTCATTTGCATATCACAATCGTTTCTGACCTGTGACCCCGCTTTACATATCAGTACCGTAATTTATCACGGGGTTCTAATTCATTGGCCAGTATATTGGTGCTATATACAAATAAAGCACCAATGGAAGACCAGCGCCAATTCTCGAAACCAGATTGGATACTGTATCCGTTACAATAAGAACATAGGAGCAGAAAAAATGATATGACGTCTTCTTATAGAAAAGTTTACTAGTAATTAGTTGGAACAATGGACCAATAGTTAATAGTGGTTTACCCATCGATTGATCGATTGTTCAAAACCATCGATTTTCGATGGTAACGTCAATGCATCGCTAACCTCTACTTGGCAGCTTTTTGAAACGAATTGGTAGGGTCTTTCTTCAATTGCAGGAAACCGTTTTACGTTATGAACTCTTGTACTTTATCATAATCTTCTTTGTTAACCACGACCGACGCATTGCCTTTATCCGCCCCCGCCATTATAGCTTTGTTACCGTTGAGTTTTTCTCTGATCCTGAATAATTCTCAAAGGCAATCATTTGAATGTATCCATTTCTTCTAAGAATACCTATAATCCTCAAACATAAATTTTACAGGCTGTAAGCCTCCTTGCTTTCTCTCTGGTATAAAATTAATATACAATATTAAAATTCCCACCTCTTTGAGGTAATACATAAAAAAAAAGAGTTGTAAGCTATCATAGTTCTAAAATCGAGCGGTTAACAAATATGAGGTGTGCCCAAATGAAAAGGGTAGTGCGATTATATCTAACATATATTTTAAGTACAGAATATTTGACGTACAATTAATGGGTAACATGACGCTTACACATAATTGCCATTGATATTGATGCACCGATTCCAGCACACAGGAAGCGAATGGGCGGCTTCAGTGAACGGATCCATTTTCCCACGGAGCTCTGTACTTCCTTATCACAGATGAAACGATGACCTTTCAGTGATTTTTTAAGCGGAGTCACATGGGGAGATGTCAGAACTGTGCGCAGGATGTTTGAGGACTTCCCAGCAGGTATCCTGGAGCAGCGCTATTCCTTTCTAGAGCTTTGCTCTGCGCTACAAAAATAGTCTCATTTTCAGTTGGGTACACATTATATTTTTTCAATCAGTTGATAAAATGTATTATCTCGTAGATAAATATTCCTCCAAAGTTAGAGGTTTGTAATTAAAATAAAACAAGCATATGTTACAATTGATCAATAAAAATTTATGAATTTATGAATCTAAACAACCCGCGGGTTGTCCCCCAACAGGCCGAAGCCCAACACGGGGTTTTCTTATAAAGTTGCTACCGTGTAATATTTGCCCACTGGTTGCAGATACAAAAATATACAAAAAAAAAATACTGAGCAATTTTCCCAAAATCCCATTTCACACACAGCCGAAGACAACTCGTTTTTTGTTGAAAGCCAATTGCTCCGTTGACAGATTTGCCCCTTTGTATTGTGCCTGGAGGAAGGACCGGGAATTGTATCCCGGATCACCATAGATATAGAATCGATCATTCAACTGGTAGCCAAATATCTCTTCCATATGATCGTAAAGACCATTCCTTGCCAGCATATTTACATCATGCCTTTTCCCCTCCACAGGTCTATACAAATGAGATATAATTCCATCTGGATTAATGACGACTGGAATTTAAGTGCATGGCATCGTTTCTGGCCACTAAAGACATGCTTTTGACGGTAAGTTGGTCTGCTTATTTGATTGGTCGTACTATCAATAAAACCCCAGTACTTCTTCAGTGGAGCGCCATTTGCTGAAATTGCTTCGGT
Organism: Rhysida immarginata; assembly: GCA_023313115.1. Classification (NCBI taxonomy): domain Eukaryota; kingdom Metazoa; phylum Arthropoda; class Chilopoda; order Scolopendromorpha; family Scolopendridae; genus Rhysida; species Rhysida immarginata. The sequence goes on from JAHWFO010085106.1 coordinate 2,006,760, forward strand.
AAACTTTTCGGAGTCACAAAACTAAAACCGAAATTTTCGTAGAGCATACGAGAGGCGTTCAGATTTGACCTGGACTTTATTTCTTGTAAATTTCATTGTTTTAAAAATCTAAACTTTCATTATTGGGATGGCAAATACCGCCTATCATGCAAATGCAGCACCCATCATCCGATTACCATGACAACCGGTTGTTTGTCTAAACAAAATTGCGGACAGCGATGTGTCGACCCAAGTGTAACAACAAAGAATCACAAAGTTTCTCCACAACGAAGGTGTAAAAGCATCTGAAATTCATCAGAGACTTCAAAGACAGTTCATGTTTGTCTCGATCATCCGTCTTTGCTTGTTGCCAAAAGTTTGAAGGAGGTCTAGAATCCACTGGCAATGAACCTCATAAGGCAAGGCCAACAACTGCTGTCAATGATGGAATCATCGCACGAGCAAATGAGCTGATAAGGGACAACAGGCGGATTCACATCTGAGAATTGGCTTCAATACTGAACATCAGCACTGGCAGGGTGGAGATAATCATCCACAATAAGCTGAAATTCGACAGGATCTGTGCCAGATGGGACCCTAAGCAACTATCAGAGGATCACAAAACCACCCGGGTGAAAGTATGTTCTATGCTGCTGCAGCGATATGACACGGAAGGTGACAGCTTACTAAGGCGTGTTATGACGAGCGACGAAACATGGATTCATCACCACAATCCTGAAAGTAAGTGTGCGAGCATGGAGTGGCGAGACTCTCACCACGACCCAAGAAATTCAAGATGTCACCGTCGCAAAGAAAGTGATGACGACTGTATTCTGGGACATTAAGGATATCATTTCATGACTATTTTCCAGAAGAAAGTCGAACCATAAATGCATTTTTGGACGTCCCTGAAGCCGGTATTAAGGAAAAAGCGACGGCACTAGTGGTGATTATTTTCTTCAAGACAAAGCCAGACCACACCCAGTCAAACTGACTATGGAGACAGTGACAGAACTCAAATGAAACATCTTACCACATCCTCCATACAGCCCGGATATCTCCCCTTGCGACTATCACCTTTTGGACTATTGAAAGCGTTATTGGGATAGCTTAGGTTCGGCTCCAATGAGGAAGTGAAAAAGGCTGTCCTGACATGGTTTCGACATCACCCTGAAGATTTCTACAGAATCGGTATCCAGATGCTCCCAGAACCCTGGACGAATGTTTAGCGAAGCAAGGATAGTTCTTTGAGAAATAACCGATGTGTTTGTTCTGTTTTTGTAATTTCCTCATTTTATAAAAAAACTAGCTGAAAACCCAGCGTCGCCAGGGACTTTACTTATCCTCTTGTTGGATTGACCTGCCTCAGATTAAAATATCCATTTTCACCACCGGGAAATAGCACTGGATACTTTAGATATCATCTTTCCTTCGAAGTTTCCCTTGCCTCTGACGTAGAAGTTCTTATACCCTCCTGCTCTAGACGAAGCTCCCGTTGTTCAGATGTTCCCGATGCCCATTTGTTTTTTAGCTGCAGAGTTTCCTGACCAATACTCCTTCTTTCTCTTTCTCTTTCCTTTCCAAACACACAAACGAATACACAAACTTTTGTCAGTCGTCTGGACATTTGTTAGAGGGCTCAAGGGAGACACGTGTTTCTCCTTTACCTCCTCAATAGACACTTCCCTATCCTTATCGTCTGCTATACTCATTTTATGTTCAATAGCATAAAACGAATGTTTTGTCATTGCATCATAATTTTATGCTCACTCTATCCTGCTATCCTATGCTCGATTTTTTGAAAATAAAGTTCGGAAGTTGGTAGATCTGCTCACGAAATGTCAAATATTGGCGAGACTCAGTGGCTTTTACGTACATCTTTTACTGTGGCTAAAAGGAATATTGCCTCTTAACCAAATTAACGATATTATTACTGCAGAAATTCCTGATGTCATCAGTGACAAAAAACTGCACGACACAGTTGTCAAAAACATGATCCACGGGCCATTCGGATACACAACGAACACAATCATCCCTGTGCATGGACGGTAAGTGAATTAGGAAGTATCCCCGGGCGCTAATGATGCTATTTATCTCCAATCTTACAAAATTTGAATAAAACCAAACGTCAATAACTATTCACAAAGCAAAAATAAAATCCGAATTGCAAAGCAAATCGAACTCAGTGAGAATAGCCAAAACGTATTAATATCAATACGAAACCAAACAACAATAATATCGCAAATTAAACAAATCTAAACCCGTAAATCACAGAAGATAAACATCAATAATTATATGACAGGTAACCGCCTAGGGCCTAGATCAGACGTGTCCGGCGCGTCAAACAATAACGCTAAGATGAAATTTGGCAGACACGACCTAAAGCGCGTTTTAAACACAGTTTATTTCATATATTGTGGTTTTAAAATTAAGGCAGTACCATCTATTGACTAATGTGTTATTATGGTAACATTAAAGTTATTAGGTTTGGTCACTTCACAAAATATTGGGCAAACCTATCCAAAAAGAGGTAAACGGTATGGTATTTATCTCTAATTTATCTAATCGCTATTTGTCTTTATTCTTTAAGGCACTTTTCAAAACTGTGTTGAATAATAGAAATTCTAAGTAATAGTTTAAGATAATTAGGTTGCAATAACTGAATGAAAATACTTTTTTAAAATTTGAAAGTTGACATTTCAAAAATCAGAGAAGTCATCATATAATTTTATATTCAGATACATGATTTTACTTTTCAAATGTAAAAACCATATTATCAATGAAAGGATATTACATTTTAAAGAAGAAAAAATCTCTTTGCTATCCAAAGTTTATTATACAAATAAATATATTGCAACAATTAAAATTCTTCTGCTCATCCTGAGTTTAACAATAATACTGTCGTAACAATCGAAACAATTCCTTTTCGATTAGCCAATAGGATCGTCTCAAGCTTTACAGACACAAACATACAGACTTTTGGTTTTATATATATATAGATAAAGTCCAGATCAAATTTTAACGCTCCTCGTATTAATTGAGGTTTTAAAGATGTACGAGGCCTGTCCTGATTGAAGCTACAAAAAAGTAGAACTCGCTGCACCTTTTTACAATGCTTGTATAACTTTAGCCATTTGGGTCATGTTTGGTGGATGAAATCTTGTGATCAATATTTCAACCATTTCCACTAGTCCAATCTTGCTGAAATTTTGTACACATATGTAAAGTCGGTGACAATGCATGAATCTAAAAAAAAATTTCAAAAAATCCAAAGGGGGGGGGGGGAGAATTAATATTAAATAGAAGAAATATGAAATAGAATTGGCTTATGTTTGTTTGTTTGCTCAAGAGATGACACTATGTCTACCTAATTTTGCCATAAGTGTTGTTTTTTTAAAAAAAAAAAAATTTCTTCACTTGTTTCGTATCCGGATCGTGTGACGACATTTCTGCTGATGACGTAATGAAATTTGCAGCTGTTAAGAGTGACGCGTGCAATTGTTGTAACACACTAAAGCAGAACGGTTTTTCTTTTCTCGTCGCGTGGTGAAAATGACAAACAACATTGAGCCACAACATTGCATCAAATTAAGGACAAACAGTTAATAAAGAATTCTACCTTAACGTGCTGAGGAGGCTGCGCATTGCTGTTCGACGGAAACGGCCTATAATGTAGGCTTCTGGAGATTAGATGCTGCACCACCACAACGCCCCAGCACACCAGCGCACATCGTGCAGCAATTCTTGACAAACACCACATCGCTCAGGTCAGGCAGCCTACCTGCTCCGTGCGACTTCTTCGCATTTTCGAAGATCAAGAAAGCGCTCAAAGGAGATTTGAGGATGTGAACATGACAACATAAGATGCGACGGCGGAGCTCTTGGCCATCGCAAAGGAGACATTCCGAAATTGTTTCGGCCAATGGCAGCAACGCTGGGTTAAATGCGTTGCGCAGACCGTGCTTATTTTGAAAGTGAATAAACATTTATGTGAGTTCGAAAAGTATTTTTTTTTTGTAGCCTCAATCCGCATACTTTCCGGGCATGTCTTGTATGAGAGTTCGATTCTGCTTCTACCAAACTGCTGTTCCAGATCACAGAGTCTGTTTGGGTAGCACATTCTTTTTAGCACGATGCACGAAGCTTCCATTTGATTAGCTGTTGTTCTCTGCGGGCAGCAAATTTCTTCCGGAAGCTACAGAGCAACAGCTAATCTCTGCAGGTCGTCTTTGCGGAACCTGAAGTTTTCAATGTATTCATGATCTGAATATGCATGGATATTCAATCTTTATCTTGGTGTGGCATTATGCCGTCGCCTTCACTTCAGAGGGTCAATAGAAAAATGTCCTCTTCATCATCACTATTGTGATCATCGTCCCATTTCACTCATCAGAAATAGCATTGTAGATACCTGGAAAAAAAAGGGTACAGCTAATTAGTTTACTTACACAGACAGAGAGAAACGTTAAAAGATGTGAATAAATAAATTTTTAAAAAATTTACAAAAATAATAAATTAAAAATAAAAAAATGTTAAATATAATTTTATTTGATTTCGTTGCCATATCACTCGTCTTGCCAATGAGATAAGAGTTCCAGCCTCACAATTAAATTTTCGGAATAGAAGTGTTTCCCATACAGGGATTAAATGCTGGGCCCAATTACCATTGGAGATACGGTCTTTGCAACCTTACTTTTCGTTTCGAAGAGCTCCTCGGACCTTCTGTTTTTATAATTTACCTATCAATCTGCAACTTTCTAAATTGTTTTAATTTACCTTTGCTATATAATTTCTTAAATAGAAACGATTTTTGTTTTGATTATGCAATTCGTCACCTTAATGTTAAGTAAGCTAATAAGGGTTACTTTTTTTTTCTTTTTAGTTTCTCGTTGTTTTATACCCTATCATAGCTTTATCATTAGTTTGTTACAACTACTATCTCAGGAGCTCAGTTTGCTCTATTTGTTTTATTTGTCTCATTAGTTTGTTTTATTTGTTCTTTTTTCTTTTTTTATTTGTTTTTGCCTCAGATTGCTTATCTGTATTTTAGTTAGATTTAATTATTTAGTCCATAGATTTTTTTGTTATCTCTTACTGTTCTTCTCACAGTGCCCTCCTGGCTTAACTTGTTGGTTTTTGCCATACAAGCTCGTAGGGCTCTATTGTAATTCTTTTAACCCACTGAAATAAATAAATAAATAAATATGTTGTTGGACAACATTATATAAGATGATATCTAAGAGTAGAAGATTTTCAGATTGATTCCCCAAAATAACATTTCATTCATTATAACTTTCTTCGCGTACATGTTCTCCATACGGGAAGAATATGGTTTCTATCTCCTTGGGCGTTTTTCCATGCTCTCACAGTGTGGCGCTACTGCATCTGCGCATGCGTCGAAGATGCTGTGAAACTTGTCTATTGACGGCAGCAATAAACTCAAGTTTAAAAAAAAAACAAAAAAAAACGGGCGATTGTGGATGAAAATTCAAGTTAGAAATACATGTGTTAATTAAAATATTTGTAACAGAACGTTTTAAAATAAATGAGTAATAGGAAATGATAAATACGCATATTCAAACATAATTGTTTGAATCTGTCGTGAAATCCTGTCTTGTCACAATTTAAACACTTCTTAAATATTACTTACTTACTTTACTTACTTTTCAAACCCGCTTATCCGTTAGGGTCGCGGGGGCAGCAGCCCTATGGAGGATCTCCAGCGATCGCGATCTTCCGCCATCAGGCGCATATCCTCCCTGGTAATATCCAAGCGACTCGAACCCAGATTCTCCATGTAGTCTAGCCACCTGGTTCTAGGCCGACTCCTTGGTCTCTTACCCACCGGCTTGGAAAATAACAACTGCCTAGGAAGACTATTTTGCGGCATCCGTATCACGTGGCCATACCAGCGCAACTGAGATCTTTCAATGCGGAGAAGTAGCGGTTCAACACCCAAAGATTCCCTTATTGTGCTGCTGTACACTCTATCTAGTAGGGTAACACCTGCCACACCTCTCAGAAATCTCATTTCGGCCGCTTGTACCCGCGATCGCACTCTTTCGATCATTACCCAAGCCTCATGACCATAGGTGAGAATGGGGACAAAGATAGATTTGAAGACGGAGAGCTTGGCTTTTGTTACCCAGCTCGCGTTTCGTTACCACGGATCGCCACAGTTCACGTCTGACACAGCTTGCTGCACCGATCCGAGCTTCTTAAATATTAATAAAAAAAAATAACCTGCACGCTTCTTGCATTTGTCTTTAATTGGTGAAATTTCATAGTACCAATAGTAATTATATATTTTTATTATAAATATTAAGAACTTTCGACGTTAACAAATAACATGGATGAAGAAAAGAAGAACATCTTTCTTATCTTCATCCATGAAAATATAATAAAGCACTTTAAAAACCATTAATGTATTTTAAAATTATTTTTATTTACACTTTTTATGTTTTTCTTTTGTCAAATTGCACCACAGGGAAGGAGCACTTCTCTATCTGAGGTTTTATTGAGTAATACGAGATTTCAAACAGCAATCAATTGTTTTTATTTACACTTCGTATCAAAAGCTAAACAACAATCATTACGCTATTTAACAGAGAAATGAAAGAGATGGTCGAAGATTATTATAAGAAGATTAAAATATTTTAACAATTACTTTAAAAAACGATATCTGACTGATACCATTCGACTTTTCTATCTACGCGATTATAATTGGATTATAGGAAGGTCTAATGTAATATAGTACTAGTGTAACGGCGGAAGGATACGATGTTGAGCACTATGGTAAGCGACCTCATTCTGTGACGTCACTCTCAACTGAAGTTGAGACGAGGTATAGGAGTTGTTGCGCTGACTGTACATCCTATAGTAATGCATTGTTAATCGTATTTCTACCAATAATAAGCCCTAAAATTGCCCTTCTTATTATGTGTAACAATGTATGATGTTTCTGTGAGCAAGCTTTGTCACTGGATGGTATTGTGTTGGTACACAATGGCGTAGACTACGAAAAATACAGGCCCCGGCGCAGAAATGTCACATGACCAAAAAAAAAAAAAAAAAGAGAGCAACAAGGTAATCTTCATTGTTTTCAGCAAACGAAAAAACATTGTTAAAATCCAAAATGGAAGCAGTGATAGTTACATTCTTGTTCGGCCTATTTTGGTCATGACTTTTCAGCGTCGGCGTATGTCTTTTTCTTCGGCTACTTCTGTACGAATAAGCTGAATATACTGGAGGTAGCACTGAGCTGAATGTATAGCTAATGATTTTTTAATCTATCATAATGCAACCATTATTAGTTCTGAAGCTAAAATGCGAAATGTAAATCAAAACATCGGAAAAAAAAACTAAATTTTGAAAAAATAAAGTTTGAAGGAAAAGTTCCCTATTGCTTCGTAAAAATGCTTATAATTAAAATATGTAACTTTGAAAATGTATTCTTCATACTTTAAAGAATGAAGAATTTAAAAATGAAAAGAAAACCTTTTTATAATTTTCACAAAAATCGCGATGTTTAGGGTGAACGATTTATTTATTTATTTATTACATGAAATTTACGTTAATTCGCTTTCTTAAGTACCGAAAGGTGCTTTATGCTTTGGCCTTGTCCGACCGACAGACCGTCCGTCCGTCCTTAACTCGATTTTCTCGGAAAGTATGAAAGATTTTAAAAATCTGTTTTCACCAATCGATAGATATGGGAAATGGCACGGACGAGTTCGAAGATGGCCGAAATCGGTACAGTGGCAACGCGCTCTAATTGTACTATTATGATACCCCCCCGAAAATTTTCCAAGTTAACATACAGGGTGAATACAAAAGTCTGAACCCCCCTTTTATTTTTTGAACCGAAGCAGATATGTTAATTTTGATGAATCCAATGAATAGGAAGTTGTGGGTTTGCCTATCCCATGGTGCACTTTTCATCATCCCAAATATGCAAATTAGGACACATTCAAAATTTATCTCAAAAACCGTAAGGGATAGAGAAAAAAACCCAATTGCAAACTTGTTCAGCATAAAAAAACAAACAAAACAAAAAAAACCCATCCAAATCGGACCAACCAATCACCCACAATCACATACTGAACTGTTTGTAGCTTACACTGCACAAGGAAAACTGAATGCTGATATTTCCACCATGTAAAGCATGCAAATCAAAAAATTAACATATATTACCATACTCACATTCACTTTCATGCGGAAAAGCAAATAAAAGGCATGTTTCAGCACACAGAAAACAGAACAATTCCAGGATGGCAAGGTACACTGTTCCGGAAATGGTCAACATGATCTTCTGCTTCGGAGAGGCAAGGAGAAACCTACATGCTGCAGTTAGGTTGTATCGAGACAGATACCCTAACGAACGCCATCCATTTCGTCAAACAATGCGTCACATTATTCAAAGATTCGAGGCCACAGGGAATGTTAATGCAGAACGAGGACAACCAAGGGCACAAGGCGACGAGGATACAACAACACTAGTTCTGGCTGCAGTTGCTGCACATCCCCACACAAGAAGCAGAGCAATTGCTGCAGATGTTGGGTGCCATCAGAGAACTGTTCTCAACATTCTACACGCACATCATTTTCATCCATACCATATTCATTGTCACCAGGAGTTACTGCCATTGGTTTATGTTTCTAGGGCCGCCTTCTGCAACTGGTTACTTACCTGCCTGGATGACAATCCAAACTTCATTCATAAGGTGTTGTGGACAGATGAAGCCCAGTTCACCAGGGATGGAGTTATCAACAGGCACAACCATCATCATTGGGCAGGCGAAAACCCACGATGTCTGCGAGAAGCAACTCATCAAGTGAACTGGAGAATCAATGTGTGGTACAATGATACTGTGGTTGGACCGTATTTTTACAAGTGAACGCTACCGGGCTGAAATTGTCAATGTGGTAGTCACAGACTTCATTGACAATTTGCCATTGGCCTCGTATCAGCGCACGTGGTTTCAGCATGATGGAGCTCCTCCACATTACGGGTTGGTCGTTCGCGAGCGTCTAAGTGAGATGTTTGGACAACAATGGATTGGCCGAGGAGCACCAGTTCGTTGGCCACCCCGCTTCCCTGATTTTACACCACTTGACTTTTTCTTGTGGGGATACTTGAAGGACAAGGTTTATGCTTCGCAGTCCGCCTCACTGGAGGATCTGGATCAACGAATCCAGAAAGCGTGCCGAGGAGTGACACCAGCCATGCTTGCCGATGTTTTGGCGTCAGTTAGGTTCCGTGCCCAATTGTGTTATGGTGCCCACGGTCGTCACATCGAGCATTTTGTTGATTAACTTGAGGGTTGTTGAGGGTTTTTTCCTCTATTCCTTACGGTTTTTGAGATAAATTTTGAATGTGTCCTAATTTGCATATTTGGGATGATGAAAAGTGCACCATGGGATAGGCCACCCACAACTTCCTATTCATGGATTCATCAAAATTGACATATCTGCTTCGGTTCAAAAAATAAAACGGGGGTTCAGACTTCTGTATTCACCCTGTATAGTAAGTAACATATCAAATCACTCGTAACGATGAGCCATGAACGAATATAACGTTATTAAATACTGTTTAGCCAATTGATAAATTCAGTTCGAAGATGGCCGAAATCAGTACAATTGCATTGGGGAAAACGCGTTAAGAGCATATAGGTTCGGCTATGCGTGTGCAGGATGCACGTGATTGTCGATTAATGAAAGGGCAGAACGGATTCTAAATCAAAAGAATTTTATTATTCGTAGGAAGCTTATTATTTATTTATTATGATAACTTAATAACTAATTAACCTTTTCACACTCTGTTTTCACCAATCCATTAATATGGGACAGAGCACGAACAAGTACGAACGTGAGATAGCCGGAATAGGTACGTGCTCTAATGGCACCTGCTCTAATTGTAACATTACGATACCCCCTTAAAAATTTCCTCTGACTAGATGTGGCATGTAATATATAAAATAAATCGTCACGTTGTCTGATGAACGAATATATAAGAGTAACTACTGATAGCAGATATTGGTCTAGTGGCAAGTGTACGTGTAAGGATATATTAAGAATGAATATAACGCGTAAATAATGATAGTGGTAATTGGTTTACTAGCACGTGCCTAATAATACCATATGATACCGTTGGAACTTTCAAAGCTAAGATATGGCATGTAATATATCAAACAACTCGTAACAACGTGTCATGAGTGAATATAACTAGTAAATAATGATAGTGGGAAATGGTTAAGTAGCACGTACCCATGCTTTGAAAAATTAGAGCCTGTTAGTGAGCTGACCGAAATGCATTTGGTGTATGGTGCTGCGAATCAACAGGGAAAAATAGCTTCAAGAATATACGCAGAGCGGTTTCCTCAACGTAGGGATCTCGCTCACACCATGTCCCAATGACTTGACCAAACGCTTCAAGACAAGCTCATTGCGTCCAAACATACCGTAACAGGCGGACTTCATTGTTGTTTTTCAGTAAAAGCTGAGTCATCAGTCATCATTCAAGTCAGACCCTTGCATGAATGGTTGCTGCAACTGAAGCAAGTGTAGCGCTATACGGGTGCGAGATAGGACACACATTGCTTAATAAAAAAACGATTAGTTTAGTATGCTCTATCTACTATATTCTTCTGCAACATGAGTTCAGAATCACCCTGTATAATCAGCTCATTGGCTGTACTGTTGCCAATGAATGTTCATGGTCCATTGGTAAGTTAGTGATATTCGTCACGCAAAATTAACCGTGGGAGATTGACCTTACAGTCGCCTGGCGTCGAAAGTATTCAATTCCTGACATATGTTGACTGGACATTTTTTTTTTATTTTGTTTTGCCAAGAAGAACCTCCCATTGTTTGTACATATAGGGTCACATTATTATGGCACTAGCTAGAAATTTATATTCCTTCCGTATTACATACTTATTCTAACCCAACCTAACATATTCTTTATTACTTCTTATGATCTTTAACGGGTTTAACGATTTTAACGGTTTTTTCTCATTTGTAACGTCATCGAATTGCCCTGCTCCTTTCTCCTTATCAATAAACGTCACGCTTTTACATTAAACTTGATAATCCAAAACATACAGCTGTATAGTTCTACCTTAAGATTCAATTTATCAAGGTTCTATATAGAGGTAAGCTGCCTTTTCAGTTGTATCCTAAAAGAAACCAGGAATAGACGGCGAAACCTGCGCTAAATTAAAGTATATTGGATGAATCATTAGGATGTTAGTTTTATTTCGTTACGAGAAATTTTTCATAAGAAAACGAAAAAATTTTGACGTCACTTCCGTAAAGTTAAAATTGTCGTACGTTACGAAAAATTCACGAAACAGTTTTTCGCTCTCGTTGCCAAATGTCGATTGCGTAACGAGATCCTTGTTCATGTACTGTTTGTGCATAGCGAGAATATCCAGCCAAAAATCCGCCATCTTAGTCGAATGCCTGCTTGGGCTTTGTTATTCGCCAATATGAGCCAATTAGCAGTCCTTTAACACTCTCAGTGATCTAGTTATGGAAAATGGAATCCCTTTGAGTACTTTTTACTCCGCCTAGAGTAATACAGCTGAATTTAGCGTACCTGCCATATTTTGTAACGTTAAAAAATCCCATTTCTGACGCTAGATGGCCTCACGGGTACATTAGTATTATATCACGTTGGTTATTTCGGTTCGCATTCGATACGAAAAAACACCACAAGTTTGCAGATTTGTCGTTAACGAGGAATTTTTACACCTGAACACTGTTTGAATATTTCGTAACTGATTTCTCGTAACAAAAAAAAACCTAACTCCCTATTTATAATCAATTATCTCATCAATAATTTAAACATCTGATGTATGGCGTAAGATAAAAGCCCTCTTACATTATGAGGTTTGTTCAATAATTTTTGCCTCCTGGTCCGTAACTTTTTTTTATTTGTTAAGTGATTTTCAAAATTCTTTTTGCATCTGATATTTACCTTTATGTAATATACTATTCACTTTTCGACATAGTCCCCATCACTTTCCACGCATTGCGCCAACGCGTGACTAGTCGGGTGAACCCGTCGGAAAGGAATTCGGGGTTATTGTCGACACAAGGATTGAATGGAATCTTTCACCTCGTCGTCAGAACGGAACTCGTATCCCTTAAGGTGCTCTTTCTTCTTTAGGAAGTGGTAAAAATCGCAAGATGCAAAATTTTTCATCTTTGAATTGTATGCGCTGCAACGCTTCTGGTTGTGGCATCGTGTGCGGGCGGGCGTTATCGTGCTGCAGAAGAGGGTCCAAGGTTGCCATTCAATCCTGGTGTCGACAACAACCCCGGAATTCCTCTCCGACGGGTTCACCGTTGGCGCAGTGCGTGGAAAGGGATGGGGACTATGCCGAGAAATGAATAGTGAGCGCATTACATAGAGGACAATTATAAGTATCAGATACAAAAAGAATTTTGAAAACCGGTTAACAAATAAAAAAGTTACGGACCAGGAAGCAAAAATTATTGAACAACCCTCGTAATATTCTTTAAAGTATATTTACCAATCTTGTATTGTAAGCCTTGTTTTTACTGTGTTTTTACCTTGTTGATTTTAATTATAAAATGAAGACAAAATCTGCTTGAATAAATTTCTTTGAATTTCAGGTGAACCGATATCTGCGGGGACTCTTCACTTCCGTGTTTCCTACAATGGAGTGCAGTTTTTAAACTACAGCTATGAATTATGCAAGAAAGTTAGAAAGATTGTCAAATGTCCAATTGCCAAAGGATTTCACAGTTTTATTTTCGATTCCAGTCTTCCACGATTTCTTCTAAGGGTAAGCAGTTATGGCCACGAATCTTTAAATTGCCTCACCATTAAATTCGGACAAATCTCGCATTTTCACTATTTTGGACGTTCTATGTTTAGCCTTCGTTTTTATACCTGGTAGGGAAAATGTACTAGTAGTTGACAGTGTACCAGTAATTGACAATTTACGATTTAAGGGCTCTCAGTAAGATACCAAGGCAAGAAAATAAACTTGTGTTGCCACCTCGTATTAAACCAAGGTTGTTAGAAGAGAAACTGGCCTATATCGGCCGATTTCTCTCAAAATCACTTGCAAATACATTCTGGGATTGTGACATCACCTGAAAGGGTTGCGGCAAGCGATCTTGTGGCTTTTAACGGAAACAAATCGGCCTCGGTGGCTCAGTGATTGCGTGATCATCTCTGATGCCCGAGGACGTGGGTTCGATCCCGGCCGAGGACGACGAGGATTTTTTCAGGGGGAAAATCCTGAGATCACGCACTTCCTTCGGAAGGGAAGTAAAGCCGTTGGTCCCGTGTAGTCGTTTGCCGGTTGCACGTTAAAGAACCCTTGCGAAGGCAAAATTTGCGGCCCCTATAACGCCGTCCTGAAATGGCCATAGCAGTTGAAAAGGATGTTAATACCAAATAAACCAAACCAAACTTAACGGAAACAAAGTTGAGATACCTGGAGTTCCATGTGCTTTTATTAATAATAAACGCAATTATTTATTACTTCTAGTCGAATATTATAATATAGAGTAGATTTATTAGATTTATTCTTTCATGGCAATAGATACGAGCAGCAGTAAATGACAATGTGCTCTTGATACGAGTGTTAAAACGCAAAATCCAAAAAGATTGCACGTACGAGAAAATCAAAAGTTAAGAGAAAATTCGAAACCTCAGAGAGAAGTTTAGAAAATAAAATATATAGAACTCGCTTCGATTTCATCTTCTTCATTCGTACCAAGTAATTAAAACTATTCAGTGGCTTCAGATTTATTTGAAGACTATAAACCACGTTGAGAACAAGTGACGAGGTGGGATACGCTTTCACTCTCTCCCATTGGAATCAGGTTAATTTTCATTATCCGAACAATCGCGCGATGACTGAATGCGACCAAGGTAAATGAATTTTTTATTAATTTAGCCATTATTTGTTAGCCTTTTACTGTGACTAAATAGAAGAGGGGTATAATCAGTTGGTTAGACGGGGGGAGGGGGCTCTTCTAATAATAAATTCATTTACCTTAGTCGTATTCAGTCATCGCATGTTTCTGCGGAGAATGAAAATTAACCCCTTTTTCCCTAACATTTTTTCAATCACACAAGTATCGCAAGTGTTTTAATTGTTTACTAGACTTAATGCTAAATGATTGAATGCTGTTACAGGTTAACCGTTTTGACGAGGTAGCCTCGTTGGCCTCGCTATTGCAGTATTTGCTTTTGTATGTCAGTGCCAACTTCTACTTGCAATTTCTGAATTTTAAACACATTCCAATAAAAGATTTATATAAAACCATGCCATGCTTTTCTTCATTTATATCGGTGATAAATAGTAGAAATAGACTAAAAAATAGGGTTTTCTCTACTATTCCCTTAAGTTTTCTATGGCGTTTGCCTGCTCTAAATCTTCCAGCTGAAATCACGCGAAACAGCCAATTACCATTCACCATCCCGATAGAGGCCATCTTCTCTTCTATCAACCTTGGTATAGTGAAACTCCGCCTATCCTCTCCCTAACTGCGATTGGTCGAAACCTAATCACAACGCCACATCGTGTTGCAAGCGTTATGAACAATTAGTTCTTTTGTTTTCTTTATAAAGATTTCTGAGGATTTCTTTGAAGAGCTTCCAATCTTGCTGATGTTTGACTTCTTCTCTGAAATTGATATTGACATTGTCAAAGTTTAACGCCACATGCTTATGGTCAGAAGAAAGGTCATCAATCGTGAAGAAACCCTTCATCAGTGAGATATCCAGCACGTCACTTATAGGGGAATGGTCATAATAGTAAGTGTCCTTCACTGGCCCTGCAGCAATGATGTCATCCTTACTTTGTATTTACCGGTATAGAATCATGCCATTGCAGTTCCGTGTTCTGGAGTTCCAGCGTGGATGTTTGCCATTAAGGTCACCAGCCAGTATAACTGTAATGTCACCATCGAAGAGTTCATCGAGATCGCTAACGTCGAGAGTATGCTTAGGTGAATTGTAGAGCGCCACGAACTTCACTTCACCAAGGGAGACGTCATTGAAGATGATGGACGCCGATTCCATACCTGCGTAAGATTTGGAGACAAATTCTTGATGTTTAATTCCATTCTTGATGATGATCGCATCTTGTAGTGTTTGGAGTCAACGATCGTTACGGTACACACAATAACCGGGTAGCTTGAAATCTCGGCTTGGCTTGAGGTATGTTTAACAGAGGAAAGCAACGTCAATTTCCTGCTTCAACAGAAAGTTGTGAAACTCTATACGCTTTCGGGGAAACCCCCCTAGCGTTCCATATCATGCACCGAAGTTCAACTTTGTTGATCTCAGTAGTATGTCATGTAATTATGATGAAATTAGTTAGTCTTAAGGAGCCCACTCAACTGTGGGTAACGTTTGCCTAGATTTGTAAACAAATGACATATTTGTCCAATTTGATTATACATACCTTGTAGGTCCTTAATGTGGAGACCTTTTTCCTCCGGCTTAGACACTGCAGCTGCAAAGGATTTGTCCGCGGTCACTTTGGAACTATGCATCCTTTTAACCTGGGGATATTTTGGACATTTTGTATAGCTTTAAGTTTGCTGTCCTCCACATCTTAAGCGCTTTGGGGGGGTCTTGTCCTTTTATCTAGGGTCAGTCTCCTGACTGGTGGGCCTCTGCGCATTTGTTGCAACGAGGGTCTTCTGTGCAGCCCATGGATACCTGTCCGAAGCGCAGGCAGTTGTAACACTGTAGTAGCTTCTTGTTCCCTCGGAAGACTTCTACTAGAATGTTAGTGGACCTATACGATAGTCTTCAATGACTGGTTATGTTCGCTATTGGGGAGCAGAACCAAAACCATAGGCATATCTATTGATCCTTTGGCTTTCCTAAGTCGGATTACCTTTTCCGGGAAGTAGTTAGCTCTTCTTAGGTCTTCTTGAAGGTTTTCTAGATCGTGCGTAACATCAACATTTCGAATAACGAACTTCAACACCTTCTCGGACTTCAGTTGATGGTGCTGAATTTTCAAAATATCGTCAGCTTTGATACCAGCGACGATCTTCTTATAGATAACTTCGTCTAGACATTTTACTTTTACTGTCTGTGTTCTGCCTGTATGCATTATGATTTTTTCTAGAGTTACATTCTTCTTAATCTCGTCCAAAATTTCTTTAAGGGGCTTGGTGCTGACACGTCTAGTGGCCCCTCTGTTCATTTGCTGTGTCAGTTGCTCCACAGTAGCACGCCGATTGGTCTGGTTGAGTGCGTATGATAATTGTTGGGACATGTGAACTTTTACTTACCTTTTGGCTGATATTTTTGGCCGAGTCCTTTTGTCCATTTCTGCTGCGTTTTTCTCTGGCAGCAGTAAAAACTTCTTCATTGACGTTGGCGATCTTTTACAAATTATCTAACCTCGTCTCTTTCCTGGACTTCTTATTTTTCGCGTCAATCCAAGGGTTGCCATCAAGAGTAAGGTCATCTTCTGTTTTACTTTTGCGACTGGGGTCGTCCATGCTCCCACAAAGTACCGGTGGCAATGAGGCGTCCATGTACTCCTCCTCCTTCTCCAACTCAGGTGTTGGTTTAATATTGGGACTGGCAGCCACGGACTTGGTTGCAAGAGCATTCTTAAGCAGTGAATCGAATTCTTTAAGTAAAACAACCTTTGTTCTTGAAATTTCTTATCTATTTCTGTCATCAATTGTTGGCATAAATCATTCTTTAGTCCTGCCTGCTTTTCACTGATGATGGCATCAAATACAGCAAAACGCTTGTCTCTGGTGATGACGTCATTGTAAACGAACTCGTGGGAGAACTCTCCTTCATTTGGCATCCTGAAGCTGCTATTGGTAACCTGGTTGGATGTTTAAAAGAAACAGTCGTCCTTAAAAGGACGTACCTAGCTCTAAAGAATAAAGTCAGGTTTGCGAAAAAATTAATTCTACGCCACGGACCCAGAAGGAAAATGAGCGTCTTGATGTACTGATTTACGGGAATATTAATTTCAACGCCAGGGACCAGCACATAAGACATAACAGAAGGTGAATATCGCCCTGAAATGAGAGCAATGAGATGATACCCGAAATGAGAGTAGGAGAACTATTCCGTCCTGATCGTCCAAAAAAAATCAAGCTAGTACGAATATCTCGAGAAGTCCATTTCAAATCAAAAAAGCATCCACTATTTTTTGCAAGCTACGGTATTTAATATTGCTAAAATTAGCCCTCACAACTAATTTCAGGGGTGGGCGGGGGCAACTTTGAAATTTTAAAAGGAGAGATATTCGCACTAGTTTGACTTTTTTGCAATTATAAAAGATTTTAAAAATTTATGGGTAATATTAATGTAATTTTTTCCGTAGATTCCGAATTTGCAAAAAAATTGGGGGTTCCTATTTGAAGCTTCAAAATTTCCCCCACCCCCTACGAGGATGCTGGGGGCTAATTTTGGCAGTATTAAATATAATTCAAAAAAATATTTGAAACATGCCTTTCATTTGCTTTTCCGCATGAAAGTGAATGTGAGTTGGTAATTTATGTTAATTTTTTGATTTGCATGCTTTACACGGTGGAAATATCAACATTCAGTTTTCCTTGTGTAGTGTGACTGTTTGTAAGCTATAAACAGTTCACCACGTGATTGTGGGTGATTGGTTGGTCCGATTTGGATGATTTTTTTTGTTTTGTTTGTTTTTAGGGTTCCGTACGTCCGAATGAAAAACGGAACCCTTATAGGATCACTCCTGTGTCTGTCTGTCCCGGTGTCACAGCCAATTTACTCCGAATCTACTAGACCGAATAAGTTGAAATTTGGTACACATATGTATTTCTGGAACCCAAACACGGACGTGTAACGTAAAAAAATGAATTTTGAATATGAAGATCACTTTTGAGGGGCAAATTAGAAAACTAAAAAAAAAACTTTTGCAAACTGTATCGTCTGATATATCAAATGAAAGGGCTTAATGTGAGGATGTCCAATATATTTCTTTTATAATTTTTAAATAAATAGTTTTAAAATTATTTAAGAAACAAAATGAAAATTGACCATCCCCCCCATTCCCGAATCAACTGGACCGATTAAGTTGAAATTTGGTACACATATGTATTTCTGTGACCCAAACACGGACGTGTAACGTAAATAAATGAATTTTGAATATGGGGGTCACTTTTGGGGGGCAAATTAGAAAATTAAAAAAAAAAGTTTTGCAAACTGTATCGTGTGATATATCAAATGAAAGGGCTTGTGGTGGGGGTCTCAAATGTATTTTTTTATAATTTTAAAATAAATAGTTTTAAAGTTATTTAAGAAACAAAAATGGAAATTGACCATTCCCCCCACCTTATCTCCGAAACTACTGAGCCTAAAATTTCGAAAAAAATACAGAAAATAGTTCTTTGCTTATAGATTACTGGAAAACCTATAAGAAGTCTCTGATCTTAAAATAACATGGTAAATCTCTCAATATTGTGCTATCGATCAGTATCTTCAGCTATTCCTGAAACTGAAACTGAAACTGTTTTGTTCAAAATAAAAATTAGAAATTAAAAAATATAAATATAATGAACGTAAATACATTAGAAATAAAAGACAAATATAAAATAAATGAGTTGTTTTTCAATAGTCATCTTATATATAAAATGCTAACTTCTCCTGCTCCATAGTGCCAAATAATCCAACCTTTATTGTTTCCAACAAACGAAAAAACATTGATTGTTAAATTCCGAAAAAATACTGATGTTATAGTTTTTTTTTTACTCGCAGCCAACGTTACCTAGCTTTTATAATATATCTACTAGAAGAGGTACCCGGCGTTGCCCGGGATAATTACACAGAACAATCTCAAAAAAATTAAATTATAACTCCCAATTGGTTAAATAATAACTCAATCAATACAACACAGAGCAAAGGGACTATGCATTCTACGAAAAATACAAAAAACAGGAATTCTAGGTGATATAGCGGGACCAGATAATTTAGACTCAAATTTTTTTGCTCTTGACGTAAAAGCTCTTGCTCTATTCGAAACTCCCTTTGCTCAGATGTTTCAAATGCCCGTATAGCTTTTTCTGTTTTAGTTGTTTCTCTTAAGAATACTCGTTCTTAGAATAAATTAGAAATTAAAAAATATATATATAATGAACGTAAATACATTAGGAATACAAGACAAATGTAAAATAAATAAGTTGTTTTTCAATGATCATCCTGAATGTAAAATGCTAACTTCTCCTGCTCCTTGTCCGTGTCCATAATTGCCACAGTCTTTTAATCACTGGCGGCTAGCGACACGGCAGAACATGACGTCATGGCGAAAAATGGAAGGGAGAGCGCAGTTTTTCAGAAGTTTTTCTATCAGCTTTTCTGCAGAAAAGACTTTCGCACAGGCCTTTTACTATCTGGCAGGCCGTGTTTAAATTTAACAAACTTTTACCACTCTCGGCGCTTCGCGCCTCACGTCGGCCCTGCGGGCCTCATTCAATGAGGCTCATTGGTCAGTTTTCCGTTACTCGAACGCCTTCGGCGTTCTGTGTACGACGTCCCCCTCCGGGGGTAATTAATTGATATATACCCCAACCTATTTGGTTACAGGGGGCAGTTGGTGTCCTCTCGGCCGGTTACAGGAACTTGCCATGAAGTCATGTTCCACCGTGTTGCTAGCCGCTTCTTTTTAATCCCCTGGTCTGTGCACAGCACGGTCTATAAATATTCATGGTCATCGAGCTCCATTGTTAAAATGAAGCTAAAGTTTCTAGCTCCCGGTAGGGCAGGAACTCTATTGAAAAGTGGCGCTGCATGTATAATCTGCCCAACTGCGCCTGCAGCGCCACCCTATCAGCAGAGAGAAACTTTACTTTCGTATTCAGTTTCAATGAAAATCTCTATCGCAGGTTGCGGTCGGAAATAGTGCGATCTATGGGGCACCTGGCGCGATTTGTTTTCCTTAGCTTCTCTAAACAATGGAAAATGGCCGAAGCTCGATGACCATGATTATCTATAGACCGTGGTACCACGGCCTCCTAGATACTACTAGGCTTGAACAAGACGTCAATAATGTATTGTTAAAGCACTAAGATTGTGACGTTGAACTAACTTCTGTAATAGCACCACCAGTTTGACATAACAATGTTTTATCTTTTCCATGTTCAGGCCTAGAAGGCCATGGTGGTGCACAGGCATTGAAATCCATTGTTTTAGTCCAACAATTGGATTCCTGTTTTTACTGAAGAGTCGTTTTTTGCCCCCTCTCTTGAATGAATTTGGCTACAGCTCAAACTTAACAATGCATTCTAACGATCGCACTACGTAACAAAACTGTCAGGTAATGTTACTTATTTGTTGCTGAACACGTAATAGTAGCTGACAGTTTTGTTCTATACAAAAGCCTTGCTCCGAATTCTATTGTTGTAACTTGAAGCAAATTGGGAAGCTTCATGCCCAGAACTATCATGGCCAAAAGTGAGTGAAGTTGATGCAAAACACATGGCTAAACACGAGAGTAGCTGATTAATAATTCTTTCACACGCTTTTCACGGAGTGATAAGTTTATCTTTTCGTTTACTTTGTATTTGAAGTATTTTATTATATTTTATAAACAATTTTTCGATCATGGTTTCAATTTCAATTTCGTTTCGATTGTCTTTCAGTTACGTATTTTTGATTTATTTTTGTGGAATCTTTTTCTTGTCTATTTGTACAGTTGTACGCAGTTTAACTTTGAGGAATTCCTAAGGCCCAAAATCTTCAAAAACAAACCAGCCACACAGCTAATTACTCCACGGCTCACTCTTGCCCAGAACTGTCATGGCTCAATTTGCTTCACTTTCTGCCGCTGTTAACAATAGGATTCGGAGTCTATCTTTGGCTAAGGTCAAAAACTCTCACTGGTGAGAAGAGTTAGCATTTGGTCGGTCAGAAACGCCAGTTAGTACTGTCATAATAGTAAAAAATCTCTTTTACTATTATGGTGCTGCTATGCCTAACCGGTTAGTCTAATTGTCCTCGTCGAGAAAAAAGACGGTTAGCCCAGTGAGAAATTACGTCATCATTCTCTCACCGGTGAGGATTTTTGACCACAGTCTTTAATATACGTCATTGGTCTTTAGATATTCATGGTCATCGAGCTTCATTGTTAAAATGAAGCTAAAGTTTCTAACTCCCGGTAGGGTGGGAACTCTATTGAAAAGTGGCACTGCATGTACAATCGGCCCAAAGACGCCTGCAGCGCCGCCCTATCGACAGACAGAATCTTTACTTTCATTTTCAGTTTCAATAAAAAACCTCTATCGCAGGTCACGTTCGGCCCTGGTGCGATCTATGCGGCACCAGGCGCGATCTGTTTTCCTTAGCTTCTCGAAACAATGGAAAATAGCCGAAGCTCGTTGACCATGAATATCTATAGACCGTGCTCTTCAGTAAATACAGCAATCCAATTGTTGGACTAAAACAATGGAAATTAGTGCCAGTGCACAGACAACACCACCTAGACAGAAGGCCTGCGCACAGAAACGTCATACATTGTTACATCACAAGAAAGTGGTTATTGTTAATCGTATTTCTACCAATAATAAGCCCTAAATTTGGCCGTTTGATGATGACGCAGCAATATATACAGTTTCTGTGCGCAGGCCTTCTGTCTAGGTGGTGTTGATACAGACCAGGGGATTATAAGACTATGATAGTGCCGAGCAATCCAACCTTTATTGTTTCCAACAAATGAAAAAACATTGTTAAATTTCGAGAAAATACTGATGCCATAGTTTTTTTACCATAGCCAACGAGAAAGACAGGCCTGGGCCAACACCTTCTAGACACAAGGCCTCGGCACGGAAGACTAACGTCAAACAGTAGGCAGCAAGGCCAGCTTTAAATACAGGCCAGGGCAGTCGAAAACAATGTAAAAGGTGATTTTCAACTGCCCCGGCCTGTATTTATTGTTGGCCGTGCTGCCTACTGTATGACGTCAGAGTCTTCCGTGCCGAGGCCTTGTGTCTAGAAGGTGTTGCCTGGGCACTCAAAAGTCACCTGACTATAGTAGTCTGAGCAACAATCCAACTTTTATTGTCTCCATCTCGGATTTTAACAATCGGTGTTTTTTTCGTTTGTTGGAAACAATGAAGTTTGGATTGTTGCTCAGACTACTGTGGTCAGGTGACTTTTGAGTGCCCAGGCCTGTCTTTCTCGTGGGCTACGTTTTTTACTCGCAGCCAATGTTAGCTACGTTTTTTAATATATCTATTATTATTAAAAAGAATTCGCACTAGATTAAATACAGTAGGAAAATCAAATTAAAATCCTAAATAAGTAATTTTACCTATCTTAAATTATTAAATTTAATTTAATTTTTATTTAAATTTTAATAAAAATCAGTTGCGAAATGTGTGGTACTGCATTGCCAGAACGATGTTAATTAAAAAATCGTTACTGTATTCGCAAAGTCGAACGGTCGGTCAATTCTTCAGGTTTTATTTATAGATAGTCTAAGGGGTGGGCATTGTGAATGCCTCCAATTCAAAGCACCGAAAAGATTATTATAGCAGGAGGCTTCACTATTAATTTTAAGGACAAATCAAAAAATGAAATATCAGAATACCTTCTATCACTCGGTCTTACTCCACGTATTCAAGAATATACAACAAGACAGAATTCAGCAATAGACAATATATTCAGAAATTTCCGTCTACATTCCTGTACCATACATACTTTCTTTTACAAATTTGGGTCAGATTTAAAAAAAACACATGATAGATAACATATTCATCGTACGGAACCCTCTCCACGCGAGTTCGACTCGCACTTGACCATTTATTATTTTTATGCTGAACAAATTTGCAATTGGGTTTTTTTCTCTATCCCTTGCGGTTTTTGAGATAAATTTTGAATGTGTCCTAATTTGCATATTTGGGATGATGAAAAGTGCACCATGGGATAGGCCACCACCACTTCCTATTCATTGGATTCATCAAAATTGACATATCTGCTTCGGTTCAAAAAATAAAAGGGGGGTTCAGACTTTTGTATTCACCCTGTATAAAGCAGGATAAAAATAGCAAAACAGTGATTGGTGGACTCACAAGCCAAATGAACAACACAAAGAATAACAAATCAAAGTAATTATATAAAAACAAGAAAATAAAGCAATAATGATTGGTTACTTCATGACGATATACAATTTCTACCAGTTTGACGTTCTATAAAGTCATTGACAATGTCAAGGATCGGATTATTTTCGAAACCAGTTGATTATTTAAGTTTTCTTCTCGGTTAATTTTCCTGTTTCTTCTGATTTCCAAAGCTTCATGGCTCAAAATCTTCTTATGGTCTTGCTCTAGCTTGATTAGAGACATTATTTCTTGAATAGGTTCAAATTGGTGTTTCATTTTTATGAGAAGGTCAGCGAACGCTGATTTCCCGTCATTGTTCATCCATGATCTTCTGTATTCGCTGAACCGTTCCATAAATGTCCTTTTTGTGGAACTAATGTAAAAAATCCCACATGTGGGGCAATACTCCACATGCTGTGTATTCCTTGTTAAAGTCCACATGCTGTGTATTCCTTATTGCTTTTTCTAGACCCTTTATTTGAGATATTTCCTGTCAGAGATCTGAGTAAACCAACAGTTTCGTCCTGATATCGCGAGATTAAGAGGGGAAGACGAACCTCGCAATGGACGGCCAGCTGATGCAGTTACGCCGAAAAACATCCGTGCTGTGTCAGATAAGATCGCAATTGATAACCAGGTAACATAATTCCGGATTAAAGCAAGCTTAGTCATCGGATCATCAGCGTTTAAAACAATCTTGCATGACTACATGCTGCTCAGGAAGGTTTCTTCACGATGGATCCGTTGTTTGTTGACCCAAGAGCAGAAAGCACTCCGTACGCAGTGGTGCCAAAAAATGATCGAAAGTTTCAAAAACGGGGCATCTAAAAGTGTCAGCGACATCTGACAGGTGGCGAAACATGGCTCTATCATCACGAGCCCGAATCTAAGTAACGATCCAAACAGTGGCTCCCCAAGGGCAAGAATCACTACAGAAATGCAAACGCTCTCGGAGTGGTGAGAAGTTGTGATGGCAATTATCTTCTTTTCCATTGGCCATGGGTGCACTCTTGTGCTTGAAAACAAAAGGACGGTTACTGCAGAATAATATGTGACATCCTGCGTGCCAAAAGCCCTAGAAAAGTGGAAGAAGAAGCGTCCGAAGACCAGAACAAGGGATTTGTTGTGGCATCATGACCCCAGCATATGCCGCCGTTAAGACAATTGAGTTTTTCTGTGAAAATCGGATCAATATGTTGACGCATCCTCCAGATTGGCACCTTGGGAGTTCTTTTTGTTCCCCTTAATCAAGAGGAACCTCAGGAGGTTCTATTTAGACAGTAACGATGACATTCTAGCAGGGTATAACGACTACATTTTGGAGTTCAATCCTCAGTACTGGAAAAAATGCTTGTCTGGCGTGTTCAGGAGGATGAAACTTTGTATAAAGGCCGAGGGAGAGTACTTCGAAAAGTACAAAAAGATACGTCTTCATAAGATGCGTGCAGCGTTCCTGGCTAAAAACTTTTAGAGTACCCCTTATATATTTGTCAATTTCCAGGAGAATTCAGACCTTTGTGAATGCCAAAAGTGGTCAAGTGAAGATTACGTCTTTTTACTAGTCGCTTTTATATTTTTGTCCAACCCTTGCATATTTTCTTACTTTTTTGATTTAAATAACTTAATAAAATATATGTTCCGTTCGTTTTATTTCTAAGCTTTGCTTTTTTTTATGTGCAGGGAACGTACGAAGTGGAAGGATGGGGCGAGGACATCAAGGGCCGGTCGATAGCGTGCCTATTAGCCACCATCAAGCTTTGACTCTCCTTTTTTCCATAGACAGTAAAAAGAGATTAAAGAAATGTTTTAAACGTTTTATAAATTATTTTCTCTCTGTAATTGCATACACAATTTTTGTATATAATATGTAAGAAAGTAAATTGATAAAAGCTAAGTTTTCTAAATACTGATAAGTGAATAAGTAAGGAATGTGAATAGAATTTACGTAAGAAGTGGAACAACTATATTTATTATCACCGAGCTATTAAAACTAGTTTTGCAATACAGTTCACATAGACGGCAAAAAGTTTTAAGAAAATAGAAAACGGATGATGAACTAGATGGTGTTATTATTAACATTCGATGATCAATATTTAACCATATGGAAATTAAGAGGTAAAATATTAAAAGGTGTACTAGTAGGTACGGCCGAGGCTTGAGCATAAAAATATCCAGTAGGGTAGTTTTTGATTTTTGGCCTTGATTAACCATCATCACGGTAAATAAGCCACAAAGAAGAAGCAATTACAACAGAATAAAATCTTGTAAACATTCCAAGGAGGAGTTTAAACTGTGAAACAGAATTACATTTATGCATTTATTAACAAGAAATTAACCCTCCCACCCCGAGTAGAATAAGGCAAGTAACAGAGCCTGCGATCATCTGTTTTTACCCATTTTCTGCACTTTTTACCTTCTCCCAAGAGTTTTAATAAAAAATTGATTTTCTTGAACGTAGTGTGTAGAAAATGTAAAAAAGTCATCTTTTTCCCTTTCTCATCATTTCCGATCAAATGATATATCACATACTTATATTGCCATAGTTCTAAAGACCAAGCGACTGCCACCCCCGCAACTCTATCTCAAAAATGTAGAAATTATAAAGGGGGCCAGACGGACATTATAAAACCAATAAATAGCACTTAACAAATTTGTGTGGGGGGAAAAAAACGACGTGTATGATCTTAAGTTTTTGTTTTCAACAATTGCGAAACCTCACGTGCAAATTGAACAATAGGTTGCAAGTGTTGCATCACGTGAGAAAGAACGATAGCTCGCGCTTCGAAGCTCTGCGAGTGATCGCTTCGCCCAAACAACAAAATGGAGTCAACGAAAAAGGAACAGAGAGCAGTAATTCGTTTTATGACATGTGAAGGAGTTTCAGTTTATGAAATTCATCATCGTATGCAGAACGTCTATGGAAATGACTGCCTAACCTTCACTCGTGTTTGGGCATGGAGTTAGAGGTGTTCGGAGGGACGGTCATCATTGCAAGATGATCAACGCTCTGGACAAGCAAACCGCGCCATCACGGATGATTCCAAAGCCAAAATTGACGCTGCCTTAAAGGAAAACAGAAGAGTGACAATCGATGTCGTGGTTGCTAAAACTGGCCTTAGTCGTGGATCTGTTCACTCCATTATCAGGAACCATCTGCACTACAGAAAAATCTGTGCACAATGGGTCCCGCGCATTTGACATCAGAACAACTTGGAGTTCGAATGGACATGTCCCTGCAACATAATAGGAAGCAGAGTTTTCTCGACAGAGTCGTTACAGGGGATGAAACTTGGTGCTTTCATTTCCAGTCCGAAAGCAAACGTCAAAGTTGTCAATGGAAGCATTATGGGTCTCCACCACCGAAAAAATCAGAAGGAAGCGCAAACAGCACGGGGAAGGTGATGTTGACCGTGTTTTTTGATCGCAAAGGCCCGATTTTACTGGACTTTCTTGAAAAATGCACCCCAGTTAACGCAGCACGATGTGGGGAGACATTGAAGGCACTGCGCGCGGCCATCAAATGCAAGCGTCCTGGACTTCTTACAGAAGGAGTGCTTCTTTTCCACGACAACGCGCGTCCTCACACCTCGAAAGCAACGGTAGGCCTCATCAAAAACTTCAACTGGGAAGCAATACAGCATCCACCTTACAGCCCTGACTTATCCCCATGTGACTTTCACGTGTTTGGGGTAGAGAGCTTAAGGGCCAGTTCATTATCTACCTTCTCAGCTGAGATTTTTCAACTGAATGTTCAGCAACAATACAGTGACATTGTTGTAACCAAGTGTTTCTCATTTCAACAATGTAAGTCCATTATTACTAAAGACTCAGTTGAGAAGACTCACTTGAGAAAGTAGATAATGAACTGCCCCCTAAGTGTCTCAATGATTTATTTATTTATTTGTTATTTTGCAAGCAACAGGCTATGAAAGCCCAATAACAGCTTATAAAAATAAAAATGATAAGTAATACAATATAAAAAAGAATAAATATAATATTATTAAATATAAATAAGGAAAATGATCATATAAATGCAATATTTCAAAACCATTTTCAACATCGTGATTATAATTAAAAAAAATTGAAATTATACAGTAATAAAAAAAAACGTAAAAATATTAATCAGTAAACCAAGGTAAAACATCATAAGATGACTGTTATATTTTTAGCAATAGTTTGCTTATATTGATTATAACTCATAAAATTTAGATCAATTATATCAGACATGATGTTTACAGAACTTAAATATTCTATAAAGAGGGAGATATTCTAGTAATTTTTTTCTTTGGGAAAGGTAAATAAAATGTGTCGTTGTTCTTAGAATTTAACTTAGATACACGTAGATTAACAGAATTTAGAAATTTTGAAGAATAAGTTATACATTGCTTGGCAATTGCTAAGGAACATGCGCATTCCGTTATTTATGGGCGCTGGAAAATAATGCAGGACGCGTCAAAACATTGGTTGCTACTGTGTTGTTCGATTTGCATAATTTGAATAAAAGTCATGTGTCCAATGAGCTGTGGTTCAGTGAAAATCAATAGCCGTAAGTGTTAGGGCGAATACACATGCAGGTGTTTTGCGAACACTACTGTAAATTTTCACAAATCGTCTGCAGAAGGCCGCAGAGACGTCATTTGAGTGATTACGATCGTGGGCGAGCTGTTGAACGGCTTGAGGCAGGGTAAAGTGTGACTGAAGTTGCGCGAACAATAGGCGTTGCGAAAAGTGTTGTTTCTCGTTTGAAAACTGCTGCTGCCACCAGAGGATCCTCTTTACGTGTGCATGGGGGTGATCGTCGAAGGAGCACAACCGCTCGGGAGGACCGTAGCATAGCCCTTTCAGCAAAAAGAGGAAGAAATCAGACACCTCCACAAATAGCCGCAGATCTTGCCGCTGCTACAGGCACTCATGTTTCTGCCAGAACCATTTCCCGTCGGTTGAATGATGTTGGGCCGTATGCACGGAAGCCTGTCAAATGCATTCCACTATCTCCGCTCCATCGACGGAAGAGATTAGAGTGGTGTAACGAGCATCGTGCTTGGGGCGAACAGGAGTGGTCCAGTGATTTTCTCCGACCAGTCTCGGGTCACTATGCAGAGTGATTCTGGGCATCAACTGATCTGGCGTGAAAAGGGAACTCGTTATCACCAACAACAACGTTCGGGAAGTGCAACGTTTTGGTCAAGGAGCCATGGTGTGGGGGGCATCATGCATGATGCCACAACACTCCTTTATATCTTTGCAGGAGGGTCTGTTACAGCAGCACGGTATTGCAGGGAGATTCTTCTGGATCACGTTCGTCTTTTCCATGGAGCAGTTGGTCCAGACTTTGTGTTCATGGACGACAATGCCCGTCCACTCAGGGCGAACATGGTATAGGATATTCTTGAGACTGAGGATATTAAGCGTTAGCAGTGGCCCGCATACTCCCCGGATCTCAATCCTATAGAACACAAACGCTGCAGGAACTGACAACGCTACAGGAAGAAAGGGATAAGATTCCGACTGTTCTTCTCAACAGTCTGGTAGGAAGCATGCCAAACAGATGCAAAACATGCATTGCGGTTCGAGGAGGCAATACTCACTACTATGTGTCTCACATTTCAAACCAGCGACAACCAACCAACATTTTTTTAGTCAGTCTTTGATGCTTCATGATACCTCTTCTGGTTTTGCCATTATGTTCGTTTCCTTAGTTCAATTCCATGCCATTTTGTGTTCATAAAGTCATTGTAATACGTCTACTGAAGTTTTGGTAACGTTTATTTCTTGGGACAGTATTTATTGACAACAATGTTGCTGTTTCTTAGCAATTGTCAAGCAGCGTATTACTGTATAATTTAAAAAAGTAACAGAGATCAAGTATAATTCGTCTATTTATTAATTTATCACATTTAAAAACATTTCGGAGACTAGACATATTAGATCACGTATTAGACATATATCTGTTATTATTAAAAAAGTAGGATGAGAAAGTCTAAAAAGTGTACGTAAGAAATCTAACTGTACTTTTTCTAAACATAATTGTATTTTAACATGATAAGGAGACCAAACAACAGAGGCATATTCTAATGTAGATCTGTGGTATTAAAAAGGAAAATGGAAAAGCCAGCATTATTGAAACTTATAATAATAAAATAGGAAGCTCGATTGGCCTTAGAAGTTAAAAAATAGATGTGATCAACAAAACTTAATTTGGAATTAAAAATGTCATTGGTAAACATTTTGTAGGGGACCAGTGCTCGCAGCGAAGGTGTCACGTGGTTTTCGCCAAGAAAAGGGATCGGAAGAGAGAGAGAAGAGAGGTGACGTCAGCAGGCGAGCTGACGCCGAACTCGTCATCCCGAAGGCTACACGTAAGAGGGAGCGTGAGGAGCGAGAGAGGACGAGACGGAGCGAGAGCGAGCGGAGGAAAAAGAACGAAGGCGGAGTTGGAGCGAGTGGCAGACACGAAGGACGACATCGTCGGCAGATAGCACGATATATGAGAGACGTCTCCGACAATGGCATGCTACAAGTGGAATCCAGGGGAACGTTAGACGACAGCGGGAAGGACGAGGCGACAGCATTGAAGGCGGTCGGCGAGCAACACGCCGACGAGAAACGACAGCGGGCAGCAGCCGACGAGCGCTACCGAGAGGCTGACGAATGGCACAAAAGACTGGAAAAAGCCATTGAGCGGTTTATTGAACTCATAAGCACGCCTTCCCACGCCGTAGAGAACGTCGTGAGTTCCGACAGACCTTCCCCGCCCGTGAGCGAGCAAGCGAGAGACGACGGACGAAACCAAGAGCGGCGAAGCGCTGAAACGTGTCGTCGTCAAGCTGCTGCACGAGACGGGAGGCGGTTAATCAGTTGTTAATCAGTTAATCTTTAGGCAGTTGTTGCAGTCTACATGTTGTCGGAGTAAGTAATCTCTCCTTAATTTACTCCTTAATTCCTGCCACGGTGCTGAGTGAATTTCGAACAGTATTTCACCCCGACGCAAATGAACTCGTGGAAAATGACGAGGCCGTGTGCATTTTTCCTTTTTCAGTTGGTGCCTATGTCATAAGCGGTACAGGGGGAATCATGCCACGACCCTCGTCCTCTTTTCCTTAATCATTCCCTTTAAACTACTTGGACATTACTCACCGGACTTGTCTTATGAATCCTAATTTATCGACTTGGGCACTATTTTCAGTATAACAAATCATTCAATCACGTGACGCAACGATCTTTATTTTGCGGTGATTTTTTTTTTTCCTGAAAGCACTAAACAGAGACGAGGCGTACTTCGACTTGTGATAGCTCTTTATGCGGCATGTGCAATTTTGCTACCGTCAGTATAACCTCGTATTAACTCTATCATTTGTATTCGTTCTAAGGTGTGTGCCGTAAACGTTCGACATAAGTTGCCAGGTACAAAACGGCAGGATTCCGACAGCTTCAATAGTCAACGTTAGTAACTACCGACAAGTGATAAAGTGCGTCTTTTGTGGTGTTGCTCAAGGTACAGTTCAATTGTAAGAATCGATATAATTGCGACAGTAAAACTCCAGAGTGTGTTAATGGGCTCATAATTAAGTCAAAGAAATTGGCGTTACAAAGTGTAGCAGTTTTTTTTTTTGTATGCGTGAAAGTGTACCTCGTAAGGGCTTACCTACCCTTAACATGTGAAAATAATTTAGTTTCCAAAGTGATTTTTGGTCGAAAAGTAAAAGTGCATCCTATCCATCGCTATTGATACATGCAGTGTAGTGTGCTTATTTTTGGTGAGTGTGACGAAAAGAAAAAGGGGCGTCAACCTCTAATGCGTTTGAGGCAAAAGGAGCCTTAGACGTCTCTAGTTTATGCCATTTCATTATTACTGGAGTAGTAGTGTGCTTCGGCGTAGCGAGTCTACAATACCTACGTCTTCTTATTCGTGTGCGTCCACAACTCGACGGGAATTGCTGAAATCAACTCTTCAATTGTGTCCAGCATCCAGTCTCATCTTCAGATCTTCGCCAGCGGCGAACTTCATCGTATAGCATCAGGTGTTGCATCCAAGACGGGCAACGACCATATAGACGAACTATCCTGCTTCAAGCTCTAGTGCGGAGAAGTCTTTCCACTGTGCAATCTTTAATTTTCTTACTAACTTTAAGCCTTATTTTATGACGAATAAAGATTTATTTTCTTTATCAAAAACTTTGTCGTTCTTTCTCTTTGTCACGATCACTCTGCAAAAATCCACGTGACAGAAGGCTTTATGAGCCTCTGGTAGGACCAGTACGTCCATACGCGTTTGGCGTGCGCGACGACCCGTATTCGGGGAAAAGGGGTTCTGATGGTTGCGGGAAGACTGTTCCAGAACAACACACCACTTTGGCCTCTGATTTTCTGAAAGACGGGAACCTGAAACTAGACAGAAACAAATTAATGAAGAGACAAACCTTCAAGATGAAGATAGCAACAACCACTACCCTCGCAGAAGGATGAAAAGAAATTTATTAGTCTACCCTACAACAGGAAATTGACAAGAGGCCTGGACAGGATATGTAAAATGTTTGACCTCCAGGTAGCATATAAAAGCGGCCATACACTAAGGCGACTTCTTGGCATCACAAAAGACAAAATAGAGACACCAGAGAAATTCGGGTTTTATGAAATCCAATGGGGAACCTGTGACCTTAAAATATAAGGCATGTTCAAATGAAAATGATTCGGGCTGTAGCGCGCGAGCACGTGAGTGCGCAGACACGAGACAAACTGGTGATTGTTGACGCATCGCCTGCTTGTTCTGATAAGCACTGGTGTGGGAAGTTACGTTAGGCTTATGCTCGTATTTTGTTTGTGTTACAATGTACCCTCCTATTAAATTTCTGTCCAAAACTGACCAACGAGCGGTGATAATGTTTCTGACAGCAGAGGACATTCCACCAGTTGACATTCATGCTCGGATGTTGAATGTTTATGGAGAAGCATGTGTTTCGAAGCAACCGTGGTGCGTTGGGTCAAAATGTTTCATGATGGTTGTGTGGAAACAGGTGATAAACCTCGTCCGGGCCAAGCAAACGTGGTCACATCGTTCAATAGAAGGCAGACATGGATAAGTCAATTCGTGAGGACAGGCGGATCAGCATACGGTCACTTGCGAAGGATCACATCGTTAGTATTGGGTCTGCATATGCTGTAGTGAAAAGCCTGGGATATGGCAAGGTCTGCTGTCAGTGGCTACCCCGAATGCTCACGGAAGAGCACAAAGGGCTACGTTTCGGCTGCTGTTTGGATCATCTGGAACGTTACAGTCGTGAGGGGCAAGCGTTTTTGAAGAAGATTATTGCGTTAGATGAGACTTGGTGCCATTATTGGGAACCCTCCGGGAAGGTATCCACAACGCAGTGGAAGCATCCATCGTCACCACGGCCCAAAAAATTCATTTCGCAAAGTTCGGCCGGGAAGGTTATGCTTAAGTGTTTTATTTTATTCCGACGGTCCTCTGCTTTTGGAGTTTATGAAACCCAAAACCCGTATTAATGCTGTCGCGTACACCAAGACACTGCAGAATTTGCGTCAAGCTGTGAAAAACAAGCCTCCTGGTAAGCTCAGTGATGGGGTGATCCTCCTCCAGGACAATTCTAGACCACATGTTGCGAGACTGGTGCAGGAAGCAATAACCAAACTGCGGTGACAAGTTCTGCCATACCCTCCTTATACCCTGGATCTCCTACCATGTGAATTTCTTGTGTTTAGTCCTTTAAAGAAGGCACTGAAAGGTCGACGATTCGCCAATGATGAGGAGGTTAAGGAAGCTGTTCAGGTGTGGTTCAGAGAGCAGCAGAAAACAGACTTTTTTTGTGGATGGTATTAGCCGATTGATGCCCCAGTTGGAGTCCTGTATTGCGGCAGGTTGACATTTTTTTAGGACTGCGCGTCTATAATAGTGACTATAAAATGTTCTGTTTTCATATAAACAAAGGTCAATATTAATACTTTCTTTTAATCCGTCTCAGTGCCAGAGCCGCAGAAGAATCGAAACAAGGATAAAAAACAGTTCAACTGCATTAAAAACTGTAAACCCGAGAAATCTGCATATGCAGAAAACATACTGAATACAGGACATGAAATGAAAAAGGAAAACGTAGAGATTTTATATATAGTAGATGACTTCAAAAAATAGAATTTTTTGGAGTTCATGGAGATTTTAAAGAACGATAGTGACGAAGTGATGAATCATGATAGTGGACCACTGGATCTTACACAATGGAAGACCCTTTTAACAGATGTAACATAAACCGATCAATCAACTTTGATTCTCGGCTTATCTCTCTCTTATAGTAAGCTCTCTATTAAGTCCACGTTTTTGTTAAGATCCTGATTGGTAGTTCCGCGTCCTGATTGGCTCTCATAAATACCTGTACCAAACTGTTACTTTGATTCATACTGATGATGGCTACTTGGTAGCCAAATGTATACATTTATGGTTATTAAAAACTCGTTTCGTAGACAAGTGGTATCCTTCCTTCGTCTATAAGCTCGTTCAGACTAATCGGCTGCCCGGGCCTCCTCGGAGGTCCGGCTTTAGGGTTAAGCTATTGCCTATTTCCCCCCGTATCCCTATGTTGGGCTCGGTGGTGGGTGGAGAGCGAGGGCGCTGAAGTTGGGTTTTAATTCTATGGATAACTACAATGCAAACGAAAAAACAAATAAAGAGGAAAGGAAGATTATGGAATGTAAGAATCCCAGATACATTGAATGACCAAAAAATTAGATGAAATCCATGAATAGTATCACAATATAATGAATAAACGGGAAAACAACCACGGTGATACGGAAACAATGTTTTATTTCCTTACGCGTTTCGACATTTCGTCATCATCAGATTACTAAGGACGTTACATGACCAGAATTATTTCACATTTGAAGGAGGCTTTCTCGCAATACCAGATGGAGTGGCCATGGGATCTCCAACCAGCTCCATAATATCCGAGATCTTCTTGCAGCATGTAGAAGAAGCTCATGTAGGTAAATTGATGAACGATGGGATAGTTCGAATATATAGATGCTATGTAGACGATACATTAATCGTCTACGACTCCAGAAAATGCTCACCCGAGGACCTTCTAAACTGCTTTAGTCAAATTTACCCCAAACTGCGCTACACCATGGAAGAAGAGGAAAATGATGGGATAAATTTCTTGGACTTCCGCGTCACCCGAGACCATGCAAGAAGAGGATTAACGTTTAGCATTTACAGGAAAGACTCCACAACCTGTCACCGCTAATATAATTCCGTACGACTCCGCACACTCGTGGAGACACAAAACCGCCGCAATAAGCCATGGGTTTAGAGCCCTAACATACCCGATAACAGACATAGCTTGCCGCTACGAGAGGGCCACGATCCGCGAAGTAGCTAGAGAGAACAAATTCCCCAGAAGGGTTATAAATGACGTTCTCAAGGAGACCAAAAGGACACTGCTGAACAAGGAACAAGGACAACGCACCAGGCCCACGGATTATGGCACCTTCACATACTTTGGAGAAGGCATCCACAGACTAACCAACATATTCCGTGAACAGGGCATTGGAATAGCGTAACAATTCCAAACGCGTACTAAATCCGACCAAGAAAGACCATGGAAATGACGCATACCAGGGGGCAGGCGTGTACAAGCTGCGGAGCCCGGACTGGGAAGCTATCTACATCGGATCCACGTCTCGGTCCTTCCACGAAAGATTCCGCGAACACAGGAGGGCGTGGGTCAACCGAGATGGAAGATCAGCATTCGCGGACCACGTGATCGCAGCAAAACACCGAATGGTTGACATCGATGCCTGTATGGACATACTATGGAGAGGAAAAGACAGAGACAAAATACTTATACACGAGGAAATGGAGATCAGAAGATCGAAACGCTCGAACAGCACCTTTCTCAGCAATCAAACATCCTTCGAGAGAGACGGCCTCATAGATTTCTTAGTTGGATTAGACGACCGGAAGAGCTCTACCGTAGGTCGGCGCTTCAGATGAGCCTTAAGTAGGCCCGCGATAAGTAGGGGATATACACGGTGAACCAAAAGTCTTGCCCTGATTATAAAAATTCATTACAAAATACACTTGACCCCTGATTTTACGGACTAATTAGGGGGGAGGGTTGTCCGGAAAATCTCAGAGTCCGGATTTTCCGAGGTAATACAAATAATGCTGACACATACTAAAGCTGAATTTTTAAACAATCTGGAAAGCAACAATACCTTTTAATGGTAATATACATGTATATACTCTGGCGGAAAAAAAATCCCAGCACCACGAAGGACTTGCGCTAGATGAATGAAATTTGGACAGTATATTCAGCTATGGTATTTATTCAATTGATTCAAGTTTCAAGGTTACTTATAGAGGGCGCCACCAGCGCCACCCTGTACATGGTGAAAAGCACGGACTTTAGTACCCGCTGTAGTCGCCGCACGGGTCTATGCAGGTCTGCATACGATCGTAGAGATGCCGAATGTCATTTTGTTGGATGGCATTCCATGCCTGTTGTACCTGGATGGTCAGATCAGCGACAGTTGTTGCTGGTTGTGGAAGAACCCTGACACGGCGTCCGACCATGTCCCAGACGTTCTCAATGGGCGACAGATCTGGTGATCGTGCTAGCCATGGTAGGATGTGGACACCCTGAAGGGCATGTTGGGTTGCAGCGGCAGTGTGGGGTCGAGCGTTATCCTGTTGCAACAGCCCCCCTAGCATACCAGTCATGAATGGCAGCACAATGGGTTCAACAACCATCCGAATGTAAACATTTGCCGTCATGGTGACTGGGATAACCACCAGGAGGGTCCTGCTGTCGTAGGAAATCCCTCCCCATACCATAACGCCAGGGGTGGGGCCAGTATGCCGACGACGGATCTAGCACGGTAACAGGACTTCCCCACTCCTCCTCCTGACCCTTGTGCGACCATCACTCTGACCCAGACAGAAACGACTTTCATCCGTGAAGACCACAGACCTCCATTCTGCCCTCCAAGTCGCTCTGGCTCTACACCACTGAAGTTAGAGGGGTAAGAGGCAAACATGCCACAGGGCGTCTGGAGGGGAGGTTCCTGGCCAGGAGACTGTTCCGAATTGTGCGTGGAGTGACGTTGGGTGCCACAGCAACCCGAATGTCCGCTGCAGATGCTGTCCGATTTGCCACAGCCATCCTACAGATGCGCCGGTCAACCCTGTCTCCAGTGGCCGGGAGTCGTCCAGATCCTGGTCTCCTGGTAATCCTGCCTTCCCTGGACCATTATTACCAACAGTTGTACACCGCGTTCTGCAATAGCACGGAACGAAAGTCCACCCTCTCGAAGGCCCACTACACGTCCTCGTTCGAATTGGGTTAGCTGCCCATATTCACGTCGCAGTCGCCTTCGAGGCATGTTTTACGTACTCTATCACGCACGTCCACAAGTGTCTGAAGTGACACAGACGCGCGTCTGATCTCCTTTATATCTGTCATTGGAATGTCTCATTTGCATGTACAGGGTGGCGCTGGTAGCGCCCCTTATAAGTTGTAACCTTGAAACTTGAATCAATTGAATAAATGCCAAACTGAATATACTGTCCAAATTTCATTCATCTAGCTCAAGTCCTTCGTAGTGTTGGGATTTTTTTTCCGCCAGTATATAATGCTAGAAGCGAACCCACCCGTTTGTTCAATCGGGAAATAACCCATTGTTAGATTTTTTCTTTGTTGTGACAACGTCCACCGTCGCTTATCTATACAGGGTGTTTTTGAATTGAGTGCAGATTTTTTGGGAGATAATAGAAGAGGTCCTTAGAAGTATTTTTTGTCATATAAACATGGGGTCCCCGCAGCTCCGTTTACTTACAATACTGCATTGAACAATCAAATGACACCGGGACGCAGTGTGCGTTGGTAGGCCTAGATTATTTTATTTTTAACAAATAACACAAGCAATCTACTGTAATAACTT
Source organism: Rhysida immarginata (assembly GCA_023313115.1). Lineage (NCBI taxonomy): Eukaryota > Metazoa > Arthropoda > Chilopoda > Scolopendromorpha > Scolopendridae > Rhysida > Rhysida immarginata. The sequence goes on from JAHWFO010085106.1 coordinate 2,043,789, forward strand.
TTAAAGTAATTGTTTGCAAAGAAATTTCAAGGTGCACGTGCTTGTTTGTTGAAAAGTCTTAGGACAAACTTCGTGAAGGAGATTCCATGGTATCCAACCACTTTGTAAAATACGATTAGTCCATATGTAAATGGCGGTCATTTCGAATAATTACTGTAAAAGTCATACAGTAGATTGCTTGTGTTAATTGTTAAGAATAAAATAATCTAGGCCTACCAACGCACACTGCGTCCCGGTGTCATTTGATTGTTCAATGCAGTATTGTAAGTAAACGGAGCTGCGGGGACCCCTTGTTCATATGACAAAAAATACTTCTAAGGACCTCTTCTATCATCTTCCAAAAAATCTGTACTCAATTCAAAAACACCCTGTATAGATAAAACCAAAAGTCTGTATGTTTGTGTCTGTGTAGCTTCAAGCGATCCTATTGGCTAATCGAAAAGGAATCGTTTCGATTGTTACGACAGTATTATTGTTAAACTCAGGATGAGCAGAAGAATTTTAATTGTTGCTATATTATTTGTATAATAAACTTTGGATAGAAAAGAGATTTTTTTCTTCTTTAAAATGTAATATCCTTTCATTGATAATATGGTTTTTACATTTGAAAAGTAAAATCATGTATCTGAATATAAAATTATATGATGACTTCTCAGATTTTTGAAATGTCAACTTTCTAATTTTAAAAAAGTATTTTCATTCAATTATTGCAACCTAATTATCTTAAACCATTACTTAGAATTTTTATTATTCAACACAGTTTTCAACAGTGGCTTAAAGAATAAAGGCAAATAGCGATTAGATAAATTAGAGATAAATACCATACCGTTTACCCCTTTTTGAATAGGTTTGCCCAATATTTTGTGAAGTGACCAAACCTAATAACTTTAATGTTACCATAATAATACTTTAGATCTGAACTTTGTCAATAGATGGTACTGCCTTAATTTTAAAACCACAATATATGAAATAAACTGTGTTTAAAACGCGCTTTAGGTCGTGTCTGCCGAACTTCATCTTAGCGATATTGTTTGACGCGCCGGACACGTCTGATCTAGGCCCTAAGGGGTTACCTGTCATATAATTATTGATGTTTATCTTCTGTGTTTTACGGGTTTAGATTTGTTTAATTTGCGATGCTATTGTTGTTTGGTTTCGTATTGATATTAATACGTTTTGGCTATTCTCACTGAGTTCGATTTGCTTTGTAATTCGGATTTTATTTTTGCTTTGTGAATAGTTATTGACGTTTGGTTTTATTCAAATTTTGTAAGATTGGAGATAAATAGCATCATTAGCGCCCGGGGATACTTCCTGGTTCACTTACCGTCCATGCACGGGGATGATTGTGTTCGTTGTGTGTCCGAATGGCCCGTGGATCATGTTTTTTACAACTGTGTCGTGTAGTTTTTTGTTACTGACGACATCAGGAATTTCTGCAGTAATAATATCGTCAATTTGGTTGGGAGGCAATATTTCTTTTAGCCACAGTAAAAGATGTACGTAAAAGCCACTGAGTCTCGCCAATATTTGACATTTCGTGAGCAGATCTACCAACTTCCGAACTTTATTTTCAAAAACTCGAGCATAGGATAGCAGGATAGAGTGGGCATAAAATTATGATGCAATGACAAATCATTCGTTTTATGCTATTGAACATAAAATGAGTATAGCAGACGATAAGGATAGGGAAGTGTCTATCGAGGACGCAAAGGAGAAACACGAGTCTCCCTTGAGCCCTCTAACAAATGTCCAGGCGACTGACAAAAGTTTGTGTGTCTGTTTCTGTGTTTGAAAAGGAAAGAGAAAGAAGGAGTATTGGTCAGGAAACTGCAGCTAAAAGACAAATGGGCATCGGGAACATCTGAACAACGGGAGCTTAGATGAGATGTAAAGTATCCCGTGATATTTCCTGGTGGTGAAAATGGATATTTTAATCTGAGGCAGGTCAATCCAACAAGAGGATAAGTAAAGTCCCGGGCGACGCCGGGTTTTCAGCTAGTTTTATATAAATGATTGTTGCTTTCCAAATTGTTTAATAAAAAATTACACGTCTCTAGCATTACAATGTAAAACACACAAAAAAATTAAATGTAATTATAATACACTGTATACATTATTATTATTATTATTATTATTATTATTATTATTATTGTTACATCATTATTGTTAATATTTTTATTGTTAATTAGTATTAATTCGAAACAAGGAATGGAACAAAAATCTAGCATAAAATTTTTTATCTTCAAACTTTGTGTGAAAAAAATCAATAATGTACAGTAAGAAAAAATAATTTTAAACCGTGCACTGTATTATTTCATACAGAGATTAGGATTGAACTAAATTAATTATACAGAGTAATTTAATCTGTATCACTAGAGCTCCCAATTTCAATTGTCCTTGGTGTTTGAGATGATGATGGACCAGGCTGAGGTGACAATTGAGCAATATATTTAAAAAATGTATCCAGCTTCTGCTGTTTACCTTCCGAATATTGCTCCCTTATAACAACAACTCTTAATGTACGCAGATGATGGTAATAATTTTGGATTTCATCATTGCTTGAAAGGCTGACGTACTGAATAACCAAAAAATTTCAGTAGAAAATATGTCCGGAAAATCCGAAATCCGTAAAATCGAAGGTCAACTGTAAACCGTTCAATATAATAATGTAACTTTTATATCATTGGATAGGTTAGTTTCAGTAGTTTTTTTAGACGAAACCTTTCCGGATCGGTGGATTAGAAGGGATGGACCAACACTCTGGCCTCCGCGCTCTCCGGATATTACTCCTCTTGATTTTTTCTTTTGGGGCATATCAAGGATAGAGTCTTTGCCACACCAATTGACAAACGTCAAAGAACTGAAGGCTAGGATACAAGCTGCTGTGTGTACTGTAACAGACAACATGTTAATGAACCAAGAACACTTGGCGGGAATACCGCTTAGACATTCTCCGAGCTACCAAGGGGGCACACGTTGAAATTTACTGAGGTAAATGGTCTTATAAAAAAATTATAACAGTACTTGTGATAAACTTGAGAATAAAATAAAACTCTTTTTCCACAACGAAACAGGAAATGAACAAAAAGAAAAAGACCGAAAATAAAATGAAAAAATACAACCTGAGTCTGTAAGCGCTTTTCGAAAGCTTTGCTTTCATCATTCAGCAGCCAAGGAGCACCTCGAGAGAACTTGAGAGAACTGACTTGGAATAGAACATGCTGAGTATTTATAACGGACAGAAGCCAATCAAGACAAAAAGATCCAACTGAGTTTTATAGATTGGGTAAGTGCGTCGCCCATTTGATCAATGGTGATTCGCTAATAGGACCCCTATCTAAGTTGAGTAATAATTTTTCATCTGTTTTTTGAATGGCTAAGCTTTCGAAGGCGTCCAGAAGGTGTATCTTGTTTATTGACTCAATAAGTTTCACATTGCTTAATAAAAATTCATGCCCGGTATCTAGCGAGTGTTTGGCTATGGATGACTGACTCCCTCTACCATATCTTGTGTGTCTCATGTGTTCTTCAAATCTTGTTTCAATATTCCGGCAAGTTTGTCCTTTATATCTCATGGGGCATTGGGAACATCTAGCTTCATATATTCCTGATTTCTGTAGTGGTGGAATCGGGTCTTTTGGATTGGGTAATAAATGCCTGGTCTGGTTGGGATTGCTAAAAGATAACGAAATATTAAAAGATTTAAAGACAGAATTGAGACCTTTGATTAATGATTTATTGTAAGGTAAGGATATGACTCTCCCTCTATTTTTAGTCCGGTTGAGGGTGGTGATATCGTCCATGAACTTTTTTAACCTCCTCTTCCTTACCAAATCGGTGATGGTACGTGTGCTATAGCCATTTTTAACTGCAATATTCTGAATCAAGGAAATTTCTTTTTTGAATGAGGATTGACCAAGTGGGAGATTAATAGCTCTGTCAATCATCGAAATGAAAGTAGATATTTTTTGATTCCAAGGGTGGCTGGAATCGCTTGGTATGTAGTTCAATCCGTTAGTAGGCTTTCGGTATACCTCAAATGATAATGAATCATGGTTTCTGATGACTAAGATGTCGAGAAACGGCAACCTTTGATTGTTTTCTAACTCAAAAGTGAATTGAACGGACGGAAAAAAGCTATTAATATGTTGGACAAAAGTGTTGACATCGCAAGCATTGGTGTCAAAAATTGTGAAGACATCGTCCACGTATCTGAACCAACAATCGGGAAAGTAAAAGCCGGAATTCTTCAGGATATCCTCGAAACTTTTCAGAAATATTTCAGCCAAAATAGGGCTAAGGCAAGAGCCCATCGGTGTACCGCCCACCATCTTTTAATATTTCGTTATCTTTTAGCAATCCCAACCAGACCAGGCATTTATTACCCAATCCAAAAGACCCGATTCCACCACTACAGAAATCAGGAATATATGAAGCTAGATGTTCCCAATGCCCCATGAGATATAAAGGACAAACTTGCCGGAATATTGAAACAAGATTTGAAGAACACATGAGACACACAAGATATGGTAGAGGGAGTCAGTCATCCATAGCCAAACACTCGCTAGATACCGGGCATGAATTTTTATTAAGCAATGTGAAACTTATTGAGTCAATAAACAAGATACACCTTCTGGACGCCTTCGAAAGCTTAGCCATTCAAAAAACAGATGAAAAATTATTACTCAACTTAGATAGGGGTCCTATTAGCGAATCACCATTGATCAAATGGGCGACGCACTTACCCAATCTATAAAACTCAGTTGGATCTTTTTGTCTTGATTGGCTTCTGTCCGTTATAAATACTCAGCATGTTCTATTCCAAGTCAGTTCTCTCAAGTTCTCTCGAGGTGCTCCTTGGCTGCTGAATGATGAAAGCAAAGCTTTCGAAAAGCGCTTACAGACTCAGGTTGTATTTTTTCATTTTATTTTCGGTCTTTTTCTTTTTGTTCATTTCCTGTTTCGTTGTGGAAAAAGAGTTTTATTTTATTCTCAAGTTTATCATCTGTATTATCCACATAAGATTTCTAGACAATTTAATAACAGTACTTACAAAATATCCAAACAAACATATGTGTAATTATAATAGTTTGAGCACAAAAATATTTATAATCAGGGCAAGACTTTTGGTTCACCCTGTATAAGGGGCACCGTCATCTAGTTTTTCTTTGTAACATTGTTCACCTCTGATGATGACGAAATGTCTAAACGCGTAAGGCAATAAAACATTGTTTCCGTATCACCGTGGTTGTTTTTCCGTTTATTCATAAAAATTAGAGACACCTTCTAATAAGGATTTGGTCCACCTTTAGCACTGATCACAGCCATGGACTCAACAAGATGCTGATACCGTTACTGAGAAATGTTGCCATGTTGACATAATGGCAGCTCTAAGTTGGGTCAGATTAGATGGTGGCGTTTCCAAGCTTTCGAAATAGAATTGAGGTCAGGGGACTGAGCTGGCCATGGAAGCAGACTAAACTCTGATTGATATTCCTCAAAACAATTTGTGACCGATCGAACGCGGTGGCAAGGTGCATTGTCCTGGTGAAGGTGACCATCTGCAGAAGAGAACATCATATCCATAAACGGGTGCATGTGATCGGCAACAATGTTGAGGTAAGATGTGCCTACAGATATCAAGGGACTCGGTGTACTCCAGAAAAAACTTCCCCACTCCATAATTCCACCGCCACCAGCCTTGGTGTACGACACTTGGACTCTGGAAAGTTTCTTTTCCGCCCAACCCGCCCTATTCGACATGTGGACTTTCTTCAGCTCTCCCGATCAGAGAAAGTGATCAGACCGTTTAGTTACGTTTAGTACGTCATTTTTCGTCAATCTGTCAAAATGGCAGAGGTAAAATAGTTTAATATTTTTTTATGCTTTCTTTTTCAAATAATCTCTCATCCGGCTCGTTTGGTAGGGGTTTTTGTTAAAAAAAATTGTTTGCGTTGTTGGTCCCTTAAAGTTCATTAGGTCCCTTTGTTATAATGTTAGTCCCTTAAGTCTCCCTATTTATTTTCAAACTTAAGGTAAATACACTGATAAAGGAACTCAACCGGGTCACGAGGAAAGTATTACAGCGGCTGAGACGCAGCCGATTTTTCTTAAGAGGAAGTAAGTGCCAGCTCGGAGTACAATCAGTGCAATGTCTAGGAATTTCTGAAACGGGCATACGTCGGAAGAACGAATCACAAAGGCCATTCGGGACTGGTCGACACAATCGGGCCTCGCTCAATTAAGAGCAATTTTGGGAACTGCTCAATTCTATAGGGCATTTGTACCAAATTATTCGGTGATCATGGCACCGCTTTTTCAGCTTCTACGTAAGGATAAACCGTTTATTTGGGGAGCAGCCCAACAGGACTCATTCCAGAAGCTCAAAGAAGCTTTTATCAAACCTCCATCTTGAAGATTTTTGACGCCAATAAACAGCTTCATGTGAAGTGCGATGCGTCGGCGATGGCCATAGGAGCTGTAGCCACTCAACAGAATGACTCTAAGCTATTTCCGGTGGCTTACGAGTCACGCCGATTCAGATCACAAGAGGAACAATTGTCCGCCTACAACAAAGAGCTGTTGGCCATAGCTCATGCGGCCATGAATTGGAGGTACTATATGCGTCAGACAGTGACGGTGATCTACACCGATAATCAGTCAGCCTCCAAATTGTTGACACAACCTAGATTGTCCCAATTACAAGCCACGGTACTTCAGTACTTACTGGACTTGAACATCACGCTTAAACATATAAAGGCGGCGGACAATTTCATAGCAAACGCTCTCTCAAGAATGTCACAAAAATATCCAGCCGATCAACCTGATTTCTACACAAACTCGGTTGTCAGAGACAGGTGTGAGCATGCCACATGTCAAATCATACAGATCGAGGATCGTGACGTGTTCGAATCTCCGTGACGGAGCTCTCCATCTTCATCAAATCTCAGACAATCCGAGCAAATCACGAAGGAGATCGAGACCGAGGCGCAAAGAAAAACGTCGCCATGAAAGGATCAAGACAGAAGGAACGACGACAAAGAGCGGTATGGTAGTAGGAATTACGATATTGAGCACGTGTTACGATGTTGAGTGCGTAACTCGGAAACTACACGTTGAAATTCGATCAAATTTTAACGGTATATACAGTTTTATGTACCCTACTATCCCCCCAAATTTCATCATCCTACATGGTATAGAACTTGAGTTATTAACTTGTTGATCTTGATGGCGGCGTTTTTATTTCTGTTCATATCTCCGTTATCGTTCAAATGAAGCCCATGTTCATATGAACTTTTTTGCTTAGAATCACCCCTACTCCCTCTCCTAAAAGTTTGTACATTGAATTTTGAATCGCCCTGTATATCGGTGTTGAGTTGTGGAAATCGAATCGAATCGCCCTGTAAATCCGTGTTTTATTCATGGCATCATGGACACTGCCTATAATCATTTTGTTAGCACTCAGTGGCTAGGAATCTTCCCATTCTCTCTCGAGGAATTTTGCGCGAGAGGAACAGGGGGAATTTTCCTTCAGCCCTCGAGGCTAACGTTTTGCCAGTGAAATATCTTGAATTGACTTTTACCATATTTATGACTTTATTCAATCTTCTCCGTCTTTCGACTATCAAACAGCACTGAAACGTCATTATTCACGACCAAAAACTTACCTGCGTCTTTTTCCGTATTCTTTCTCTAGGCGCAATTTTATATTAAGAGTTCGTCGAAGATTTCTCACGCCGGAGTGCTACGCATATTACTTGCCATTGTGTGTTACAATTAATTAACTGTCGTCAACTTGATATGCCAAATAGTGTTTTCATTAAATTTTAATTAAGTGTGTCCCACTCGTGATAATGATGTTTGTGCAATTGATAAGTGATGCTCATTTATCCTTGCTCGGAAAAGTATTGCGCATCTTCCAATTTGTGCTTCAGTGTTGTGTTTTGTTTATAGCTACAATTTCTAAAGTGTGTGTGTGTGTGTGTGTGTGTGTGTGTGTGTGTGTGTATGGGGTTATCTGCTTGCGTTTTGTGCTGACGACAAGTTTCCTTGCGACCTTCATCATACTCCGTATTTTAGTGTCCCCACAAGTTCGAATACGACACACCGACGTATTCATCGTGCGAACGCTTATATCGTCACGTTACCAGTTTTACATCGAAGAAAGTGTCTTCATTTTTTCAACGGGTCGCAAGGGAATTGAAACGAGCAGCCCAGCATCTTTGACCGAATACTCTGCTTTTGAAAGTTCGATTCAGTGCTATTCTTCAAAGAAAAAACATTAATTTAATTCTGATTGTTTCATACTTTTATTTTTCAAATAGCTTCCGCTGTAAAAGTTCACTGAATAAACGGAATTTTATTTTTCTTTATCCCCGGTCTCTATTTGTTTTTAGTTTGATACGTGACATAATGTCTCGTTTGGCCAATAAATTACTGTGAAAAAATTCGTGGAACTGACTTATTGATTTGCCCTCGTATATTTGTATAGTTAATGTTATTGTTTTCTCATGACTTCTTTCGAAATAAGAAGTTTTTTTGAAATAAACGACCGTAGATGTTGAATGGTCCATAATTCCAACCAACAAAGCTTTCCTCAATTCATCAAATTACAGTACTTGGAAGAGTGCCTGGATACCTCCCCGAAACAAAGTAGATAATGCCAAATGAGAAGTGACGTGTGGATAACCGATATAAATGCTTGATCACATTCCTCCCAAGTCAATGGAATCGTATCCTAGTGAAACGATCACTCGAAGGGAACTAACAGAGTTTAAAAGAGGTGTTATAATAGGGTGCCATATTGCATGTCTACCTGCGTACATATGTTAAGAAATTACGCCATCCCGAATCAACTGATTTTGATACCATAATGTGATGGACGCGCAAGGAGCCAACTAGAATTCCTCCTGCCCCCGAAGTGGACGATCCATCAAATTCTGACAGTAGAATTCTAGGAAAGGTAATAGGCAAAACAGCCATTTATCAACAGATTATTTGAATTTAGAGTACAAGGAATCGACTGGAAACCAAATTTGTACTAATAGTTTTAATAAGTTTTAAAAAATTTTTGTTTCACTATTTTAAACGGAGATGTTTTAATTTTGTGGGTGAATTTTTAGTTACTATGTCAATTGAATATAGTATATGTCCTTTTAATACGAGGGTCGTCTAGAAAGTAAAGAACGATTGGGTGTATCTCACATTAAAAACAAAAGATATCAAAACAAAACTTTATTTGCAACAAGACTAAACTTAGCACTACTTTTCTACATAATAGCCATTGTCACTGAGGTGCTTCTCATAACGAGACGCACATATTTCCATGGCGATGTTATACTCATCTGCCGCCAATGACTAGAGATCTGTATGCATAAAGCTTAATTTCCATGCTCGCGTTTTGGACGCATTTATAACTGCGTCTCGACGCAGAAAGCAAATGTGCATCTGGACGCACACTGCAACAGCTCTTGACGCATTTAATTCGAACGCAAGTATCAGTTTCCATGCATGCGTGAAGTCTACGCAGAAAGTTCAAATGCGCATGCGTCATGAGTTTATGTTTTGCAATTTTTCTCGTTAGAGGGAGAAGCTTCTCTCTAACCATCATGGCCACCACCTTTTATCGTATAATATTGGCCGATTAAAAATTTCCCCGATCAACATTTCTTTCTCCAAATTCTCTTTCTTCAGCCATGTTGTAGCGAAACGACGATTGGACTGAACGTCTTTTGTTAACAAAGCAAGTGCGCTTGCGCAAAACAATCATGTGATCTAGAAAGATTTGAGACGCATTTACAAGTGCGTCAAGAAGTAGAAAGCCTATCTACTTCGCTTTTCTGCGTCCAGACGCACGTCAACCAAGACTCGGAGACGCAGATACGTGCGTCAAGACGCACCAATTTATGCATCTAGACGCAGAGACGCAGTTAAAAACGCATGTATGGAAACTAAGCTTTAGAGATACGACAACTGCGTAGACAAAAACGATTGGTTAGAGCCAGCACGTGAATTATAGACGCCATTATGTGCTAACTGTGCTAGCAGATACCATGCGATGTCGATACATGCATGATGCTATACAGCAGTATTTAGTCATCGCCAGTTGTAATTTTCTTCCGAATTATGAAACTTCCATGAAACTATAGGCATAATGCCTAATTGTGCTGCAGTAGATGTTCAAACAGCGGGAAAAAACGGCTTTCTTAGAGACGAAGAGCGACGCAGAATTTGGGCAGCGAAGTTATGTATGGACTTATAAATGCAATTAATCTTTTTTTTTCTTTTTTGTATTATATTATTCCAATCATTTTTAAATTATAATTTATAAAAACTTTTCGATCGAAAAATAAAATCCTTTATTAATTTTGAATTTATGTAAATTTTTTTTCATACATTTTAATTAATATCGTACCAAAACTTCTTGTTATTCCCCTCTGGAGTAATGTGATGTACTGCTTTTTGACATACACCAGTCCAGTAGAGATTAACACAGTGGTATTAATTATCGTGAGTAAAGCACTCTAGCTCTATCTTCTTCTAAGACACGTGATCGTATATTGTTTTGTGACCGCAATAAATTGAGTTCAGGGTTGTCTCCTATATTCTCCTTTCAGTATATCTATGTTGTAGATAATTTCAATCCCAACTTATTTTTTGGGTTGTATCTAAAATAAACACACGTGATTGAGCATGAACCGTGAAATAAAACGCAATTAAAATTAAAGATAAAAAATAAGGTTTTTTTATTGAATAACAAGATATCAAAATTTGTGACAATAAATTAAGAGGAAAAAAAGATCAGGGAATTTAGTTGAAGGATTAATGGGGACAAGAACACAATGAACAAACTGGCATCGGCCTCGGTGGCTCAGTGGTTGCGTGATCGCCTCTGATGCCCGAGTAGGGGGGGTTCGATCACGGCCGAGGACGACGAGGATTTTCCAGGGGGAAATCCTGAGATCACGCAGTTCCTTCGGAAGGGAAGTAAAGCTGTTGGTCCCGTGTAGTCGTTTGCCGACTGCACGTTAAAGAACCCTTGCGAGGCAAAATTTGCGGCCCCTATAACGCCGTCCTGAAATGACCATAGCAGTTGAAAAGGACGTTAATACTAAACCAAAAACAAACTGGTGGAAAGCTTCTATAAAGAGGGTATTGGAAAACTTGCCCCCGGTATGACAAATGTCTCATTCTCTACAATGACTATCTCAAAAAGTAATTTTGTTATTCACATTTGTTTTATACTTCATCGGATGTTGAAAAAAAATAGCCCTCGTATTACGTGAACTCACATAACTGAATCATAGCCGCCCGTCATACGCATGTTTCGTAACCACCCTTCCCCCAATCATCACTTGTTACTTAACGCCCCCCTACCGCCCACTTGTTATATAACGTCCCCTCCATAAAGCTCTAGATAACCAATGACCCTGCCACCCACTTTGAGAAACAGTGGGCTAGACCTTAGAGCATTAAAAATCCTTCTATTTTTATGCTCGCAGGGTTAGATAACACATTGTAGCTGTCATTGCGGTAGTCTTTCATTGATGACAGTCCTGAATGCAGTATTATACATCACAGAGAAGAATACCTTCACGTTCACTCGGTTCGACTCTCTTATTCCCCTTGTGTGGTTTTTTAGCATTAGCCTGCCCCCCCCCCCCGTCGATCACCTGTTTCAACAATGGGTGGCCAGCAGATATCTGCGGAGCTTATTGCATTGATTTAAGCTCTCTTATTATTTAAGAGAAAAAAATTATTTAACGAAATGAAATTCCCCCTCTCCCCCCCTTTCTCTCAATTTCATACCTAAAAATGAATAAAAAGTTATTTCTACCAATAAAATTTCAGGTAAAATCATTTTTTTATTTTTGGCGCTTATAATAACTGAAGAAAAAAAAGACAGGCATGTAAGAGGATAGACTCGAACCCGCAAGTTTCGCTACCGTAGGCAACTGCCTTAACCAATACCGGTGGAATTAGTGCAAATTCTTTAGGTATATAAGCAGGGAAGATGGAGCAAATAACGTACAAGGAGCTGATACGTTCTTTGGATGCAGGTGACCTAAACCCTTTTACACGAGTTACATTTAGATGGCCCATCGAAATTTGTGGAAGGGGTTTGTGTCCTCTCCTTGTAAGTGGCGTTAGCGCCAGCACAAGACCACCATGTCCAGTGCCTTTCTGGAATGTGGAGGGGGCTGTCCATCAATTTACACCTGGCCACACATAGGTGTGCAAAAAAGATTAAAAGTGCTGACACCACATTCCAGAAAGTCGCTGGCCATACATTCCATTCGCTTCCAACTGTTGTTGTTCACCTGTCTGTTGACATAACAGGTGTACACTTTAAACATTGGATTGTTAATTACCTTTAATTAATGTTGGTTATGTAATTACGTGTTGGTGCTGCTACCTGTGGTGGTTCAGTAAGGGGACCTGGTGCTTGATTTAAAATACCCTTAAGTGACCACACCTGGATTCACTTATATACCCCATCAGGCGGTCTGTGATTGACATACTGGCACCTTAAGTTGATTGCCTAATTACTAATTAACTATTGTGTCATGGGCCACCAAACTTTTTCCAAGCTCTTTTACACTTTCTTCTAAATAAAACTACTTCTGTTTCGAGGTGTATTGTTTGTTTTTTTAATTTACTGTTAATTGACATTGCAAACTTTTTTATAAATTCCGTTGTACACTGCAAAAGATTTTATTTAAGTACAGGTGATGGATGAAGCATTTACCAGCGCTAGAAACTCGGCTGGGTTTGGCGGTGTGTGCGGATTAGCTTTACACACAAATCATTCTGAGTGTAACCCAACCAGTAGCGATCATGACGATTTGATGTGCGACGTCGGTTTGCAAGGATATTTGTAGCACCCACAGTTCGATACGCAGGATTAACGATTAATTCTTCAGGAATGTTGGGGTGCTGTAATACTGCGGCGAAGTGTTTTCTTCAGATCTGGTATTGCTGATAATACGTCTTTTATTAAACGATTAGTGTTTGAGCCACGTATTGATTTGCCAACAACTGTCACTGTCCCTTCTTTAGTCCATCGAATAACATCAGTTCTCTTACGAAGTCTCGCGAGGGGCTGATCCCGTTTCGTGGTTTGTTTAACAGGTAAAGTCAACACGTTATCTCCAAGTTCGACCTCGGTTGATTCACCAAACACGGAACCATCGTCATTCTGGTTTTGTTTCTCTTTTAAATCTGAATGAAATGCAGATGAATAGACGAGTTGAGGTGGTGATGGATAAGGGAGTGTCTCGGGAGGGATCGAGGTGATGGTAATGGGCATATTAACGTTGGCATCTGTGGAGTTTGAGGGTCTGTTTGACTTGAAAAACTCGTTTGCTTCGAAACCCCTTCAGGTCTCTTTCCTGTTAAATATTTTTGAAGTGTGTTTAAATAAAGATCCATTTTCTGATGCATATTCAAATTTGAGTTTTTTTAAAATTTCGTTGATTTGCGAATCCAGTTGTTTATTACGAGGGGTGGTTGATAAATAAGGTCTCCATGGCTGTAACTCTTTTATTTGTTAACCGATTTTCAAAATTCTTTTTGTATCTTATACTCACATTTGTCCTCTATGTAATGCACTATTCACTTTTTGACATAGTCCCCATCTCTTTCCACGCATTGCGCCAACGCGTGACTAGTTGAGTGAACCCGTCGGAGAGGAATTCCGGAGTTGTTGTCGACACCAGGATTGAATGGCAGCTCTGGACCCTCTTCTGGAGTACGATAACGTCTGCCCGCACAAGAGTCAGCACACACCAGAGGCGTTGCAGCGCCTACAGTACAAAGATGAAAAATTGCAGTTCAAAAATGAAAGACTTTGCACATTGCGACTTTCACCGCTTCCCAAAGAAGAAAGAGCTCCTTAAGGGACACGAGTTGGTTCTGACGGCGAGGTAAACACTGCCGTTCAATCCTGGTGTCGACAACAACTCTGGAATTCGTCTCCGACGGGTTCACTGAACTAGTCACGCGTTGGCGCAATGCTTGGAAAGGAATGGGGACTATTTCGAAAAGTGAATAGTACATTACATAGAGGACAAATGTGAGTATAAGATACAAAAAGAATTTTGAAAATCGGTTAACAAATAAAAAAATTACAGCCATGGAGACCTTATTTATCAATCGCTCCTCCTATGTTTTTTTTCTTCATCATCATCATCAACCCCACTCTGTTTAGTGTTGGTTTGTTCAGGTGGTTGATGTGGAGTGTAAAATCTGTGTTTGGGTATGAAGGAGTCTTTGATATTCGTGTGATGTTAGTAATACTTACTTTTGCATGTTCTCAACTAATTAATTTCTTCAAAATTGGACCAGTGATGCTGTCTAACAAAAGGGGTAGCAGGAATCCGTTCTCACGTTGATTCAGATAAGCTTTCTTTGCCCTTAATGAAATTTTTTTATGAACTAAACCTTTTATCTTTCTCAAATGTTGCATAATGCGAGGTGTCCAAGGTACTATATGATGTAGAATGTTATGACAGATCTCACACAGTGGTTTTATTTGATTAAGCGAGGCATCTTGCATTAGCACTTTCCTATGACGGGGTCGTGAGTGTTTCAACGATTTTTACGACCAGGGGTATCATCGTTGTAACTGCTCGATGGGCTCTCAATTTAAAAATGATTGACGTCTGCTTTAAAACTTCGTTTTATCAGCATAGATCACGATCGGTCTTTCATGAGGAAAAATCTTACTACGAAATCTCAGGACATCTCTGAGTTAAATTGAGTAGCAAATAAAGGCTTCGATGAGTAAACGACCGTAACCTGTTTGCGAGGCCAGCGTACGAATCTGACCTACGTCTCTCGGTGACTTTAGCAGAAAGATGAACTGTGTGTTTAAGCTTATTGTTCGGATGATTTTCGAATGGGCGAAGAGGTTCTGCGTTATTAGTAGCACGGAGAAATTGAGATGATGACTTTAACACGTGTAGATTTTTTCAACAATTTCGTTATTTCTTACCTCGTTTAATAAATCGTCTAAAGTCAATAAAGACTGTTCAGGATTACGCTCTTGTATCAACTTTTCATCGGGGACTCCTGCATGAAACGTAATGTTTGGGAGGTTCAGATTTTTAACAACTGGTGGCATTTAACGCTCCATAGCAGTAAATTATTTCTGTTGTTAGTGTAAACATCACTTCATCTCTATACTTTAACATTTGTGCCACTAGAGTAGACTTACCGCTTCCAGAATTACCGGCTACAAGAGCCAAAAAGTATTGCGTAAATTTAACAGATGCGTTTATATCCATGATGATGTGGATGATGATAAGGGGAAAATTTTCATTAGGACTTAGTGTTTAATGTTGAAGGTTGAACGATGTCCCTCTCTTTTTGATACGGTTTTTATTTAATAAAATTCATCGCATAATAATTCAAGCTCTGCGAAATTATCCGAGGAACAGTTTGACACGACGGAATTAGAGCTAAGGCACTTTTTGCAAAACAAAAATTTATCATGGTCTGGATTTTACAAAGACGAAATTTCTCGTGAGACGGTTTTTGCAAAGATGCTTACTGATTTGTATACAATTTTTGCACGAGTAGATTTTTGCCATGTCGGAATTTGAGTCCTGTTTTCGTTAGGTCATTTTTATCTTATGTGAAACTTCAACCAGGCAAATTTGTCCCTTAACACATTTTAAATTCCATCTACGTACGTTTTATTTTAAGGATAATTATACATTTTTGCGTCTGTGCTGTTATCGCCGTAATAAAGTATTTTTAAGAACGCCTCATGCCCATTCATACAATGTAGAGTAATCAGCAACAATAATATACATAGACGACAAAGAAGTGTCTACAATTCTTTCGGTATCACAGGTGAACGTCGCTCCATCATCATTGTGAAAGAAATTTCAAATGCAAATAGCCGGAGGGGATTATGATGTTATCTATCAATCAAAGGATTGACCTATAGGCTTGAAATTTTCTACAAACGTAGGCCATATACAGCGGATTGAGCAAAAATATAGCGAATCGTCTAGGGTGGATCAAACCATGTGTTTTTGTGGTTTCCCCAACTGACTTCTTTTCATGTCTATGGAGTTTTGATCGCGTTTGAGCAATTTGTGACCTCAGAGTTTGACTGTTTGACGTCAGAATTTAAAGAACACTATTAGAAGTATAGCGAATCCTCCCGCTACTGCTCATAACATTTGATGCCATAATTTTGGAAAAGAATTGACCTAGAGGCTTGACATTTTCTACACACGTAGGCCCTATACAGAGGAAGGAGAGAAAAATATAGCGAATCCTCTTGGGTGGCCCAGGGCCCCTCAGGGGCCACTTGTATGAATTTCATGGTTCCTTTTATATCTTTTGAACAGAGAGGGAAAAAATCCTGAAATTTCGTAATTTGTAGTGCGGTTCTAAAAAAATAAAATCAGCACAAGAAAAATGGTATAAGCCTCTAGGGCCCCGCCGGAGGTCCCGAGGCCCCAAATACAATTGAATCTATAACATTTGAACGGGATGACCTAGGAACCTGAAATTTTGTATATTTATAGTGTAGTACT
Organism: Rhysida immarginata; assembly: GCA_023313115.1. Classification (NCBI taxonomy): domain Eukaryota; kingdom Metazoa; phylum Arthropoda; class Chilopoda; order Scolopendromorpha; family Scolopendridae; genus Rhysida; species Rhysida immarginata. The sequence goes on from JAHWFO010085106.1 coordinate 2,060,345, forward strand.
AAACAAATATAGCAAATATACAAGAAATGTGATGTAGGCATATGGGGCCCGCCAGAAGACCCCGAGGCCTCAAATACAAATCAAGTTATAACTTTTGAACGGAAAGGTCTAGAAACCTGAAATTTTGTATATTTTTAGTTTGGTACTAAAAAATATAGCCAATATAGAAGGAAGCTGATATAAGCCCGCCAGGGGCGTCGAGTTACCAAATACAATTAAAGCTATAACATTTGAACAGAAAGGCCTAGGAACCTGTATATTCATAGTGTGGTACTAAAAAAAATATTGCAAATATACAAAAAAGTAGGCAAAGTATATAGGCCCCAGCAGAGCCCCACAGGCCCCAAACACAAGCAAGACTACAACTTTTAAACGAAAAGATCTAGGAACCTGAATTTTTGTTTACTTATAGAAAATTACTTTTAAATTTAGCTAATATACACTAAAAACTGGTATAAGGCTTTTGGGTCTCGACAGGGACCCAAGCTATAACTTTTGAACCAGAAGTCCAGAAATCTGAATTCTTGCATATTTATGGTGTGTTATTCAAAATTTTAGCTCTAATACAATAAAACTTATATAGTCCTCTGGGGCCCTGGCAGGGGCCCCAAACACAAACAGAGCTATAACGTTTGAACGAAAAGGCTTAGAAATCTGAAAATTTGTATATTTATAGTAGTTTACTAAAAAATTTACCTAATATACATGAAAAACTGGTATAAGGCTCTTAGGTCTCCACAGGGGCCAGAAGCCCAAATCACAAATAAGCTCTAACATTTGAATAATAAAAAGACCTAAGAACTTGAAGTTTTATATTTTTACAGTGCGTTACTTAAAAATTATAGACAGTAAGCTGATACAAGGAGACTGGTATAGGTCTCGGGATCCCTGGCGGCCTCAAATACAATTGAAGTTATAACATTTGAACGGAAAGGCCTACGGTTCTGAATATTTGTTTAATCATTGTGTGGTATTTAAAAATATAGCTAATCAATATTAAAAATTCTATAAGTCTCTTGACAGTGGCCTTGCGGCCTGAATCTCAAATCAAGCTATGAATTTAAGGCCTCAGAAGCTCAAATTTTGTATTTGTGCCCCTCCACTTATAATAGTCACGAGCCGCTATTGCTCGTAACCATTTGATGCTAAAACCTTTTATCGTTGGATAACGATGCCTTAACTAATTTTTTTCTTTTGTCTTCCAGTCGTTTTAATTTTATTGGTCATATAAAACTTTCTTTATAGGGCGGAAATGACTTCTGCAGTTGACGCGCTCATAATTCTAGCCAACCAACCAATCAACAAATCTGTACCAAAACATTCGGAACCCAGGCTCACAAAATACAGTGTCGACTTAAGCGGTACAACGAGCGGGCAGTGGATTGTGGAAGCTTAGAAAGCTGTGTTATGGAGTGATGAATCACGCTACGTCAGATGGACAGGTAAGATTTGGGATGCCTGGAGATATGATTTCTTAAGATTTGAATCGTGTCAAAACCAGAGGGCTTGCTTCCCCTCGGAACACAGACGTATCTGATCATTCTGGGCAATGAAATGTTCGGTGTTCAATGTGCATGGCATGGAAACAAGAGGTTCGAGGCGAAACCATGAAAAGCAGAACCTCTCGTTGACAGGTATCTGAACATTGAGGACATTGCGTTTTTTTTGAACCAACCCGTGTCTGTTTGAGCAAGGCAATGTACCGTGCTATACGGCTGCAACTGTAATTGCGTGGTTTGTGAATAACATCACCACATTTGACAGGCCTCCACAGAACCTCGGCCTGAATCTTATAGAACGTTTTTGGGATGAACTGGAGCGCCGTTTGAGATCCACAACAATTCAAGAACTCATTATTATATTTCTTAAGTAAGAAATGGTCCAATATTCCGGCTAGCTGCTGTCGTATTTCGTAATCATGTGAAAAGATACCCCATCATTGCAGCTAAAATGGGATTGCTGCAGTCATTGCAGGTAAAATTGGTCCTATATCATATTAAAACTTGCAAAATATTGTCAATTAATTGCAAACACTAGAATGTCTGGGGACTTTTCCCCCAAGTAGTAAATATTTGAAAGTCTATAAGAGCTTTTCTTGATAATGATTGAAAAAGGGTATTTTTAATATTGTTTTATTTTATTTTTACACCTTGACTGCAGTAATATATTTTTATAGCAACTATACAAATATAGCCTAAATAAACCCAAAGACAGGGATAAAATATAAAAAAAGTCTAGGATGGATTTTAAAGTTTAAATTTTAGCTATTTTATGGGAGGGTTTTATTTGTCTCCTGTTCAAGTGTTAATAGGGAATATATCCAGGTCTCCTATGATGGTAATAATAGTCGTCCTGCGGCGGCGCTTCTTTCCACCAGCAAACACATTCCGGCTCATCATGGATTTTATCACAAAAACATGGAAGTATACATTTCGGATTGCATACGTAGGTTTCTCTCGCTCCTGCGAATACAAAGAAAAAATAATTATAAAACAAATGGTATAATGCCATAAACTGTGATCAACGGTAGTAATAAACAATTTGCAAATATACTAGAAAAGCATAATAATTTTGGTTAAATGTTTTTCTTATTGGAAGCCACGCTGCTGTTTTATTAAAAAAGAAAAAAAATCTCTAGGAATACATGCACCCAGCACGTTCGTGCTCCTAGCTCCTGGAGAATGTGAAATAAAGGAAAAGGCTTGCCATTGAGCTAGGGATTAGAATGATTTTAACGAAAGCTAGTTAGAAAAAGCCCAGCAAGCAGTAGGTAGAAGAAACTCTACGCCCAATTCCAATTTAGTCTCTGTAATTCGATTTCTGGCAAACAGAGCCTCTGTAAATTGAAGGTTCCAATGAAATTCAGTCTGCCGAGGGAAATTTAAAAATTTTCCGGATAACAAATTGAAAACGTTCTACAAAATAAAATTAAAGCCATTTAGAAATTTGAATTTGTTTCGAGGAGGAACAGAACTGCACATTCCCGTTATACGACGGCAGCAGGTGAAAAACACTAAAATTGCTTGGATAATTTTTAAAAAGAAATGTAATTCGGGATTTCTAGCTCACAATAGAAGTTTGGTGATCAGAACATCAGAATAGTCATGATACTCATTGTGATTATTTGATTAACTTTAAATTACAAAAACAATTGCAAGTGGCAGAAAAGGAAATGCAGATAATATCGTCGGGCCTCAATGAGGTCCTGCCATCTTTACCTTTAGGCGCCCTCTTTTCCTTTTCCCTTCACCTTCCATTTCCATAACCATTTTACCCAGTTAGTTTCCTTCTGAAAACAGGTCCATATCACTCTCCTTTAATGTATCTTTTGAGCAATATAAGCGGTCTTCACAGTCCCCAGAATACAGTATGATCAATCTATATACACTGCTTTGCATTGTAATTGCCCCACCCAAAAGGAATTATCCGAATGAGGCAAAATTAGATATACAGCAAAAGATACATCTGAAAACGCCTTTATTACGTTATGGAGCCAAGACGTGCACTCGTTTGTACAGGGTGTCCCAAGGGAAAACGGCATCAGTAGGTTGTGGTACCACCTCTAGCGGCGATGCATTGTTCCAGCCGCATGTGTAAGTGATCATAAAGGTGGCGAATGTCATCTTGGGGTACGTCTTCCCAGGCCTGGTGAACCTGCTGTGTCAGGTCATGGAGATTGCGGGGTGATCGTAAACGGCATCCCATCATGTCCCACACGTGCTCAATAGGGTATTTCGCGGGCCGTGACAGGCAGTTGACATCATGCAGTCATGCCAAGCTCATATTTGCCGTGTGCGGTCTGGCGTTATCCTGCTGAAAGACTGCGCCGGGTATGATGTGCAGAAAGGACAGTAAAACGGGCTACAGAATCTGTGACGTACAGTGCTGCTGTCAGGGTGCCTTGGATGGTGACTAAAGGCGTTCTGGTATCGTAGCCGATAGCACCCCAGACCATGACCCCGGGTGTTGGCCCCCGATGCCGATACCGGATGCATTGTTCATTGGCACGTTCCAATGGTCTGCGCCACACCCGTCCGCGTCTGTCGTCGGTGTCCAAACAAAAGCGAGATTCGTCGCTGAAAACCACCGGGTGCCATTCCATTCGCTAGCCCACTCGTTCACGACACCATTGCAGTCGTATCGCGCGGTGCTCAGGTGTCAAAGGAAGACACAATAATGGACGCCTGGCAGACACTGTCGCGGCGTGTAACCAGCGTGCTATTGTCGCTATTGACACTGAAGCAGTACCGGGAATAGTGATATTGCCGCGCAGTTGCCCCAGGGTGATGGTCTTGTCCGCTAGCGCTGTTTGCAGATCCGCCTATCGGTACGAGCTGACGTGCTTCTCCGGGCCCCAGACCCTGGTCTTCTGGTATGTGTGCCTTCCTCTCGCCTTTGCCTCCAACATCGGCCTACCGTTCGTGCGTCCAACGACACATGGATAGCAATCCGTCTGGTTGACCATCCAGCCTCGGAGAGGCCAGTAATCCGATCTCGTTCAAAGTCCGTTAATTGCGTGAACGGTTGTCGTCGTCGCGGCATTGAGGCCGTTGTGCGGATTACTGTACTGTACGTTCACGAGGCAGTTGCTTCCTCCCTACTGCATGGAACGTCTCGCACAGGTGTCAATTGATGAGCCTATACAGGCACCCGGGCACCCTGTATCAACCCAAATGGTCATGTCCCGTGAGCATGTATCTAATCGTTTACTAGTCGGATGTAGACGAACCCCCCACATTAAATATGGATGTGGTCGGATAACTCCTTGTTGGTGGGGCAATTTCATTGAAAAGCAGTGTATGCTCCTCCTGCCTTCTTTTGTCAAACTCACATTCATTCTAACATTCACATGTTCGCCGCATTTATCTGCTGCATTTTTTGCTGTCTTCATCGGAAGTTTCTCTATATCGTACGTCATTGCTGGTCGTACGGTCATTTTATTCACTTTGTCTTTTAACTTGACTAGCAAATTAAAAGGAAGTTTCTATCGACCAATAGAATTTAGAATGTAAGAGGGAGACCGGCACCATCCAGCAATTCCAATTTTCAGTCCGTAAAAACTCTGCCCAGGCGTATAGCAAAATCCCAGTGAGGAGGTGCTCCAACTTGTTGGTAGACGATGTTGGGCTGCAGTTCTTCCAACTTGGAATCACATCACGTAGTTCTCCAGCATATTATTATTATTATTATTATTATTATTAAGTACCGAAAGGTGCTTTATGCTATCAGTGTGGGGAAACGTGTTTGTCTGTAAACTCTCCGAGGCTATGAAATATTTTCAAAATCTGTTTTCTTCAGTCGATAAATACGGTTCATGGCACGAACAAGTTACAAATATTATCTAAATTGGTTCGTTGCCACGTGCATAAATGGTACCTCTATTTTCCCGCCTAGCAAATTTCAATGGGAACATATATTGAGTAATATATCAAACAAATCCTAATGACGAGATAGATGCGGTTGTTCATTATTATTTTCGTCAGTCGATGAATATGGTATATGGCACGAATCAATCACAAATATTATCTATACCTGTTCAATAGCACGTGCACAAATGATGCCTTTACGACCCTACCTAGCAATTTTCAATGGAGAGATATATTAAGTAATACGAGATAGAGGCGGATATAAATTACTATTTTCGCCAATTAATAAATAAGTTTCCGGGAATGAACCATTTTGAAAATAGTTGAGATCGAAACAATGTCACGTGCTCTAATAGTACCCTTATGACACCCTCAAAAATTTTCAGTGCTAAAATATGGCATGTAATATATCAAACGATTTGGAATGATTGTCATGAATGAATATAAAGTAAAATTAATGATAGTCGAAATTGGTTCCAAGGAACCTGGTTTAGTGGAACCATTATGGCTCATTGGAACTTTCAATGCTAAAATATGGCAT